>JAPWTK010000215.1:0-600000 GCA_029963805.1 Aromia moschata
GAGTATCGGATTCTTTATCTGTCTATTGTTTAAACAGAAAAATCGGTTAAAAAATGGCAAAGATACGTACATTATTTATATTTTATGAAGGCGGCTATGAATCAAATATTAAGGGCTTGCTTTTTTTAACAAGTAAGCCATGGAATTTTAAAAAAAGGTACAATGGTACTATTGTTGTAAACTGAAGTTGGATCTAAAGTTTTTGTTATGTTTTATGACTTATGTTTATGCAAAACTTTAGAAAACTTTTTCCTAAAAGAAAACGCCATTATTACATTTTTCAAATGGCAATGTCCATTTTTTATTTTATAAATTTGAAACACATAATGTCAACTTCACATACAGCATGTGAAAATTACGTCAGAACTTACAGACTAATAAGTAATAAGATTAGGCATAAATAATAAGAGCTGTGCAAAACAAAAGTTTGCGTTGAGTTTGACAGGTAACTGATTTAGTAATTTTTTACAATCAGTAGACGCATTCGATGGCATACTAACTGGGGAACGTTTCAAACTTGTAATATCAAAAATGAATATTGCCATTTGTAAAAACGTAATATTGGCCCTTTCTTTTTGGCAAAATGAAATTTTCTAAGTTCTGCATAAAGATAAAGGTATTCTGCGTAACTTTACATCCAACTTTAATTTACAAGAGTACCATTGTACCCTTTTTTGCAAATTTCATGGCTTACTTGTTAAAAAAAGCAAGCGCTAATATTTGATTCATAGCCGCCTTCATAAAATATAAATTATGTACGTATCTTTGCCATTTTTTTAACCGATTTTTCTGTTCAAAAAACAGACAGATAAAGAATCCGATACTCTAACCGAATAGCATAAAAAAAATGGTGGTTGCCATTTGAAAAAATAAAGTTGATATCACTTCCGGTTAGGGCGGAAATAGGAAATATCCACCCCATAGGTTAAAAAGTTGAGCTTCAACGATTAATTTACGTATGTAAAATTTCAAATTCCTACTACAAAAAAATGGAGCTCTTTTTTGGGGGTGTACATGACCCTGGTCCACACTGTATATACGAACTCAAACTCACAAACCCCAAATCCACAAACGCGCAAATCCCAAATCCACAAACCCACAAACTCCAAACCCACAAAACCCGAACCTACAAACTCCAAGCTTACAAACCCCAAGCCCACCAACTCCAAACCCACAAACCGACTGCTTGATGTCTAAGGGATCCTTAGTAGATTTTCGCATATTAAGAAACTGAGAAATTTAGAAATTTCATCATGTGATATCTCAACGAAAAAAAAAAGATATTTGAATAAACTCAATGGCATTCGACGGAGGGAGCCTTGTACTTTTTAGATTCAATGCATTAGTTTTTTTAAAAAGAATAGATGGCATTACTACATAACCTCAAATATGACGAAAAACAGTGTTTTTTTGCACTTTTAGGTTAGGATATCTCAAAAACTTGACGTGATAGAACAATTCTGCTGCCAGATTTGGATTCAGCGCACCTAAACCCTTCGGAAATACACTAGTAACAAAAATTTAAGGACATTAAAAAAATTCCAAATTTTTGGGTGATCTTCAACAAGAGATAACTCGGATAAACATTTTTTGGAGTCTATTGAGTTTAGCAAAAATTATCTAAGAACAAAAATGTCTTAGAATTAGTCAAAGAATACCCTCAAATTTTTTTCAGATTTTTTTTGAGATGATCTTTGAAATAACGAAAAATGCAATTTTTCGCCATTTTTAAAAAACCAAAAACCACCTCTAAAAATTCTAAAGAAATTGAGGGTATTCTTTGACTAATTCTAAGACATTTTTGTTCTTAGATAATTTGTGCTAAACTCAATAGATTCAAAAAATTCCGATTTCTACGGCTCGTGGAAAGTCAGATATCTGACATTCGACGGCTCGTAACTCGCTTGGAGTTGATTTTTGGACCTTGGTGCCATGACTACTTTTGTTCAGGGGGATTCAAAGTACAACATATTTCAACCCCAGAAAAATTGGCCGGGAACCAAAATCCATATGATTGGTGCGGGGTCCTTTATCGTTTCGGCCAAAAAATCACCGTAACAAGCAATTTTTCGATTTGTATGCATTTTTTCAACTTCAATATGATTTTTTTGGCGACAATCCATATTTTTTTGCTCAAAAACATTACTTGTTGGAAAAATTTGTCCATATTTTTTTGCTCAAAAACATTACTCGTTGAAAAAAAATCGAAAAATTTTTTCAAAAGTTTTTCCAACATGTTTTTGAGCAAAAAAATATGGATTGTCGCCAAAAAAACTCATATTTAAGTTGAAAAAATGCATAAAAATCGAAAAACTGCTTGTTACGGTGATTTTTGGCCGAAACGATAAATTTAAACCTTCGGGGCACTAAGAAAAAAATGGCAGCGCTTTGCAACTTTGACGGTTTTTGGGGACACTTTGAGGTTAAAACATTATCGACGATATCCTTCGTTCATCCACTATATTCAAATTATACCAAGTTTTCCAAATATCCTTAAATTCGCAATTTTTAACTTTTTTCAGCCAACATTATCGCTTCAAAAAAATTTGTTATCAATCGCCCCCGATTGTGTCTTATAGAGAATGTTTTGCAGTTAGTTTACGGATGTGTGTACCTACTAACCTTGTAAATAAACAAACCAACGTATATGTAAACTGAAATTGCAGTAACATACAATAAAAATGTTTTGACATACCGGTGGAAATAATGATTGGATTTTTTTGTAAAATAAGATCGAATATACATATACTTATCTATATTAGTACCAAATTGTATTAACTAATTAACAACAAATGTAAAAAATATGAATTGACAAAATATATCCATATTTTTGCTATTGTGATATGGCAAGAATGTATAAAAATTACTGTAAGTAACGAAAGTTAAAAAGGTGGGACTAGTAAAAAATGGAAAAGAAAAAAGTATTAGATACTTGAAAACTACTTGTACTTGTGATCATCGTTTTTAAGCCCTTATAACGTTCGAATAAACCACATTTAACACTAGTGTTAAAAGTAAATTATTTTTAACATTAGTGTTAAAATAAGTGCAACGGCACTTTTAACGTCAATAGCGTAAAACGGCCTTTTAGACACTGAAGAATCTTTTTTTTGCATGAAAAACACAGTTTTTCGAACGCGGCTTATGCTTATACAGTGTCCTTCGTAAAGTGTGCATCATATGGGAATAAATTGTTGATAAAATTATACGAATTTTTTGAAATTTAACTCTGGGGCTAACTTGTGCGTTAAAGTTGATGAAAAATTATTTATTAGAACGAGGTCACCTGACTTTCGGTAACTGTCGAATTTGATGTCTTCAAAATATTAGCTCGATTGTTTCTTTCCAAATTTTACATAAGTATGCCAAATCTGAATGCTACAAAAAAATTATCTGCAAAATTATCCAAAAAATTAAACACTTCGAATATCGAAAAAAACGCTTTGTTTCGATATACCTACTATATATTTTTATTATGAAATATAAATTGAAACACGTCTTTATAGGTTTTTAGATTATGTTGTTTGATGCAAAGTTGACATGCCATCCAGGTTTTAGGATAAAATTTGTTTGAAATATGTTTTTTTAGTAGGTACTAAATTGATGCTAGGATACGAGTGAGGTGTTTTTTTTTCAGCCAACATTATCGCTTCAAAAAAATCGTTTATCAATCGCCCCCGATTGTGTCTTATAGAGAATGTTTTGCAGTTTCCAAAACCCTACCTCCATTTTCTGTACGATCATTAGTTCCCGAGTAATTGATTGTCAAAGTTGAAAAGGACTTTTTTGCTTTGATCGACGATAACTCCGCGGCAAATCATCGTGCGGAGCTCGTTAATAGGTCAAATTAAAGCTGATTAAATTGTCTAAGAACTTTGTTACTAAGAATGTTAGTATTTCTTTTTTGTTTATTATTTAACTCAGATATAACTG
This sequence comes from Aromia moschata, assembly GCA_029963805.1. Taxonomy (NCBI): domain Eukaryota; kingdom Metazoa; phylum Arthropoda; class Insecta; order Coleoptera; family Cerambycidae; genus Aromia; species Aromia moschata. The sequence goes on from JAPWTK010000215.1 coordinate 3,934, forward strand.
CCCAAGCTGCCCGAGATATATTATCGGAATTAATAATTTTGTTTTGGTAAAAAGTTTTCTTTACGTTTTCAACTAATCGTTGATTTTTAACTTTTTTTGAATTTTATAAACATCAGATAATTCAGGAAAGCTTTTTTGTAAAATAAAAAAGCTTTTTTAATCGCTCACTAGATGTTACTACCTCATCATTGATCCACTGTTTGTTAGAATGTTTGTTTTTGTAATGCCTTCGTAGTGGAAAGTAAAGTTCATAAAAGTGAAGAAAAATATCATAGAAATATTTAAAAGCATCATTGTGTTTTTGTGCATCAAGCCATCTTTAGGCTGTTACAGTGGTGTTACCCCTTATATGCGGTCCTGGAATGTACCTCTGATTTCCGACGTCTAGCAATAACGAGCTGGAATCCGGTCCTGTTTATACCTCCACCGATGAGGAATACATTTTATTACTGGGCAAATGAGAGCAGTCGTGACAGGTTTTTTCCCAGACGCGCCCGTCCCACGCTTTTTTCCGCTCGACCCGCCCCGAGACTACGAAATTAAAAGGGGCGAAAATCATCATCGAGCTCGCCAGACGGGCGATCGTCCGGCCATCCGTGACAACATTTGTCTGTCATCATAAAATAGAATGCTGCGAGTATCCAAATTATTATCTTACGGATCGCAGGGCAATTTCCGGATTCTAAATTTCCACCCCCGTTACCCTCGTTACTATTTCGTCGCTTTTACTCGACCTCGCCGAATCTAGTTGGCCGTCCTCGCGTCGAGAGAAGTTTTTGCAAAGTGGGCAATTCCATATTTTATACAAAATAAAAAAGTTTGCGTAAGACTCAATTAGGTTGAATAAATATTTCAATTCTTGAATGTCGCCTCGGTTTATCTAAATAAAAATCCGCTATTATTTTCATTTTGCTGACAAAAATTCAAGAAGTGACAAAACGCCACGTTAAGTGGTGTACAGGGTGAAAATTATTAATAAATATAGTAATCACGACAGACTAAAAAAGTTTTTATGAATTTTATGGCTTTTTATATTTCAGTGGGTTTATTCAACACGTCTTTCAGGATTTTCAAACAGAATTATTGGCTACGCTTAGTTCAAGAATTGTTACCAAACGATCACCAAAGCAAATGAAATGTTCATAGTGGTTTATGGGTAATTTGTATAATAAGAAAAAACGTCTTTGACAAAGGGATACAACATAATGAGGATAAAATACAAGATAAAAGGGATAACATTGAAATTTGTACAAGTTATTAATAAGTGCCTAAGTAAAACCAACCAATGTTTTTTTTAAAATCATTGTTAACAATTTAAAGGATTTAAACATTTCGTGTCAGTTTTATACGTTTTGAAATTTTGAAAAACCGGCAGGTTTTCTCTCAATATCTGAAAGAGCAGCTTTTTACTGCTCACTAAAAATTGATGTGGTTACATAAAGATATTTTAGCAAAAAAAACGCGTTTAATGTTAATTTTTGTAAAAGAAGGTAATTTATTTCTTAAAAATGAAATAACAAAACAATAGTTAGCGAATGAGCTGTTGAAATGACCTTCATTTTCCGTTAAGCAGTGCGCAAGCAGGTCCCACAACTCTAATCTAACATTTACTAGGAAGTCTTCAGGAATGGCCCGGATCCAATTTGAGATTTTCTGTTTCAACTCTTCAATGTCATCTGGTCGATGACATGACTGTTGGAACCATATTTGTTGGTCAATAACATAATTTTCACAGCAGCAGCGCAGCAATTTTCATAGCAGATCTAAATATTTTTCAGAATTTAAATTTTCATCTACGAAGAAAGGTCCAACAATACGTCGTTCAACAATGCCTGCCCAAACATTAAATTTTTGAGGATTTTGGGTATGCGCTTTTTGGAACTAATGAGAGTTATACAATTATAAAAAAGGATAAAACTAGAAATTCAGTAGACTTGAACTAAATGTTCAAAATTTCGATTATTTTTTCGACAATTTTTATCCCAAAAGGTAATGTAATCGATATTTTAAAACTTTATGTACATCCTTCCGATAATAATACAACAAAAATCTCTTAAAATTTCGGCCAAATCGATCAATAACTTTTTGAGTTACAGCACGAGCAGTTTTTGAAAATACAGTTTTTAAACAATCGCGTTTAAAGTTCCAATACATTAAAACTATTGGTTTTAGTGACTTACCGATCAATCAGCCGATTCAAGGTGCATATAATAAACCTTCAGCTTTTGCGAAAATTTCTTTATGTCATATCAAAATTTGAGTGTACAGTAGGGTGATTTTTTTTCAACTATTTTTTATTTTTTCAGTCCCCACTTGAAATTTAGTTGAATATGTCGAAAAAAAAATCCCTGAAAGTTACTGCCCTTAATATTAATTTTAAGTACTTTCCCAAAGCGTGAAAAGATTTTCCATTTAAAATACACGTAAATCGATTTAAAAATTTTGTACTACCTACTCATAAGTTAAAGTCTAATATCTCAAGAAATATTAATCTCAGAAATTTGGTCTATAGGACCTTTTTTGTAGTAAATTAAATTTCCAACAAATTTTTCATTTACATTTTTTTGGTAAAATTAATAATTTCGGCGATAACAGCAAAAAAACGATAATTTTGGGTAAAAATTAACTTCAGCGACCCGTACCAACTCACCAGTACAAGTTACATTTTCGCTGCAATGGGCACTTTTGTAGAGTGTATTATTCTGAGTAAATCGAGACCAAGACCAATGTAATAGCATAAAATGCGACTGAGTTATAGAAATTTGAAAAAAAAATTCGATTTAAGTGTATTTTTAAATGGAAAATCTTTTCACGCTTTGGGAAACTACTTAAAATTAAAATTAAGGGCTGTAACTTTCATGTTTTTTTTCGACATATTCAACAAAATTTCAAGTGAGGACTGAAAAAATAAAAAATAGTTGAAAAAAATCATCCCAGTGTACAGTAAACACAAAAAGGCTGTTCTTTCAGATGTTGAGAGAAAACCTGCGAGTTGTCATTTAAATAAATAAAGTTGGCTTCTGTAACAACCCAAACGCGAAAAGACAAAATTATTTCATGTTGACAGAAACACGGCAAATAAACTGATGAAATGACAGGACATTTTTTTCATTAAACGTTACCAAAAACTTTTACAACGTTATTAAAAAGTTACAGACATTATACGCGACTTTTTTGCCACACTGTATAATTATAATTTGTCGTGCGCCCATTACAGAAGGTCTGCTACTTTGGGAACTTCACCCATCCTAAAATATGTATCCTCCGAGCAACCCCCTCAACACAATAAATACCTCGTTCCTGTGCTCGGCATTATCCTCGACGACGATCTCGCAAATCACCTCCTCGATCGGGGTCGTCTATCTCCTTCGGCCCAAACCGCCGTGTTCAGAGTGCACCGAACCGAAACGCCCGCGTCGCGTCACGTCGCTTATTCGGACGGCACAGCAGCGCGCGGAAGAGCGGAAAAGGTGAACTCACGAAATCGCCTCGACCTCTGTGACAGCCGCGGTGCTCGGAAACGTCACGAGCCACGAAAACTAGAACGACGACTCGCCGTCATAATAGGCATTGTCTCGTTATCCTCACCCCGGAACCTAGAGTGCAACCAGCACAACGTGCCCGAAAGCAGAGTACGGCCGCTTTTATTCCGAACCAGGTGGTATCTGTCTTCAAATGAGGTAGTCCATTTTTTCCATACGATCACAATTTATCACGGCAATACTGCTGTTTCCGTGGAGCCGGAATCTGACGCTGGATTCTCATAGAAGTCGACGAAATAAAACGAAATGTAAGAATAAAATTTTTCGATATCTCGCTTAATTTTCAAGATATCGAATGAAAAAAAACTTTTCTACGGACATTGGGAGCCCACATGTTGATGGTATTGAATTTGGTGAAAGTATTAATGTTATTTCTTCCAAAAACTAATAGCCTTTTCTCCGCTACCAATTAATTTATGAAAAGATTCAAAGATATTGAAATTCTCTAAACCAGGATGTAAAGAAAGATGCTTACCTGACACATTGCAAAATTACGAATAAGTTGACTTCGGAAGAAATATCGTGCTAAACAATATTGATAACAACATTAAATGACTGTTTACAGTTTAATGACAATTAATATTCTAATTTTTTTATAAAAAACTATAGTTTGCATTGCGGTTATGAGAAGAAATATTGGCAGTAGTTTCGAAATATCAAAAATCGCATGAAAATTCGCCTTAATTATTCACTAAACTTGAATAGGCGGGAAATTTGAATTTTCAAAATAAATTGATTTAAAAAATATACGTTTTAAATTTCAATCTTCAAACCTGTGTAAGATATCGAAAACATGTGTTTATTTACCTTGCTTTCTTTTTTAAAAATCTAATACAAATTTTATATGAAAAAAAAATCATTGACACAATTTTTTTTGTAGATTTTTTTTTCGTTCGATATCTCGAAAACTAAGCGATATATCGAAAAATTTTATTCTTACATTTCGTTTTATTTCGTCGAGTTCTATGAGAATCCACCATCAGATTGCGGCGCCACTCATAGGAGTGCTGGAACTCATTTACTGGAATAGCCTTCATCTGGTCGGTTACAGCCGTTTAAACGTTTTCTATGGTCCCAAAATGACGTCCCTTGAGGTGATTCTTCAATCTCGGGAAGAGAAACAAGTCACAAGGGCTCAAGTCAGGTGAATAAGGAGGCTGAGGAGCCACAATGTTTTTACTGGCTAAAAACTTGTTTACTGAAATGGCTGTGTGACAAAACGCATTGTCGTGATGTTGTTCTCGATGTTTGGTCTCACGCGCATGCGTTTTTCAAGAACCTCTCTGTAAAAATGTTGATTTACTGTTTGGCTTGGAGGCACAAACTCCTTGGACAATCCACTGGCTATCAAAAAAGCAAATCAGCATGCATTTGATCTTCGACTTGCTCACTCTTGCTTTTTTGGGTCTTGGAGAGCTTGAAGTGTGCCATTCCACGCTTTGGCGCTTGGTTTCCAGGTCGTACTCAAACACCCAACTCTCATCACCGGTAATGACACGCTCCATAAAATGGGATCATTTTCAATCGATTCCAAAAAGTCAAGACACCTTTCTCGCCTAAGTCCTTTTGTTCCTGCGAAAGGTTTTTTGGAACCATTTTTGCACAGATTTTTCTCATCCCCAATTCGTTAGTCAAAATCTGATGAACAGTGGTGTAATTCAAATTTAACTCTTCCCCGATCATTCTTGTCGTCAACTAACGATCTGAACGCACGCAATAGAAGATCCCGTATTCTATCGACATTTTCATCGGTTCTTGAAGATGAAGGCCTTCCGTAGCGTTGTTCATCTTCAATCGATTCTCTTCCTTCTGACACTGCCTTAAACCACCGAAAAACATGGGCTCTTGAAAAACCAATGTCTCCGTAGGCGTGTTGAAGTTTTGCAACGCTGTGTCCAAGTCTGAAGCACAACGTGATAGCACATCGTTGCTCAAAATTAATGTCACTCATTTTTAAAACGCACTAAAAGAAACGGTTTACGAAAACAGTCACAAAAGAACAAACATTACATATTAACCTACCGCCCTTCCTAAGTGCCGTCTCCGCAGTGTTGCTAGAGCGGGCGCTACGTTGCCAGTCTCATTACTTAATTTACACACCTCGTATAAAAAAATAATCAAAACTGGTCGAGCAACCAAAGCTATTTTTATTGAATCGCTCCACACGCATTCGCCCAATTGTCAACATTAAAAGATGGCTATACTGTACGTATCAACATCGAGTGAATAGACTGTAAGTACCTACTGGTCGCAGATGGACCGTGTGATGCTCGTTTACCCTGCCCGAACGAAAGCGGATACAAGGGCACAACCTATTGGAAACGAGGGCCACATCTGCCCGATTGAGACCGCGATTCGCAGGTATCCTCTGCGTATTGTACAAGCGAGGGACGAGGGTGGAATAGAAACGTGGAGGCAGACCGCGCTGAGAATGCAAGGCAACCCGACCCGAGATTTTTTTTATTCGATTCGTTTTGCCATTTGATGGTTTGATATCGCCAGCGGCGTGGTTAACTCACGGGATATCTAAATGCGAGTCAATATCTTCTTATTCTAAATATTCTTATTCTAAATAAATGTTTATTTTTTCAATACTGCGTACTTTCTGTCCTTTTTTTTTTCGTTTATTTTAGAAACAGAAAGGTATATTTTAAGTACATACGAGGTGTGGCTATTAAATAACCGAAATGCTGTCATAACACTTTTTAGTCATTACCAATTATTACAGTAGCAACTTTTTCGCCTTCAATGTACTCCTCTCGGCGATCTCTACACCGCTCCATACGACTTTTCCATTGTTGAAAGCAGTGCTGGAAGTCCGCTTCTGTCAGCTGGTTCAGAACCTCCGTCGCTTTTGCCTTAACCGCTTTCACACTTTCGAATCTTGTCCCCTTGAGCGCCGATTTGAACTTGGGAAATAAAAAAAGTCACATGGGGCAAGGTCGGGCGAATATTGTGGATGTTCCAACATAGTAATGCCGTATTTTGCAAAAAAACGCCTTCACAGACAAAGCAGAATGGGCCGGTGCATTGTCTTGGTGAATGATTTGGTCTTCCACAAATCGGGTCTTCGTCTTCTCATATGTTCACGAAAGATAATGTTGATTGACTGTCTGACCTTCAGGGACCCAGTGAACGTAAACAATACCTGGAATGTCAAAAAAACCGATGATCATCGCTTTGAATTTGGATTTGCTCATCCTGGCTCTTCCAATGCATGGACTGGCGCTTTGTTTCGGGGTCATAAGTAAACACGATTCATCACAAGTAATCACCGTGTCTTACAAGTCTGGATCAGTGTCAATGTTGTTTAGAATGCCTGCGCAAATGTTCATTCTTGATTCCTTTTGCTCGGGAGTGAGGAGTTTTGGCACCATTTTTGCGGAAACTTTGCGCAGGTTGAACGATTCATGCAAAATCTGGCGAATACATTCTTTGTCGATTCCTGTTATTTCAGCAAGCTCTGGATGCTTAGACGACGATCTTCGCGGATTAATTTACAAATTTTTTTCGTCCGTTTTTGACGTTGGGGGCCGTCCGGGGCGCGGATCGTCTTCGGTCGTTTCACGTCCCTCTTTAAACCGCTTAAACCGTTAAAAAAAATCAATACTCCAATACAAAAATTATCAGAGTTTAAGCAACCTTCAAAAAGTGACTGTACGGACATAAACAAAAATGTTGTAAAATATTTACGATCATTTTTACGTAATTTTATTGAACAAATTACTCTACATTTCATTGATCAACATTATCTGTTCCAAATGACTTGTTTCTAAAGCTTAAATATGTACACAACAATAGTAAAATAAAAAAGACTGATGACTTCTTTAACCTTTAGAGGACGGGCATTTGGGACTATCTAAAAATAGAAGAAAAAAAAGTGTCCTAGAAAGTTTTGACATCGCTATTCACGAATATATTATTAGATGTTTGAAATTTAGATGGCGGAATCACAATGGTGGATGCAAGTTAGCAGTTGTTGATACGGAAAAAAATGCATTATAATAATGGAAGTATGTAGAGGAGTGATTTGGGGTCAATAATTGTGAATCAGACTTTTACAATTCAAAATGGTGGATATAAAATGGCGGATTCAAGATAGCGGATTCAGGATGTCAATTTATAATAGATAAATTATAGAAATAATGGAAAAATATACGTCAACGACTTTCATGTTTTTTTATATTCCAAAATGGCGGATTCAAGATGGCGATCGATAATCAGGATCTCAAAAACCTCTGTATGTATACAGTTTTCAGTCCGATTTCGAACAAATTTGAGATTTTTGTGCCCTATATTGGATCCGCCATCTTGAATTTTTAAGATCTAGTTTCAGATTCGTAATCAGCGACCTCAAAAAGCTCAGCGACCCCAAATCAATGTATCTAGTATACTGTCCAAATTTTAACAAACCTAATATGTATGTCCCCCATATAGGATATGTCCACCATATTAGATCTGCCATCTTTAATTTTTAAAATCTGACTTCAGATTCGTAATTGGCGACCCTAAAACCCCAAAATAATGATGTTTTAAAAACAAAGAAACTTTTTTTTAACCAGTATACTGTATGTACCATTTGTCTTTCAATCGAGAAGTTCTGGATTGAGTAACCAAAAAAAAAAAAAAAGAAAAACGAAATCAAAAACAGACTCTTTCAAAAAGGCATTTCTGAGTATTAATCCTTAGTAATACCAGTGCAGTGTTGCCATATTTATCTCAAGTCGACCAAATTTGGTCAATCCACTTGCCCCCAAAAAAAATTTCAATCCACTTGCCACGTACCCCACTTCACCCTAATAGATTTCTAAAGAGGTTATGTCATAGTTACTACGCATTTATGTGCCAGCAAGGGCACTTTGACATAGAAAATTTCATCCGTCAAAGAAGATACATTCCAGAGCAAATTCCCATTTAATAGCATCGTGCAACCTGATAGAGATTGAATGAGCGTATCCGAAACTTCCTAGATTCCGCCTCTACACTAAACTGCAAGTGAGATATATACGTTGCCTGGCTGAAATATGTTACCAGTAAAGTTCTGACTCCATCGGCGTAACTAGGATTGATTTCCAAGGGGGGGCAGGACCTCATTCTACCTTCAAAAAATCGAATTTAAAATCTGTTGCGGATGTTATTAAAGAAAATAAAGCAATTTTAATGAATTAAGTAGAATAATCCTGGAGTGTATTGCTTTAATATATCTCCAGATGAATCCAATAAATTTTCATTTCAACGAGGCGAGAACAAGATCTTTATTCTTTTCGACTTGGCCCAAACTGATAATCCATAAAATGTAATCAACATGTGTTTTTCTATATTTTTAAGGATGCTGAACGTGAACCCGGGGTTTATTGAGTTCTATTTTGCACCCAAAACAGACTAGAGCTCTAAGGAAATTACCTTTTTTTTCATTTTTTTCTAATCTTTGTCCTCATACACTCATGTTATGTGCTGTATTTAAAGTGTTATTTTCAAAAGCTGTATCATTTCAGAGGTATTTTAACCAGCTGAACATTGTATTATCAAAATTTGGACCAAGTGCTCCTAAAGTCCAATATTATGATTCAATTTATGAATTAGGAAAAACTGTTTTCATTTCTGTTCGGACTCTCAAAGTTTATTTTGTAATTATTCAGAAATTCAAAGATTTAGGCGAAAATTGGACAAGATTTTCTGGTAGTGCGTCCAAATACGTCGAAAATAATGTCTGAATAAAATATTGGAAAACTGTAGATTGAAGATTTATGAGGTGATTCAACGACAAAAAATTTAGAATTGATGATAATTTGGCGTGTATAAAACAAATTCAGATAACACCATGATGATCAGTGGGTCAAAATATGTTGTAAATTATATGTGTGGTAAAAGTAGCAAAATGTCATAAAGTGAGCCATTTTTGGGGAAATTTCATCCCAAAATTAGCATTTAGGAAGATCTAGACCAAATTCTGATGCTCAGCGGGTCAACATACGTCGGAAATGATATGTCTAGTAAAGTTGTAAATTTTTCTAAGTACTAGGCAGTCAGAGCACATTTCAAGGAATTCTGTGGCAGTCCTGGGGTTAAGAAAATATTACTATTATCAATGTGTTTGTTAACTTTATTTATTATTCTTATAATACATTCAGCGGTCATCTGGACTTTAAGTAATACTTAAAGAAATATTTTTCAATGGAAAGAAGTCTCCCTGGAACTGATTCATAAGAAGATTAAATATTATAAATGTATTGTTTTGCAAACAGAAACAGTACAACGATTGAAAACCATCGTAAACTTGAAATGTGATTCGCTGAATCTAGTGTTGCAAATACGAAAGAAAAGGTTTCCGGTTAGGGATACATTCCAGAATTTTTTTCCAAACAAACAAATTTTCCAAACCGCATTTAGGGATAGAGAGCGTTTATTTCTAACCCAGTTAAAATGCGTGAAGCATGCCATGAAACACAGTGAATCATCGCGAGTTTACTCACATTTTTCACAATTATTGTGTTATGGAACGTATGTATGGTGTTACGGAAAATATAGTGAATTGAATGTGCCCGCGGAATCCACCTTGAGAAACCAAGAGACTTCTCGCAACTCTACGTTAAAAATTCTCATAAACAATAAAATCACTCGTTTTATAACTGAGAATTAAAAGTTTAATCAAGTAATTGTAACCTTATAATTGGTGAATCAAGTTTCTTCGCGTATTATGTCCAAATTTAATGAGTTTTTAATAAAAGTGCATCATTAAAAATAATAAAAGTGCATTATTTTAAGGTGTTATTTTTATAAGTTTGAAATAATAGTGACCTTAGTCCGACTCTGTTGCGACTCTCCGGAATCCTGTCTAGTTATTAGTCACCTAATCTATCTAATTTAAGTTAGGTCCTGATACCGGTAATTTTGTTATACATATATAATACAAACACGTTTGCAAGTAGAAGTAGCCCACTCGGGCCTCCGCTTAGTTACGCTAATGCACCCAGTGCCATCTAACTTTGCCTATTCGGCGTAGTTTTATTGAAATTAGGAGGGCGACAGTCGGTTCGATCCTTATCCCGGGTTTAAGTCGAGCTAATAGAAGTTTGAATGGAAGACATCAGATATTCGGCTAACGAAGTGGCCAATTTCGCGTGTGCGGGATGGCATGAAGATGGCCCGATTTGCGAAATATGTAGAAGCGGGGCTCTCGAGGAAATTTATTGAGGGCAGAAACCGAGGGTTGGTCGCTTAATATGGGAATTATTTTAAATGAAACTGGAATCTTCCAGATTTACTGTAATAAGGAAGTGAGAAAACAGAATAAGTATATCAAATCCATCGTCAAATACTGAATTTCAGTGTTTTCAGAATTCAGAACTGTTTTCAAAATATGACTTTTTTTGCTCCAATATTTTTTCAAATGAACTAATTAAAATTCGACAAAACAATATTATAGGTACTAGAGATAGCACTTAACCATAAAAGTCAGGTACGCACTTAGTACATAGTACATCACAGTGAGGAAGACGAAGATATATTTAAAAAACACTATCTGGCAATACTAAAAACTTGTGCAATTATTCTCCCTTATGAACCGTTAGTATACATTTTTGACAGCTATTCACAACGCTAGGTAAATCCCATTGTGGCACATCAGAGATTTTACGCGGGTAACTATTTGTAGAAATTTTTAACATTTGAGAACTTTTTGTTTCCGCGATAACCTGTAAATGAAGAGGGCAAAGGGGAATATTGAAGTAACAGGTCATCATAACATAGTATAAAACAAAGTCGCTTCCCGCTGTATGTCCCTACCTATGTATGCTTAGATCTTTAAAACTACGCAACGGATTTTGATGCGTTTTTTTTAATAGATAGAGTGATTCAAGAGGAAGGTTTATATGTACAATACATGCATAACATAGTAGAGAAACACTGATAATTTTAGAGGTTTCTAATGTGATGTCGTAAATAAACACATTTTTTTGCGCTTACATTGCAAACGCTGGCTGAACCCTACGAGATAGATCAAAATAATGTACTACAATATTGTACACCTTAAAAAGGCCTACAAAAAAAGTCCGCGATGGTATATGTCTATCTCTTAGGGATAACCCACAATAATCATTTTTTATAATCATTTTTGTTTGTCTTTTAAAAAGGTCTACGGACTTCAATTTTTTTCAATAATTACATCATAATAGCATTTTAGATAATTTAATTCTCTTTGATTTAACCTATTTTTGAGCTCTGTACAATGATTTTTCGCTGAATTATCACCGTTCATAGTAAAAGAGTCATTGTTGACTTTGGTAATCAATTACTCGGGAAATAATGAACGTACAAAAAATTCAAGTAGGGTTTTGAAAACAGCAAACTATCCTTTACAGGTCGTAGCGATTTTTTTTTTTCCAATAAAAAATATTCCAATCGAACTTGTTGATTGAAAAGAGGAAAAAAATTGCATAATCAGGGATATTTGCATAACTTTGCAAATAATAGATAGACTAAGGATATTGACTGCAAATTTTCAACCTTACAGTACCCCAAAGAAACCCTGATAATTTCAAAGCGCTGCGATTTTTCTTTCATTGTGCTCGGAATGATTGAAATTTGGATTTTTCACTTACTGTTCATTTTTTTTAAATTAAAAAGGTTTTTTTAGCTAATCCATATTCGCAATATCAAAAAACGTTAACTGTTGTAAAAAAATTTTTTGAAAAAAATTCGTTTCACAATCGTCAAAATTTTTTTTTACTTTTACGTAGAATAGAATGTAATAAAATGAAAGGATTACATTGCCACTTTAGAAAATAATATATTATTTTTTTTGTTTTCAGTTTTCTTGAGTAAAATTTTCTCTTCTCTTGAGTAAAAAGAAGTCTAAAAACATATTTTTTTGTATCTTGTAATTTGATGAAAATTGTGATTTAAAAAAATGAGCTCATTTAAACCATTATTTTTAACTTGATCTAAAATCAAACGGTTAATGGTAAGTATATATTGTATGTATATACGTCCATACAAAATTTTCAAGTTAAAATTGGTCCAAGATTCACGCCTAAAAATGGTAGCGTTTTATACTACTGGACCTATCAAATTCAAATATATTCTTAAAATACATTCTATGTTTTAGATAATCCCACAAAAAAGAAGTCCATAGGGGTTAGCTCAGGCGATCTAACAGGCCACTCTAATCGACTGCCTATATTTGTCTCGCATGTCAAAATATGCGTATAACTAAAAAACAAAAATTGAGGTCTCCGAGAGATTTTCTGATTTACTTTTTCGATGTCGATTTCGATCGAATTGCTGCGCGACTTTTAGCTCTTACTGTATGTAAATAAGGGGAGATCCACAAGCCACAAGGTCAAAGTGAAGTAGGTCATTACGGACCCACTAACATTTTTAACATTAACTTCTAACCCTATCTGGCTGCCACCACGTGTAGGCATTCAATAGACACGGCCTCCAATTATGTACCCTGCGACACACTTCGTTCTTCTGGTCTCAGCGAGTCGATAGACCGGAAAAAACGGGGCGCGGGCACACAAACAGCCACTTACCGCCACGAACGCAAATCACCATAATAATGCAATTACTGTTACTTATTTAAGGCGACTCAAAGAGGCATGAAGAAGGGGCAAGATTCGAGGCTTTTGACATGTACAATTTGTGAACACAATGCGCGGGGTCCGTACAGCTGAAACCGTCCGCTCTTTTTTTCACATTTTTCACGCCTTATATCTCCGTTCCTTGGCATATTTTATATAGCATATGTATAAAGAGGTTGTAGCCTATTGAATTTCCAAAATATTAAGCCCAACCCGAAGTTCCCAAGTCCTATTGTTAACTTGTAAATGAGTGCTGTAGTTGAAAGTGCTTTCTTTTCACTATTTTTTTTATTTCGAAAGTAGGGGGACTATGATCATGAAATTTGGAGGAGGGACTGCTATGTGTAGTATGAAGTTATTGTTACGAACGCTGGGCCAGTCCGCCCCTGCCTGCTTCGATGATCCAGCCCACCGAACGTCGATGACGTACGCGGGCAGCGCCCGCGTCGAAAGATCACGGCTTTTGCCCGATGGTTCGGGAATCGAAGCGCCCGGAAGCTACTAGATATGTCCGCAAGGAGATATAACGCGGGGGTTTCGACGCGGGACAGTTTAGTTCCTATTTGAATATCGGCGCGGCTTTCCGTACAACGCTCTAATATAAATTGTATAAAAATAAATTAGTGTAGTTAAATAGTGTTAGTCCGTAGTTGTATTAATTAAATAAATAGTGTTAGTTTAAAAGTGTGAGTTTAATTTTTCACACCTCACGAACCCGAAATAAATAAAACGTTACATTATAAAAAAAATTCAGCTCGATCCGTTAATCACTTTTTGAATTTATTTAATTATTGAATGAAATTAATTAATGAACTTTTTTGCAAGCCTTAATTAACAATGACGCCATTTCTTTGTTTATTGTACGATATTGACCGAGTTGGGCTTCTTGTTTTAAGTCTAGGTTTAAATCTCTTCAAGTTTGCGAGACATTTTGAGATTTTGAAAAATATTAATTTGGGCCAGTTTTATAATGTTTTCAACGCGACTACCTTTTTTTGGCGCGACGTATACAGGCTGTCTGATAAAAAACGCCGCGAGCCATAACTCCGTTATTTGTAGCCTGATGTTAAAAAACAAAAAAAAACAGATGAAATGGCTCTAAATAAACTATAAGGGAGACTACTGCAGTGTTTTCAACTTTTTTTTTTTTTCTGAAACGCGATCAACTTTTTTTTAAATGGCAATATAGGATTTTTTTTGTAAATTACTATGCAAATTTGTTTTCTGAATCCAACGATGTATAACAAATTTACTTTTGTGAAACATTTTTTTTTCTGCTAAGCTTATTTCACAAAAAATACCCTAATGCCGAAATGACATAAAGTAGAATGCGAAAAAAAGACTGGGACGCGGACGCTGAAATGACATTTATTTGCTTTGTTATATTATTTTTTGTTTTCCACGGCATACGTGATTAGATTAGTCAAACTACGTTTGGTATCAGTTAGCCGGTAGGGCCGAATGCGATAATGACATTTTGGCAGTTTTTCTGCAATAAATGTTTCACAAAAGTCAATTTGTTATACATCGTTGGATTCAGAAAACAAATCTACATGGTAATTTACAAAAAAATCCTATATTGCCATTTGAAAAAAAAAGTTGACTATCGCGTTTAAGAAAAAAAAAGTTAAAAATACTGCAGTAGTCTCCCTCGTAGTTCCTTTAGAGATTTCATCTGGTTTTTTGTTTTTTAACATCAGTGTACAAATAACGGAATTATGGCTCGCGGCGTTTTTATCAGACAGCCTATAAGCACAATTCTCGGAATTGTGATTATAAGGTAACATTTCTTGACGCCCATTTTTTTTTTAAATACCTACGCGTCTTGAAGTGTATTTTCAAGATTTTATAGTCACAATTCCGAGAATTTCGAAGCGGCAATGCTAAAACAATATATACGTCGCGTCAAAAAAGTAGTCGCGTAGAAAACGTTATAAAACTGGCCCAAATTAATATTTTCCAAAATCTCAAAAAGCCTCGCAAACATGAAGATATTTATGATTTTTCTAGCCCAACCCGGTCAATATCGTACAATAAACAAAGAAATGGCGTCATTGTTAATTAAGGCTTGCAAAAAAAATCGATCGTTAATTACTCGAAAAGTTATTCACGGATCGGGCTGATTTTTTTTTGTAACTTCATATTACAAATAGCAGTCCCTCCAAGAAATATCATGATCATAGTCGCCCTACTTTCGAAGTAAAAAAAAGTAGTGAAAAAAAAATTACAATAACACTTGGAGACTTCGGGTTGGGCTTAAAATTTTGAAAATTCAATAGGCTACAACTTCCTAAATGCATATGCTATTTAAAACATGCCAAGGAACGGAGATATAGCGGAAATGTGAAAAAAATACGTTTTTTTTTTCACAAATTGTTAATTTAAAGAATTAGCGGACGGTTTCAGCTCTTGCAACACCTTCCTTAACTCAATTGGCTAAGCTGAGAGGGAAAGCTATTGACCGTAGCTCCGGCAGCACAGCGGTCAAGGGTAGGTTACCCTGGTTATGTAAAACTTTGATTGTGGCTTTGGGCGCCAGATATTTTATATAAAAATACCAAAATGTAGTATAAAATAACCAAAGATTTGAAAACTTTCTTGATATACACTTAGAAAGAATAAAAGTCCAAATTAAAACAATAACAACTATATTAAAATAAAAAAATTATACAATCAGTTAAATTGACCCACTAGGTTAAATAAAATTTGAAGCACTGATTTTACAATTATACTTGGACCGGCAGGGTACAATGAAACGGTCTTACGTAAGCCCAGAGGAGAGTGGCTTCCGGAGGTAGAGAGGATGTTCCTGGAGTTGCTACCAGCAGTACTGCGGTGACTGTTCGACTTTCCTCCTCCTTGTACGCCACGGGTAGAGGTGTTCGTTCCCTGGTTGATGGCCGTTTGTCCAGAAGTTGTTACATACAAAAGTGAAACAAACAGAATCAGTGTTGTTCTACTGAGAGTTCGCAAACAGTGGGTATCTGTTAATTTGAAGTTATATAAACCAAAGCATAATTAATACTACTAAATTCCAGGACTCAGGTAAATTAATTAATCTAAATTTTGCAACAATATGACCCAAAAGAAAAGTTAACAAAAACAAAACCCCTAGCTAAGCTGCGACTTCAAGTTTCAGCCACGCCACTGTTTGATAAGTAGAGCAATCAAGAAAATTCATAAAAAAAAAATCACACACAGTTAACACTTGCTGCTTCACGATACGGCAAACTAAAGAAAAAATCTAAAGAAAAATTAGCACTTTCGTCAGCGACGAACAGCGACAGTTGTGGGCACCTGTAGATACCAAATTGAACGAGCGGCAATTGCTCGAGGTCCGTGAGTTTCAACAAATTATTACTACTAAATAGAAAATTAAAACTCACTTACCACGAGCAAAATTTTGCAGGTGCAGGTTGCCACGCTCGTTCGTCCCCATTTTACAGTGTCAAATCAAATTTGGTCAACGACCACGAAAACTCGTCCCTCGACTGCAGAAAAGGTTTGGTAGGGTCTCTATTTAATTTGCCACACAGCTATCTTCTCCCAAGCTGGGAATACCTAAAACATACAGAAACCACAGGGTCTGCTTTCCTAACAAAACGATAATTTCGATTCCTTACGGGAATCGATCGATAAATTCCAGGGTAGGTGAATCTAACCTATCCTGGGCACACGTGCTATTTTCCTTAATAAACCAAAAAATATTTTACGGAATGCAAAAATACGCATTCAGCAACTATAACTGAAATATTAGAAATATAAATTAAGCAGCAAACATTAAATGCAAAAGTGATTGCAAAGATATAAACAAATTTAATTAATGAATTGCTCCACTTACCACACGTGGACTAAACTGAAGTCTCGCTTATCACAACCGCTAAGTTAAGAAGATAGGTCAAGAAGAAGGGACGCTCCTTCAGTCGATCCGTATTTATTAGTTTCCAATAACACAAAAAATTATCGAATATCTGTCAACCGGTCACCACTGATATCGTAGAACGGCATTAGTTATTAGTTGCGTTCGTTTAACATTCTGCGAGGTGCGTTCGTTTCACTTAGGGGTCAACTGGTTGAGGTGTGATTTTACCAAACAATGACATAAAAATAAGAATGTGACGGGATTCAAAATAAATACCGTTACACTCTACGGACCCCGCGCATTGTGTTCTACGCAAAAAAATACATAGGGAACCGTCCAAACTAGCCCTATATCTTTCAAGAACATACAAAAGTCTCTGCATACTGGACTAGATCGGAATCATTCCTGGCCCACTTAAGGCTCGGCGTTTGACCGAAACGCAATCGAGATTAGGACGGGACGTGACGAGAGGAGGAACTGAACCGAAGCGCGAATAGAAGGGGGACTGCCCCATTTGGGAAACAAAGGACACGCGTTGTTGTTCTTTTTTCTCCTAATTGCCCAGATACCATTTGGAAAAAAGGGGTCAGGGTAATATATTGTTGTATGAGACATTAGAATAATTGAATTCTCAGATTTATTCCAGCGAACATATTGAAGACATTTTTCCGCTTTATAGGAAATTTTGCGAGCGACAGTTTTTCGCGGATTTTGCCGAAAGTTTATATGATGAACTATTAGGTCAAAAAAAAGGGTAATAGTTATAAAATATGTAGCAAAATAAAGCAGTTTTTGATGAAAAGCAACCATTTTGTTAGAAATCAAAATTTTTGCGAAACCCTTCGTTCAAGGACTGCACTTTGTCTTATATTAAAAGAATCTTTTTGGTTTTTTGATTTATGATTACAGTACGTAGGTTAATAACATAATCCAGGACCGGTCTTAACGCGACCGGAATACTGTTATATGTGCCACATTAACCCATTAACGCCCACACGGACACAATTTTTCGTCCTCTTTGGAGAGTCAATCTCGAAGGGAAATTAATGAATTCACTCAATAAAAACCACTTATCCTAATGTTTTCGGATGTGATCTTTCGATTTCCGGGGTCAGAATTGTGATTAAATGCTCTAGAAAAAAATATGGCTGACTTTATGGAGAAAAGTACTGAAAATTTGGGGATTCTTTTTTTATATTTTTTTTTTAGTCCAAAAAAGTACTTTAACCTACTCCGAATTGTAGAGGGAGGTGGAGGCAATAGTTGTTGATGATAGGTTTTTTTTGCCGACCTCAACTGACTAATCTTTTCAAAATAGCGGACATTGCATAAAATCTCATGAAATATGAATTTTTCTCTAGTATTAACGAGAAAATTATGTTATTGTGAGTTTTTCTTAATCCACAGTCATTTTCCTCAATCAAAACAATATTACAGAATATATTTGACTAATTCAATTTTCAATGATGGCGGATTCAAAATGGCGGCCGGATTTCTCAAGAAATGGCGCGTTTTTCGTTATAAAAAGTAAATAGGAGTTTGTAATTATACTTTTCCTATGTCATTTCATGTTTTAGTAACATTTTGAGTTATTCCTGGTGAAAAAGTCTGAAATCCAAGATGGCGGACATCATTCTTGAAAATCCAAATCTTGAAAACGGAAAAATTAGTCAAATTTTACGTAGAATTCTGATGGAAAGTGTCCTCTCAATCTTTTTCATAAAAATGCGTTCTATCTGAGTAAAAAATTATTTGTCATTCTAACCTCAAAACGAGTTTTTTTTCCGGTGTTGAGGTTCTCATGATGAAATCATGAGAATTATAAATTATGCACTTCAGGATTGCCATTGAAGATTTTTTGGAACTTCCAATAAATGAAAATATTAGTCTGAATTCTGGCGCATTACGAATTTTATTCCGACTTCTGATTTACAAAGAATAGTACTGTAGATCACGAGGCGCACAATAACATTATTTTCTCGTTAATACTAGAGAAAAATTCATATTCTATGAGAATTTATGCAATGTCCGCCGTTTTGAAAATATTAGAGTCAGTTGAGGTGGGCAAAAAAAATCCTATCATCAACTCCAACTAGGTATTGCCTCCACCTCCCTCCACAATCCGGAGTAGGTCAGAGTACTTTTAGGACTAAAAAAAAAAAAAAACATAAAAAAAAGAATCCCCAAATAGTCAGTACTTTTCTCCATAAAGTCAGCCATATTTTTTTCTAGAGCATTTAATCACAATTCTGACCCCGGAAATCGAAAGATCACATCCGAAAACATTATAGGATAAGTGTTTTTTATTGAGTGAATTCATTAATTTCCCTTCGAGATTGACGCTCCAAAAAGGACGAAAAATCGTGTACGTTTGGGCTTTAATGGGTTAATAAAGTACATTGCCAACCTTTGTATATATGTATTATACATAATACATTATTAGTTCAATCAAATAACGCCACTATATGCATTCAGGAGTACAACCCGTCTGCCCTGTTGTGCGTCCCACTCTAACACGTGCCAATGGTCGAGTCGCGAACGGCAACATAATTTACACTTATTGTTAGTATGGAGACATCAAAAAAAACGTCATCAACTCTGGCTATGAACGAGAGAGATAGAAATAGCAGTCATGTCTAAGCTTTTCGGTTATGTCAAACTTTTGACAAGTGACTGTCACAATTTGTAAAATAAACAATAACTATCATATGATGTGACAGTTTTGACAAGTAAATAAGGTTATAAATTCGAATAAGAATAGAAATACGTCTTTTTTTTCTTGGCCAACTTTGATGACGTTTTTTTTGGATGTCTCTATATTAGTTTAACTAGGTACGCTAGTCAATGTATCATTCATCTGCACGTAACGTTGAATAAGGGAAACTTTATATTTATATTTATTACAAAATTACAAAATACTTTAAAATTTATTACATTATTACAAAATATTTTTTACAAAAATATTTTGTAATAATGCACGATACAAATGCTTATTTTTTATTTTGACAGATATTTTTATAGCTGTCATCTAATATAATATATTTGACATTCATTTATTGCCCAGTTTTCCTTAAATTCTTAGAAAATGAACTATTAAGCACTTTAAGTGTTGAAAATAATAAATAAATGGCATTTTAAGTAATTTGACAGTTATTTTGACAGCTGTCATATTTAAATTTCAGTATAAATTACGTAAATAGAAAGTTTCAAAGTATGTTATATGTATTTTCTTTAAAATTATGCATTTTTTTACGTTTCATTCGTTTCCTTCAAGTACACGTCTCGAGTGCCCGTTTCTATTTGTTTTTGAGTGGTATAAAGGACGATAACAGAACTGAAATTGCGATTTAAAAAAAAAATAATCTTGAAAAAAATCGCGTTTATTAATACTTTTTGTTAAAAATTGAAGGTTACATCAATTTTTCTGCAAATTTTAACGATTCCATTCGAAAGAGCGACCTCGAAAACATAGGAATACATGGTTTTGGTTTTTTTTTCTTTATTTTTTCTATCAGTAATATGAGCCTCTACGTTCATATCTCTTGACAGTGCACTTAGGCGTTAAAGGGTTAATAATGGAATACAAGTAATAAGGAACAATTTCAAAAATAAAGACAAAAACAACGAAATAGTCTTATCATCATATAATACCAATTAACGAACACACGTATGGTCGCAAGTACCTATTCCGAGACTAGCTGTACGGCTTAACCAAACACGCACCTGTCGATCCGAAGACCAAGGGGAACGGGTTTTCTCCCCAAGGTCCCACCACCCCAACCCTTTACGTCTGTTAGGCACGCTACGCTACGTCTGGAATCGTTTCGACCACGGTGCATCGTAGCGCAGGTGTCAGCATAATGTCTTCATGATAACTTTGTTAACGCTCGCTGTTTTCTAGTCAATTTTGCGGTAATTACGGGCAACGTTTCCCCCTTTTCACACGGAATAACGTTTAGTTCGCAAAATAGGCCGATTACCAGGTTATCCGAAAGGTATTTGGCCATATTTATTCTTTTTATTATTTACTTTCTTATATTATTTAGTTATTTACTTATACACGGTGGAGACTTTAACTGGAATATATTCGCTAGCGGGGTGGTGAATGATTTTTCAAAAAATTCCCGAGACACGTCAACTTTTAAATGTATTTACCTACATTTTGCAAGTAATGTGAAAAATATAGCCCTTCAGGGTTGGCTGAAACCACCCTCGATATGATTTTTTCAAATTCAACCCTATGGCTTGTGACCCCTCATTGCAAAGCTGGTGGAAAGAGGAATCCAACGCACTGATCAAATTTTAATTTTTAGTATGTTTGTAGGGTTGCATACAATTAAAACAATTTAAAAATTAAATTTATTTTCAATGTAACAATTGTTCAAAATGTGCACCATTCACTTGTTGGCAGCATCCCAGTCTGTGGTAGGTTTCGTCCCTTACATTATGCAACATTTGCGGTGTCATTTTTTCCGATTTCCTCTCTTATCCTTTCTTGAAGATCTGCTATGTTGTTGGGTTTCTGAATGTAAACCCAACTTTTAAGATGTCCCCACAAAAATAAATCCAGTGGTGTAAGATCTGGAGATCTTGCTGGCCCCTCAATATTACCTCGCCTCCCAATCCACCTACCGGGAAAAATTCTGTCCAGATACTGACGAACAATGGCAGCATAGTGTGGTGGGGCCCCATCTTGCTGAAACCATAACCTCTCGTCGGTCAAGTTAGGGTTTAAGGGGTTTGGAAATAAATGACATAGCACTGACATTAGTTCGTGCTGGAGTAAACGCAAGTATCTTGCTCCATTAAGACGGTCATCTTATTATTTAGTATTATTCCGGCCCACACATTAGTTTTCTGTGGGCGCTGAGTATGAAGTTCCTTCATCCAATGGGGGTTCTCTTCAGCCCAGTAACGACAATTTTGGCGATTTACGTGCCTATTTAATGTAAAAGTAGCCTCGTCAGAGAAAAACTATCCACTCTAAAGATAACTGGTTTTGATCAATACAAGTCATCAATAAATCGCAAAATTCCACTCGTCGATCTGGATCATCTTCAAGTAGCTCTTGAACAGCTTGCATTTTATATGGGCGTTTTTTCTCATATTTAAGTATTTTTAAAACTGTTTTGTGATTAAGATTACTATCACGGGCCAGTTGACGGGCTGGAGTGATTGGATTTTCTTCTAGAGCAAGCAACAAATTCAACTTCGTGTCGTCATCAACAACAGCCTGCCTCTTACTCGGTACTTTCCTGACATGACCCATCTCTCGATATTGTGCCTCAATTTTACTAATGGTACCTTGATTTAGTGGTGGCAAGTCAGGATGCGTTTCTCGAAACAAGCGAACAACTTCACATTGAGTTCGCGCCCTATCACCATATCCAAACATTATCAAAATTTCGATTTTTAGTGATTCAGTTAAATAAGACATTTTCACCAATTTGAAATAACACTTCGTTTCAAACTCTGAATACAGCATACAAACTAAATTACTCTTTGCGGCCGTGTAAAAACACTAGCAAAAAATAACAAGTATCAGTTGTGGCAAAAAATTGCTTGGAATTTTCTGTGGGGACATATGAAAACTAAGGTTTACATTCCAAAACTAAACAACACACATTTTGAGTACGAAATTGTTGCGTTAAAAATAAATTAAACTATAAAATTACGTTTTAATTGAATGCAACCCTACAAACATACTAAAAATTAAAATTTGATCAGTGCGTTGGATTCCTCTTTCCACCAGCTTTACAATGAGGGGCCACAAGCCATAGGGTTGCATGTGAAAAAATCATGTCGAGGGTGGTTTCAGCCACCCCTGAAGGGCTATATTTTTCACATTACTTGCAAAATGTAGGTAAATACATTTAAAAGTTGACGTGTCTCGGGAATTTTTTGAAAAATCATTCACCACCCCGCTAGCGAATATATTCCAGTTAAAGTCTCCACCGTGTATATATGTTTCTATGAGTGTCTGATACGAGGTGTGTAAAGTAAGTAATGAGCTTTGTTTAATTTTTTTTACTCGAATAGAATTACAAGTCAGTATTGTCTCCCTCGAAATAACTTCTTTGGAAAGCCACACAGCGCTGGAGACGGTTTTTCCATTCCTCATAGCATTGCTGGAACTGATATTGGAATAACCTTCAGCTGTTCAATCCTTCAGCTGTGTTGAATGTTTTCTATAGTCCCAAAATGACGTCCCTTGATGTTGTTTTGTCCCTGATTCTCGGGAGGAGAAAAAAGTCGCGAGGATTCAAGTCAGGCGAATAAGGAGGCTGAGGAGCCACCGGAATGTTTTTACTGGCTAAAAACTCGTTTACTGAAATGGCTGTGAGACAAGGCGCATTGTCGTGATGCAACATCCAGCTGTTCTTGATGTTTGCTCTCACACGTATGACCCTTTTTTGAAGGTTTTCAAGAACCTCTCTGCAAAAGTGTTGATTTATTGTTTGGACTGGAGGCACAATCTCTTTTGTGGACAATTCCTTGGCTATCAAAAAACAAATCAGCATGCATTTGATCTTCGACTTGCTCATTCTTGCTTTTTTGGGTGGAAGAGCTTTTTCTTTCTTCTTTTTTTTCTGTTTTTCTTATACTATTTAATTTTCCAAAGTTTTTCTTCCACAAGATCCTATATTCTATCGACATTTTCATCACTCTGAGGCCTTACTCTTACCACCAACTTCTCCTAGTTTTATATCCTTTTCCCAAGTCTAAAAAACCCATACACACCGTTGCTCAAAATTAATGTCACTCATTTAAAGTCCCGTGCAGTGTTGCTAGATCGGGCGCTATGCCAGTCTCATTACTTAATTTACACACCTCGTAAATACTGGCGCAAAAATAAATGAAAGTTATTGCTATCTCAAAACATTTACACAAAGAAGTGCCTGGAGGGGTTGCAAAAATAAAGAAAAAAAGGAAAATTTAACTTGTTTTTACTGTAACTTACATCAATTTTATTCCAATCAGCAATATATCATTGTTTAGTACTTAAATTCAAGTACTTGGTTATTTTTTTATGAATGAATATCTATAAAGGGATCGTCTACAGTCGAAATCGCGAAACTTAATTTTTTTGCAGCTAGCTTGCCCGCGCACGATAACTTTGGAACGAACGGTTCATCATAAAAAAATCAAAAAGGCTATGTTACTAATAACTCAAAATGCAGTCCTTGAACGAAGAGTTTGGCAAAGTTTTGATTTAAAAAAAAATGATAGCACTTTTACCAAAATGTGGGTTTTTGCAGCTTGAGGTCTCTATTCAACTGCTGCAGCTGACTATATTGCTCGTTTCTTTAGTATATCTAATAACAAGTAACCTCTATCAAAATAAATAAGTTACAGTTACATAATCAAAATAAACAAGCCTACTTTATTGGATTATACCGTTTTTTTTACCTTTTAAACCACGTGATGTTGAAGTATACTTATTTATTGATTGTTAACCAACAACTCACGTAGTAACCCATATTCTCAGGTATAATTACAAAGTGTGACATGACAAACATGTCAATTTTACATTTTTATGTGTCCTATGCAAATGTACTGACTAGGCATAATACAATTTAAAACTTAATTTGGTATGGATCTCATGCTCCATTACCGTGCTATGATTAAGACGAGTATTTCCTCCAACGTATCTGACATAATAATATTAATTATTGTCAGCAGTTAGGCAAGTGATTCACGACATGAACTGTAGAATTTATTATTGCCTCCAACCCGTGAAATCGATGTCAACGACGAACAGGTGCTCACCATGGACACTGGACAGATATACATTTGCATTGCATGAATACACTAGAGGTGACCCATTTTAAGACAACTTTCGCTATAAAATACACGAACATGGTATAAGTAATAAATGACTTATCTAGAAGCTCTCTATCAATGATGAATCAGAATAACCGAAGCCGCTACAAACAAATTAGAATATTCGAGTAAAAAAAAAAAGAAAATTAAGCTACTTCTTTCTAAAAAGAATTAGGTGAATCATAAATCAAATCTGAAATAAGTAAAAAAAATATAAAAAAAGTCTTCCAGAATACTAGAAGTTCCGCTCCTAGCTCTGTGAATAATCTTATATGAAGGTATAATAAAAATACATGTTGTAAGCAGTCTACATATCGTATTTTAAAATAATTTAAAATAAAGTGTAGGTATAAGAACATCTCAAAATTATACATACAGTGTGGAACAGCCAAATGGAATAACTTCAGTAGCTCCATTAGTTATTATGCATTTTTTTAGAAAATTCTGAGACACTCATTCAATGTCTAATTCTAAAATGACATCTTGCGAAGTAAAAATTTCATCCCTAAATTCAACCCTTCAGGTGACAGCTACAATCCCTAAATTTTCAAATTGGAAGTATGGGCTTGTGATACTTCATTTGAAAGGTCTTTTCATTCTCTATTCAAAACTGCTACGGTTTTAAATTTTATTGAGATTAAAAGAAAAAAGTTTCTCAGCGTAGGAAATTCGTTACATTAAAATAAAAAACAAATCAGTATTAATGCAGTAGATGTTCAAAATGCATGTCTCCAGCATCTTGGCAGCATCTTTGATGTAAATAGAAATGTCTTCTAACGTTAGTTAACATCTGCGGGGTAATCGACCTAATTGCAAGTGTTATTCTTCTTATTAAGTCAACTACATCGTCGGGTTTGGTTTTATAGACCATACTTTTTTACATATCCCCATAGGAAGAAGTCTAACGGCGTCATATCAGGTGATCGTGCAAGCCATTCAACATAATGTTATCTTATGCATTTCTGTTAGGTAAACCACCTCTCTGACTTGCAACACGAAAACTAATGCAAAAAGTTTAACACTGATAACTGTTACAATGATAAGCACGTTTCTAGGTAATTTCACTAAAGCTGATAATGGCCAACTTTTTAAATTTCAGGTTTGTTTTTTTACTGATTGCTCGTTTTTGTCATTCGATTGTCAAGCAAAAAATTGTACGTGTTTATTAGTAAGTTTTTATCTTATAGTAGGGAATGTCGGCAATTACAGACATTTATTTCTTGTTATTATTAACATTTCAGAACATAAAATTGACAAATAGTGTTACTTATAAAAGTTTAATTTTAACGTAACAAATTTCCTACGCTGGAGAAACTTATCTTTTTTCTTGTTAATTTCTGCAATAAAATTTAAAATCATAGCAGGTTTGAATAGAGAATCAAAAGACCTTTCAAATGAAGTTTCACAAGCCCCTACTTCTAATCTGAAAATTTAGGGGTTGTAGCTATCAACTGAAGGGGGTTGAATTTAGGGATGACATTTTTACGTCGCAAGATGTCATTTTAGAATTAGAAATTGACGTGTCTCAGAATTCTCTATAAAAAAATGCATACTAATGGAGCTACTGAATTTATTCCATTTGGTTGTTCCACACTGTATACATCAGTATGTACCTATATTGATATGACTTTTACTGTACAAAAAATAGGTAGTTACTGTAAAAAACTGTTCGAAACTAATCATAATTTTAAGCAAACTGACATTCATTGTTGGGTTTAGTGTTGGTGTTATTTCGGACTTTTAAACATAAATAACATACATATAGCTTTTAAAATACCTACCTACTGATACCTATACAAATATGGTAACAAAAAAATTAGGTAAACATTGAATGGAACTGTTTGTAGTATGTACATTTACTATTATACTTTGCAAGTTTCCTTTTTTTGGTAGGTAACCTAACTATAAAAATGCACTAAGGTTTAGTATAAATCCATTTAGATTTAACTCTGTTTTTCTCAATTTTCCCTTTATCACTACACGAAATATCCATGTAGGTGGGTGGGTACTTAGACAACACTTTCTCGTTGTAACCATCTGTCACCTGGATCTGTATCCATTCACTTGCATTTATGTGGATCACCCTATTTCTCATCATTTCGCGACCTACATCGTTGGCTTTTAACAAAAGGCCATGCGAAAAACAGACCATTGTTAAAAAACAATGGGCCCCAACGTGTGAATGAGATTATTGATCCGCCAGCCAGAAGGCATTTACAAACTTTTCAAAAAAAGGAATAGGTATATATAAATAGCAAATATAAACAACTACAAAAATAAAATCCTTTGATAACTGCACTTCAGTATTAAAATAAATTAAACATCGATCAGGCAACGTGACATGCAGCCTGTTAAAAAACAATAATGTTATTGTTTATTTCTAAACAATAGAAACTGATAGCGGTGATAAGGGTTCAGTTACTCACCCGTTATAGTAGGACATGACGAATCGATAAGAGAGATAACACCGATAAGGGATACACAAACTGTCACCTGAAAGCTTTATACACACACACGAATTATACACAATCTATGTTTGTTTAGACTCACAAAAGATGCTGGATCTGGACCAGAATGTGTCATAAACCGAATTGCTCAACAACTGCTCGGCAGTGCTACCAACGTGACTAAAGTTCGATCGCTGTTCTGAACAATAGTTGTGTTTTCCTCGTCTAATAGTGTCAGCGCTTGGTTACCGCTTTGCAGCAGTAACCAGGCGGCTTCGCAGTATTGTCTTGCATTCGGTATTCATTTCAGTGTATGAAATTGTATTCAACTTTCAAAGAATTGTCTTCTCTGGATATGCAACCAAATATACCCACTGTATCCATCTGACAATTCGTAGCTTCTGAATTTGTAACTAAAATGTTCCCAATCCATTTGAAATCAGATTATATCCACAAATTTCTGCTTTCAAAAGAGTTTTTTGTCCTTAAAAAATAATATTCTACCTATTTTAAAAATCGATTCTTACAATATTAATTAAATTACAGAGAATTTCAAAAATGATGATTCTTCAAATTTCCTGCTGACAAATTGAAGAAATAATAAATCTATTCTTAGAGAAATAATTCTATGGAAAAAATAGACGTCTATAATTTTATGGAAAAGAAATCTGTCTTGCAAATGATTTCAAAAGGAGTGAAGAAATCTGTCAAGAGATTTCTTAAATTATATTTTGTAAACTTTCAGTTTACTTCAAGAGATAGCGCCTGTTAACATTTCGTCGGATAGTAACAATGGTTTTTGATAACCATGATGGCAACATGATAATTAAAGTATAAACCGTATTTTTTGAGCTCCTTGTGAATTATATACGTGTGTATTTTTTGCCCGTGTATACGTGCGGCACTGAGAGTGCCTGGTACGCACAATGATGGCGTTCTGGCTAGTTAAACGCAGTTTACCCTGCGTTATGGTAAATTTTCCGGACCTTTCTGACTGTTATGTTATGGCAAACTATTATCTAATACTCCTATATTGCTGGAAGGGTCTGGAGATTGGCGAAATCAACACGGTGCAGACAGGTATGCGTCTGTCTCTCTCTCGTAACTACACTCGAACCCCTCTTAATTCACCAAATCCGTGCATCATCACCTCGCTTAAGTAGCGAAATTTAGTCTCGCTTAAGTCGCGATCATAACGTCAACTTTTTCGTGTTTTAGCTGCAAAAAGAAATATTTAGATATACCAAAGCACTTGTTATAACGAAAAATGAGCCAACTGAACAAAAAAATAAACGTAAGTATACCCAGTCGTGCGTGACAAAGTTCAATTTTCCACTTGAATGAGTATTTTAAAAATGAATATTTTTAAAAGACACCTAACCTATTTTAAACGTTAGGTGTCCATATTTAATATATCACATTCATTTTTTTTTTTCAATAAAAATTGTATTCATGCGAGAATCCAATTTCCAAACGTAGTTCTAAAACTTTTACAGGCGGCGACTTAACCGGGATGGTTTCGCGACATAATAGGGGGGAAACGTGGTGAAATAAGAGAGGATGTGAATTAAGCGAAGGTGAATTAAGAGGGGTTCGAGTGTACTTCGAGTCTTACGCGCATGCCCGAGAATTGAACATCCAGTCAATTGCCCTACCAGACTCGTGACGCTTGCGCACAACAGGTCAAGTAGTCATTTGCTGTCTCACTTACCCCGTGACACCTCTACTTACGGGCACGAGCAATATAGGAGTATTAGATATATGGCGACAATAGACCGGTCACTGGTCACTGATGGCAACAAAGTCTGATGTCACTTCCGCTAAAATGGCGGAAGTCCCATTCTTATTCTAGTCCCATAAGAAAAATATAGGCATAAAATTTATGTATTTTTACTGAAAAATACAGGTCATTTAAGATATGATGATGAGGAAAATTGAAATAGATTTTTTTTTGTCGGGTTGTAGTACAAAACAACCAAGAAGGTTTTATTCCTCTATAATTTTAAATTCTAAATGTATAGGCCAAGTGATCACAACAAACCGAGTACTCCAAGATTTTCTCAAATTTATTTAATCAAAGTTATTTGAACAAGTTGATGAATAAATTCATTAACTAATTGTCTGTGTAAAACTAGTATAGAGTATTTTAATGCTTACTGCTTTTGGCCGCGAGGTGTCGACGATGTCGGATCCCAATTCTAAGATATTGGGTGCTTTCCATTTACCGACACAAGTCGACACGAGTCGCACTCGAGTCTCCGAAAGTGATTTCCATTTGATTTGTGTCGCCGTAAGTCGACGATATAAGTCACCTCAAACAGACTCCGCTAGACAGCAGAGTTCACGCTAAGTGTGAGTGTAAAGAAGAGAAAAAATCTAAACGAACGCGGCAAAGCAGAATATATAGTGGAGAATTAAGGTGACAAATGTAATTATTTGCAGTAACTACTTTCAACAAATTCTTGGAAAAAACGAAACTACTAAGCCTAAAAAAGCGAGCGTTCCACTTTTACCCTTTGATGAGAGTCAACACTGGTTAACATGAGTCGCTCACAGGAGTCGCTGGGAGTCTGGACATGTTTGTAACAAGCTATAAAACCTCCACTTTCCTTAGTAAATCTACTTGCTAATAGATGGCGGCACCATGCAAACGAGGGCGTACCCAGTGTTTTTCTTTGGGGTGGGGAGCGTTCAATGCAGCTTAAACAAATAAGGAAAAAAAGGTTGAGGGAACGGCAAGCGCAATCCTCCGACTATTTTTTTTGGTTTGTACTTGACAAATCAAGTATTCTTGACTGTTGCATGGAATCGCGAGTTAATTGCACATTCATGACAATTTGAAATACTTGTCCAATTTTTGTGTGTCAAGGGGAAAAATCATAAGAAGCAGAGGCAAAAATTTTTATACACTTTATTTCAATAGATGCTCTGATATATAACACAGTGAACAGTAATAAATTTATTATAGTTAAACATGCAACTATTATAAAAAATAACAGGATACATCAATGAGAAATCAATGCATCTAAAAAGTATGTATGTCGGTGTGCGTTTTGTGATGACATAAAAATAAATTAAAAAAAAAAGGTTGGTATGACAACAAAATAAATTAAAAAAATATAAACTTAAAAATTTCTTATAAAGTAGAGTCCATAAAAATATCTGACATATAAGCCATCTAAAATACACCTTTAGGGGTGAAAAAAACGCTATGTAGTAACTTTACAGTTCAATTTAAACTTTGAAAATATCAAAAAGCTCCTCAAGAGTGCGTCATTCCCTTATAAGTTACTAGATAGTCTCTTTTCCTGAACAATTTTTTTTGAAATCACAATTTGAGTTCCCAAATGACGATATGAGCGTCGTTACTGTTAGCATCTTTCGCGGGGAACGCGGTCTTCGCCCTGTCCACGGAGCAGCAGGGCTGCCGGTGATTCACGTAGCCCCTTCCGCCCATCAACGTTATGACAGTCCTCCTCGCGTTATCGAACGTACCGTTCTTGTTTTTACTCAGTGTTTTTGTGTTCGCCTGCTTATTCGCGACGACCCTCTCCGGCGGCGTCTCCTTCTCCGTGGAGGAGACGTTGTTCTCGCACACGCCGTTCAGCTGCCTGGAGGCGTTGGAGTTGTTCCTCGACACGCTCCTGCCCAGGTTGTTGAGCCTCAGCGCCATGCTCTCCTCCGAGCCGGACGAGGTGCACAGGCTGGAGGAGCGCGAGTCCACCGACCAGTTGGACAGGTCCAGGGAGCGCGGCCGGGACACCTTCATCTTCAGTCTTCTGTCCAGCGTGCTGACCTTGTTGGGTATGGCGGCTAGTTCGGGGTCGCTACGCCTCAACGACTCGTACACTGGGTCCGTGAGGATGTTCTCCTCGCGCTCGTAGTCCTTCACGTACATCAGGTCGCTGTAGAGGCCGTAGACGTTGTTCGTGTCGCCGGAGCTCTGAGACGAGGTGCTCGACGTGGAGAATATCGAGCCTCCGTTGCCCAAACCTGAAAGGTGAAAAGGGACTTTTGTAAAATCATCTAATAACATATGAGATTTTAATTTAGAATTGCCCAAACAATTAATATTCCATAAGGTAATACGTGGTGTGTGTATTAAGTAATGGGACTGGCAACATAGCGCCTGATTTAGCAACACTGCAGAGACGGGACTTGGAAGGGGCGGTAGGTTAACATGTAATGCACCTTCAGTACAAGTTTGAACTTGATAGAGTCATTTGTTTGTTCTTTGTGACTGTTTTCGTAAACCGTTTGTTTTCCTAGTGCGTTTTAAAAATGGGTGACATTAATTTTGAGCAACGGTGTGTTATCAGGTTTTGCTTCAGACTTGGACACAGTGCAACGGATACTTTTGCAAAACTTCAAACCGCCTATGGATACAGTGTTTTTTCAAGAGCCCAGATTTTTCGGTGGTTTAAGGCATCCTCAGAAGGAAAAGAGTCGATTGAAGATGAACCACGCAGCGGAAGGCCTTGCTGAGAAATGTCGATAGAATACAGGATTTTGTGCGTTCAGATTGTCGGTATCAATAAGAATGATCAGGAAAGAGTTAAATTTGAATCCAAACATCAAGAACAACTGGATGTTGCATCACGACAATGCGCCTTATCACACAGCCATTTCAGTAAACGAGTTCTTAGCCAGTAAAAACATTCCTGTGGCTCTTCAGCTTCCTTATTCCCCTGACTTGAGTCCCTGTGACTTTTTTCTCTTCCAGAGATTGAAAAATCACCTGATAACTGATGGACGTCATCTTGAGCTTATAGAAAATATTCAAACAGCTGTAATCGACCAGCTGGAGGCTGTTCTAGTATGAGTTCCAGCACTGCTATGAGGAATGGAATAACCGTCTCCAGCGCTGTGTGGCTTCCCAAGGAAGTTATTTTGAAGGAGACAATACTGAATTGTAATTCTATTTGAATAAACAAATTTTAAAAAATCAGTCTCATTACTTAATTTACACATCTCGTATTTCATAAGATGAATTTGAAACTGGTCTCTATAGTCCAACGTGAGAAGAGTTCAATGACCGGCACATGTAATACATTTTTTATAAATGATAGGACCGTTTTTTAGATAGTTTGATTAGCTTTTTATTTAGGTTCGGTAATGTCAGAGTCACGAACTCACCCATAAAAAACTGATAAAATTTGGGTGTGAAATGCGAAAAAAACTTGATTCACAGTACACTATAAGGTTACAATTATCCAGTACCTTAATTAAAATTTTTAATTTCCATTTGTAAAACTGCATCTGTATTCTTGCTCATATGTGATGACGTCACGGAAAGACCGCGACATCCATAATCTCATAGTAGGTATTATACTACAAAAATTAGCTGGTGATATTATCACAGTTGCACAAAGCAAATTTGGGTTCTCAAATTTGACAAAAACAGGTATATTGAGAACACAGGTATATCGAGAGAGTATTTGGAACAGGGAACTCATCATACTTGTTACCGTAAAATTTTGGATACCTCGATGTAGTGAAATAGTCTAACCACTGCAGCAGGCATAAGGTCGGCTAAATTCGGTCTTGTATAAAGACCGAATTCAGAGTTATCCAAGTCCGTCGGCCCCATGTACCCAAATTCTTATTCAACTTCTATTTAGATTAATTAAGGGCGACTTCAGTATCATTAAACAACATATTTTACTATTTTACAATTTCTTTTACCAATTAAAAAAAACAAAAACGTTTATTCTTACTTATGTTACCTCTTGGCAGAGTCTTGGACATTCGGGCTAAATCACTCTCCTTCGATCGCCTCCTCCGCAACACCACCGGGCTGCTCGCCAAGTATTTCAGCTTGGCGGTGACGCTCTGCATCGAGCTGTCCGACAGCTGCTTCTCCATCTTAGGCCGGCCGATCTCCTCGGACTTCTCCACGAAACTATTGTCCAGACTCTGAGACTCTTCCTTGGACTCCTCCTTGGCCTCCTTCACGGAAGACTTGTGGCTGCCATTGTACGTTTTGGGTTGCAGCGCCAAGAGGAAGGAGATCGGTCCGAAGTGCGCGTGGTAGGATATGTTGACCCTTCCGCTGATGATGGGAACCCCTTCCAGCCGCGGGAGCGGTATCGTGAGCGCCCTGCCTACGTTGGTCCCCACCCATAGCAGACCCTTGCATGCCAGCAGTGCGGTTACGTACACCTGGGTCCGACTGCTGTTAACAGATTCCCTAGGACCTAAAGGAAAGAACAAAATAAACTGTTTTAGGCTAGGAGTAGATTCATTTTATGTTAAGTTACATACTAATCATTCTATTGCATAATAACATCAGTGTACTTTTTTGTAGTCTGTAGTCTGTATTGCTGGCGCCACCTAGTGACAAATAGCTTAACTTTCTTACTTTGTGCCGCCATCTAATGGACAAGTGCACAACTACTGCATTTTCCCTACGCCAATTGTCATAACCTCAATTTCCGTTGCGAAAATTTGATTTTATTTCGAATTCCTTACCCGTAGTGCCGTTGACTCTCATCACAATCGATGCTATGTTGATATCCTGAAGGTGCTTGAAGGTCTCCGTGTGGTACAGGCAGATCGTGCTGGAGTTCTTCTGCGAGATCCAAAGGCCTATGCCGCTGTGGGCCATGAGGTGCACGTTCCCCACGTGCTCGTGCTGGATGGTGAAGTTCTTCTGTACCTCGGCCGTGACGGCGTTCAGCACCCAGACCTTCTTGCCGCAGGCGGCGTACATGGAGAGGTTGATGGGCAGCAGGTACGACACGGGGTCGGATCCTAACGTTAACGTTTGCGGGTCCTGCAGCAGCCAAGCACCGTCTATGGGGTTCTTCCTATATACACATAACGTTCCATTGGCTAGGGCTACAAAGACATTATCACAGTGGTATTTTAGGTGCATTACGACGTCGGAGACCGCCGTGCTGGCGATCTCCTCTTGCTTCTCGGGCTCATCGGCGGCGTACAGTAGCAGCTTGTGCCTGTCCGTGCCGATCCAAACCGTATCGGTGGCCAGGTTAGGACATGGCGGACTTGAGCCTGAAAAAAATGTGAAAGGAGCGCTTAAGTGGACATTTTATTCTGTGGAGGTGAATCAAGTATACAAACATCAGTTTCATGGGCCTTTAACACAAATAAATTTCTTAAACATTGCGTAGGCGCCAGTGGTAAAAACTTAATAAACAATGGAGATGCCAAAGGAAAATTTTGTTGAAATTAACGATGGCGCCAATTGGTAGGTTTTTTTAAAAAATGACTTGGGTGCTAATGGTGCCATGCATTTACCACTGGCGCATTTCGAGTACAAGAGTATGGCGCCAATGGCAAATTAAATATGTTGGAGGTGCCAATAGTGCAATAGTACGGATCTACCATTGGCATGTTCATGTGAGAGTGTATGGCGCCAATGGTAATTTTATTAAAAATGATAGAGGTGCCGATGGTACCATGGATTTACCATTGGCGCGTTTGTGTAAAAATATATATAAAAAGAAATGTGCTTACATGAAAACACTAAAAAAATCTTAAATGATGTACTGTGACGGTCTTACCTTTTACAAATTCCATGGCAGTAACTTGCGTTTCTACCAGAGAGAACGAGATTAGGTCCTTAAGGACCCCGGCCTGTTGATGGTGCTGCGCCAGCACGGAGATGTGACTACTCGCACCGTCAGAAGTGCATATCCACAGGTAGTTCTGCGTTCGATACCTCCTCCTCGCTGTTTTTGGTAAAGTTACAGTATAGTAGCATCCACAGCGCACCTGAATAAAAAAAGACGAGGCTTACAAATGTTTCACAGTCCATTTGGATTGTTTTTAGAACATTCCATATCTTTGCTACTCTTCGATTTGTTGCGACGTTACCTCAGTTTGATGCTGTGATGAGTACACCGGCTGCGACTTGACGAACAGCGGCATCTTTGTGGAGGGCCTCTGCTCCTGCTCGGGCACTTCCCACGCGGGTGAGTTGTTCGGATCCAACGCCAGCTGGGCTAGCCTCAGCTCCGTGATCCACTCCTTCTTGATGGACGGGTTGTCCGTCTGGAAAGTGTACGTCTCCTCCTTGCCCTTCGTCTTCACCACCAGCTGGAGGCAGCACGAGTCCACCCACGCCATCTCCTCGTCCTTCTGCTGGATCGAGCTCTGGATCTGCTGCAGGATCTTCCTCGTGTTCTCCACGTTGACCTCCTTGTACGCGCCTTTCAGCTGGCCGGCCAGGTCGTTTATCCTGCTCATGACCTCGTAGTCGTGCATCAGGTTGCTCATCTCCGTGCAGAGGTTGTTGGCTTCCTGGGGCTGGGTGCCCTCGAAGGACCCGTTGGACTTCACGCTGCCCTTGGGGTTGGTGGAGGTGAGGATGCGGCTCAGCGTGGGGGACGCGCTGGTGTCCTGGATCTCCACCTCGGATACCGGGTGGGTCCATTTCAGGCTCAGGCGTTCGTTGGTGCTGAAATCGTCGGAGGATTTCGAGGCCACCGATACGCACACCACCAGGTCGTTGAGCAGGAGGAGGCGCCGGCTCTTGGCCTTCGTGATCATGCCGTTTTGGCTGTACTCCTAGGAAAAAAAGGAAAATGACATGAACGGACAGTTAGAAGGTAGTTTTCATTGCCACAGAGCTTATGTGCATACTATTAAAGAGACATTTAAAGTGATTTTTTTTTTTAAATTGATATCAGAACTTACCAACTGCGTTACGTTGTCCTCCCTCAGTAGGTATCTGTTGCTGTCCGACAACGGCCTAGCGGCGAATTTGCCGCTGATGTTACGTAACATTTCCTTGAATGCTTGGTACTGTTCCGCTTCTCTTTTCCTCTCGTTTAGCATCTCGGCCAGAGATTCCAGCTGAGTGAGGGCGAGCTGTAAGGACATTCTGTCGTGGTGTCCATGAGGGGTGTGTTTTAAGAGATCCTGTGAATTGATTTCAAGTTAGATTTATGCAAAATACTTATCAGAATTAAAAATAAAAAATGTGATGAAAACCTACCTGCAAGAATAGAATGAACTGTGGAAACCTCTGAACTGGTTTTACCATTAGTCCAAAAAATGATAACCGATCATG
This sequence comes from Aromia moschata, assembly GCA_029963805.1. Taxonomy (NCBI): domain Eukaryota; kingdom Metazoa; phylum Arthropoda; class Insecta; order Coleoptera; family Cerambycidae; genus Aromia; species Aromia moschata. The sequence goes on from JAPWTK010000215.1 coordinate 40,230, forward strand.
TGAACTGATCTGTTTCACCTGAAACAAAAAATATTCTTGAAATTTACACAAATTTTGAGGAACCAAAGAAATTGAGGATTGGCTTATTTTGTAGCTATTCGTCTAGTTTTTTTCTGAGCCGTTGCTTTTTGAAACACCCAAGATGGCGGATCTCAAAATGGTCCTCACACGCTAAAAGAACAATGTATAGGAAATGGAAAAAACAGAAAAGAAAAATATCCTCTAGAATTAACGAGAATCAAAATTCTGGAATGGGTACTGGAACCTTTGGCGTAGAAACAAAAAACTGGACGTTTTCCACAGGAAACACCGAACTACTACACTTTTCTCGACGCGCGTTTCGCCAACCAAGTTGGCATCTTCAGGAGAAGATTAAAACTCAGTTAAGATTTAGATTAAGATTAAAACTGAGTTTTAATCTTCTCCTGAAGATGCCAACTTGGTTGGCGAAACACGCGTCGAGAAAAGTGTAGTAGTTCGGTATTTCGTGGAAAACGTCCAGTTTTTTGAGAATCAAAACAGAAGGGAAGTCAAACTGCAATTTTTTTATTGCCCCAAATTTGAACAAGGGTGGTGGCTGAGTTGACAAAGAGTGTCCCATGCGTATACAGTGTTGTCCAAAAAAAGGAATTTCTTGTCCTTGATTTAAAGTTAATCTAGGTCTAGTACACACATTGTGAAAATATGGATCTTGTGATAGGAACTTCGTCGAACATATGTAGTTATAGGTACGTATATAAAAAAAGGAACTTAATATCCAACTGTCCCTAAAAATACATATACTGATTAAAATTTTAATTTTGGGTAGATATGTATATAGGTGTGGTTCACGTTGACATAGGGATGGCGAATATTAACAGCTAAAAGATTCGGCATGAAAGGGAAAACGGTGTGAAATGAGCCACGCAAATTGTCCATTTACTACGTGCGTCTTAGTGTACGTTTGCGACACTAGTGGGACTTCTCTACGGGAGGAGCATATGCGCAGAAACGTTTCGCCGTTTAAAGATGTAGAATGTATATTTTTACACGTATGTATGTGAATCCTTCGTACCTTCAAGAAATCTGCCAGGGCCGATTTTCTCTTAGCTTCCATCTTTGCTAAATCCATAGCAACGGAAAAATTATTGATAAAACCGCTGTAGATGTCCAACACGATGGCCTTGGAGAAGGAGGCGACAAACACGTCACCTATCCTCTCGTCTCTGTCCCAATTCCTGACGCATTCCGCTAAAGCTATCCTGAACAACGTATGGCACTGTAGAATTTCCGGAAGTCTGTGGAAAAGGGTCGAGATCTTGGAGCCGCTCAACACGGGCGGGCTGCTCTCCTCAAGGGGTTTCTTATAATCCTGCGAAACAAGAATACAAAAGATCAATAAAGAAAATGACAGATAAATCTGTGCCTTTATTAATAATACAGCCACACACAAAAAAAAGTTCTGTGCAGCGAGCATGAGGGTATGGACAGATTTTTTAACGCTGATTACAAATCCGAAGATGAAAAATTGATCTATCGTGTCAATTTTTCAGGGCCGGCCCGTTAAAGGGCCCGCGGGGGGGAATTAAGTCCGGCCCTTTTGATGCTGGTGATCAGAGAAACAGAGTTGGTAGAGTCCTGTAGCACTGAGAAGTTGGTAGAGATCACGGACAAGGTCATTCACCCATCTCCATGCACTCAGCAATCATTTTAAATGTATATCGTACAGAATAAAAAATTCATAAATATGTACGTATTTATACAAATTGTTTCATATTATCTTTATTAAAATTAATAGCCAACCCGTCTAAAGATGAGACAAACTGTAATGGTTTAATAGAATTTTATGAAAATAATCATGAGTACTACCACGCCATCTATGAGATAGTAGTTGAATCACTGCTTAGTTAGTTGTGGCGTGAAACTAAGAAACGCCAGGTTGTCTACTGAATACGAAAACAGCAGTTTTACAATGTGACCAAATTGTTAGACGATGTACAGACTGAATTATGGTCTTCAATCATTTGAGAGATATTTTACTTACATTTACTAGTCTTTGAAGTGTAGCTATATAAGAATTTTCACTATGTACAATTGCGGCTACTATCATCCTCCTCTTCAGCTGCTGAGGAGTCAAATTCGGCGGCGGCGGGGGCAGACTGGGCGGCACCTGCCTCCTCTGGGAGGGGGTGAAGTTGGGGAAGTGGAAACCCGTCTCTTCTTCCACCTGAACAACAAGTAACAAATATTGACTAAGGTGCATCCATTTGTTTGAAGTGTATGAGAAGAGACTAAAAATAAGATATACAGTACACATCACCCTAATGCGTACATTGGGGTGACAAGGGGAATTGATAAGTTAACTTCTTTGTTAAGTAGACGTCACCACCGCCTAAACATGAGGTGGGGACCAATCGCGATCCAATTGCTGGCGCAGGCGTATGGTAGGCATCCGGTTTTTCGATGGAGCTGTTTCGGTTAAAACTTGAAATAGCATTTTATTATTTTATTCACTTGGCGAATATTTTGCTTTTGAGTTCGCTTGGGCCGGATCATTTGGGTACATGGCTTCGTGCTGACGTGAATAATACCGACAACATGTTTGACCCATTATAGGAGTCGGAACACCTCCTATTTTTAGAGGCATGTCCTGCTCGGAATCGTTTCTGAAATCTGGCAACGTCTAAATTTCCGCTAAGAAGGATGGGTTGTTGTACGATGTACGTAAGTAAATTCGCCTAACTTTGACATAAAAATGTACCATCTAATATGTATTTAATATCCACCTATGTACGCAGTATGGTAACTCTTATACATCACATCTCCATACAGAGAGAACTAATGGACATACATAGTTCAAGGATAGAATACTGACCTCCGGCAACAGGGGCATCTTGTTGTTCTGCGCATTCCTCGGCGCGTCGACATTCTCGATGTCGTACTGGTGGTTGCTGCCCCTCCTGATGGAGAACCACCTGGAGAGCCTGCCGTGGTTCTGCGGGGATGTGTCCCCGGGCAGCGAGCTGTCCAACGACAGCCTGTTGTTGACGCCCCCGATGCCCCCGATGCCCCCCGCTGCCCCGCCACTTGTCGCACAGGGTGCGCGCCTTGTTCAGCGTGTTGCGCAGTTGGCCATTACTTCTGGAAAACAAGAGAAACTCGTGTTATATAAAATAGGGAAACGCGCAGGCGCTGGCGTAAACGACATAATCGTGTCAATGTGGTCACGTGACAACTAGGGATAGGATCTCAGGCCGATATTCGTTGATAGAGGGGCGGACTTATGAATACGAGGGGCGGATTATATGTCAGCCATGTTGAAAAATTCGGTAAAAATGTGACTTGCTGCAAAACACTCGAGTTAAAAATTGAGGTTTTCGAACTGGAATAGTGTGCTTCTACGATTTTGTTAAATACCTTGAAGACCACAAAAAATATCCACAATCAACCCTGTGTCGTTGAATTTTTCTTGAACAGCTAAATAACAAAGTTAGATAATAAAATATGCTTGTTTCCATTAAAAAAAAAATCAAGATGATCATCATCGAATAAATCAATTTGTCTAATAATTGTACTAAAATATTTAAAAATATGTATCTTTATATGACATACCAAAATTGGATCTCCTAGTTGACCTCTTTTCAACCGAATGCTCTATTTAACTGTTAGATTAATGTTTTTTTTTTAATATTATTAAATTTAAATCCGTCTCTGGAATGTCGCCTAACATTCCTATGTCTTATACCTACTATACTATTTTTGACTTTCATTTACTATCCTTTATAGAAGTAACAAAAATACCATAAAAAAAAAAGTAAAGAATTAAGGAATATAAATAAATATTTGTCGACGATTTCACAATTTGTGCCCGAATTTAGACAACACTCTTTTACGTAACGTTTGGAGAAAAACGCCGAAAGTTTTATCTTTTTCCGACACCTTAATCCGGCCTTGATATCCATTAACGTTACGAAGTAAAAACTAAAATAAATAACGAGGCTAATTCGTGAGAAAATTAAGTCGAGTTTGATATTTTTATTGTATTTATTTATTGATACGGCAATTTATCTTCTTTTGCTTTCTAATACCGTAGTAAAATGTCAATTGATGTCGTTCGTCTTCGACATCAATACTGTCAATAAAATAACTCTGCTTTTTTGGTATGAAGAAGACAGATGATAGTTTGAGGCAAATTGGGGCTATTGAAGTTGCGTCTCTGACAATCTGCCAGTAACTAGTTATGTTATTAGGCCTTTAAACATTTGTTACTCTTAAATTGGCGATCATGGACTGCGTACTGTTGTTTGCATTTTCAACCACCTGACAAAATGATAATTTATTTACCTTTCTGAAGCTTTTGTAGGATGGAGCATCCCCATATTTACCGACCTGTTAAATACTTGTTAATTGTTATGTTTCAAGGTCGTGTCACAAGCAGGCATTTTGAAAACCCATGGCCACCAAGATCGCCCGATCTGAACCCAGCGGATTTTTGGCTTTGGGGTTTTTTAAAAAACTAGTCCGGTAAAAAAACTTACTTAGAAGAAGTATTACAAGTATATGATTGTGGTTATAATTTGGAGAAAATGTTGGTGCTTTTACACCACCAAAATGGAGGTCATATTGAACAGTTATGGTAATCAATATTGGATATAAAAAATAGTTTTATTTAAGGAATTCAGTTTTCACTGGTTTTTGGTGTTGGCTTAATTCGTCGATGTTGAAATAATACAGTGAGAAGTAAAATGCTTTGTCCAGTTTTAAAAAGCCATAAAAATGAAATAATTTCCAGTCGTAAATATTAATAATAATATTTGAAAGTGGGGGTTTTGAAATAGTTGCCAAAATGGAACTTTGGAATAAACAGCAACACATAGTTTTCTGTTCAAAATGTTATAACATTTGGTTTCATAGTTGTAACTCAAAGGTTATTCCGTCCTCAATTTAAGGTTCGTAATACTCCAGCTCGTAGTGTAATTTCATATTAGTTGGGTAAATGGCAAAATAATGGGTCAGTTGAAAAAAGAAAATCAACTGACAGGAGGCGATCTGCATGCAATTCTGAACATGAAGAGCTGGCGAGACAACAGATTTTTTCTTTGACCAAATCGATCAAATTTTTGAACAAGTACCCGAAGAATTTTGTACTTTGTGAACGTGATAAGCAGTGACGTATTGAGTTATATCTGAGTTTTTTTTTTAATTATTGAATGGTCAACCAGATATTGCACAACGTCTTTTCATGAGCGATGAAGCTTGCTTTACTTTTTATGGAACAGTCAATAAAATTTTTAACAACTTTCGTTACTGGGCTACAGAAAATTCATGTCAAATTTGTGGAAGGTTACATTAGCCAAAAGTTTGGTGGGCTTTGGTGTTAGGTGTGCTGTCTCATCATCAAGGATCATCGGTCCGTATTTCTTTCAGCAAAATTATGGACCAGAAATAGCCAATTCTGAATGGTATACTTTTTGGTATGGCATACTTTCTGAATGGAATTAAACACACAATATTTAAGAAGTAAAAGTCCCATGTTTACTCTTTAATATGTAAAGGGTGTCCCAAAAGTTATGCAAGATTTGAATTATATAGAAAACCCAGTTTTTTTTGTTATTGAAACATAAAGTACATAGGATATAGTGATGTATTGGGCAAATGACCTCCATGGCTTTGCTGGCACATATGCACTCTTTTTTATTTTTTAATTACTCTCTTCACAGTTGAAGTTAAATCAATATTCTGACCATATTTTGTACGAAATTTGTGAACTGTAGCAGCCAAATTTTCATTATTTTTTGAAATATCGTTTATCAATGAAAACGCGTTGTTCTTTCGTGTACTGTTAAATTTTTACTAACCCTAATCTGTCAGCTGTCAAACTGTTTTTTTTTTTGGTTGCCAACGCTTTACCGCACAAATGGTGGCAAATTCAAATCTTGCATGAATTATGGAACACCCTTTATTACATGTTTATGTTGAATGTTAAATAATAAATGAGTTATTAAAAATGAACAATTGATTTTGGCTCTCAGTTTATATCCCTTACTCTTTATGATAACCTTGTATTTCTGAAAGGCGTATGCTGAATAAAAACCATCTGGTGCGTAGAAATCGTTAGCCCATTGAGAATTTGTCAAGAGCGGCCGCTATACGATAACGAGAAAATTAGTCGAGTCCAGATTAGTACTTCTCCTAAAAGGCTTGGACGGCGTTCAAATATTTCGAGATGCCGGCACGTACATACGTAGAGAGGAGGTTCGTCGGTTCCAGCCAGCCTAATTAAAAATTAATGAGAGAGTTAATTTCCATTACACTATTATTAGGCATACGAGCAGCACACAACAGAGTGTGATGTTCGGTGTGCCCTTTGATGTTTTTTATGCTTACTCTGCTGTTCACTATCATTAGAAGGCATATCATTGCCGCATGGAGGGTGGATATGTCCACCATAGTCCCATATGATCCCGTTTGACCGATTTTTTTCGGAGTTTTTTGAAAATATCGCAATGAATTTTTTCAGGGATGGCAAAAGTAGCGGTTCTTGCGGTTCGGAACCGGTTCCGGAGCGGTTCCACGAGTAGAGAACCGCTTCCAAAAGTGGAACCGGTTCCGTCCCGGAACCGTTTTTTAGAGTACAAGAACCGTTTGCTTTGGAAGCGGTTCCGCTGTTTCGGGAATTTTGGAACCGGTTCCAAAACCGCTCCTTTTCTAAACGGTAATGGGATGATTTCGTAAGAACCGGTACGAATACCGGTTCCGTACCGGTTCCTGGGGTATTTTTTCTTCTTATTGGTTTAACCATTAGGGGCTGTCCGTAAATTACGTTACACTATGTACTGTAGAACACTTTTTAACCTCCCTCCCCCTCACGTAATAGGATATTATATCAAAAAGCGATATACCCGGGAGAACGCTATATTCGGGAAGCGTTATGTCCGAGTTTTACTGTACTTACAAAAAATAGGAGAAAATATCGAATATATTATCTGGGCCAAGTATGGTCACATTTTTGGCACAAAAAAATCAATTAAATCAAGGAGCTTCAGAGTGTTTTTTTCTACTCCGAAATATTTAACGTTACAATTCGGGCATCCGTTGATCAGATGAAGCAAACTAAAAGTCATTTAGTTGATTATAATTTTTATTAATTATCACTTTTATGTTCAATATCGAACGTGGAATATGGAAATAAAAATATTAACATAATCAAAAATACAAACAAAAATAAACAATAATTATTTTAGGATCACAACAATCCAAAACGTTACACAACCAACCTAGAGGCATGCACACACTTTCGGTACGATTGTGATCTGTAAGGAAGGGAAAACTAACTATTCATGACGTAATTTACGTATCACCCCTAAACGGTGCAATCTTCTCAAAATCTAACCAAATTTTGACCGGCGATCAAAATGATTCGTTTATTCCTTCATAAAAAGCATGTTTAACCTTACAAAAGGAGTTCTTTAATATCGCCGGGTACTGCGTTTCGACGTCGACAATAACGACTGTGTGTGCAGATTTTGAAGCCGTAATTAAGTTTAACCAGTGTACTCCATGTAGTTATATACATCCAAAAAAAAACGTCATCAACTCTGGCTATGAACGAGAGAGATGGAAATAGCGGTCATGTCTAAGCTATTCGGTTATGTCAAACTTTTTAACAGACATCAAATTTTGTAAAATAAACAATGACTGTCATATGATGTGACAGTTTTGACAAATAAATAAGGTTATAAATTCGATGATAGAAAACGTCTTTTTTTTCTCGGCCAACTTTGATGACGTTTTTTTTTTGGATGTCTCTATACAATTAAGTATAACCATGTACAGTGAACTTTCTGTATTTTTTTAAACCCTCATCCCGATCCCTGCTCAGTGATTCTGCCGATATAGCCGTTAGTCTAATAATATCGCCTCTTCTTAAAATTCTGTATTATAAATTGCACAAAGACCCGGTTCCTATCTAAGAACCGCTTCCAGAACCGGTTCCAAACGAGAACCGGTAAAATAATTTTTTGGACCGGTTCCATCTTTTTTAAAAACGGGAACGCTTCCAATACCGCACAAAAATGTTAACCGGTCCTGATTCCAGAACCCCTTCCAAAATAAAACCCCGGAACCGCTCTTGGAAGCGGTTTCTTTTGTGACAAAGTGGAAGCGGTTCTGGAAGCGGAACCGTACCGCTTTTGAAGAACCGGTTCGTGCCATCCCGATTTATATTAGTATTCAAGTAGAAATAACTTAAAAATATGATCTATCATATTGTAATGTTAAAAATTCAAATCAAAAGAATAAAAAGTTCCCAATTTGAATTTAATTGTATACTCAAATTTCAGATATTGACTTGTGGTGATGTTGATTTTTGTCTTTTTATTTTATTTTGGTTAAAAACTGGTCAGGAAAACATTGAAGGGTTGTTTTAAGACCATAAAAACATCTGAAAGTTGTCTTTGTACGTATCAAATTTAAAAAATTAAAAAATCAGAATAATGATCCCATTGAATGTTTTAAGTTTGAAAAATAAACAATATAATATATTGCTTTTCAGTTACATAATATGTAACTGAAAAATATAATATATTATATTATATGTAACTCTTCTGTATCTCTGCGTAGCATAAATCCGGTATCTGTGGGAGTTTATATTTGGTCTTGGATAGGCATACATGATTCATAGTCTACATAAATAAACAGCTTAATTGGAAACAGCATTAAAATTAAAATGTCATTTCCTCCTAGATATACATGTTAATTTTTAACATTAGTCCGCATTTCCTAGTAATATTCAAGAATAAAACGAGAATTATTCAAAACATTTAAATCTTATTTCCGAACATAATATGTATGCTATTCTGTTTCTATCACTGACAACTTGAAAAATGGTCATCTCATTCAATTAGGCAGGTAGGTACATTAAAATTAAGGACTTCATAATCCTTGAACTACAACACAAATTTGACTCACATGGCCATGTTTGTCAGCAAAAATGATTCATTTGGCGTATAATATTTATTTTGTGTTTGTACCATTTTTGTGGGTTTAAATATTTAGTAACCAAGAAACTGGTTTCATATGTATTGCACAATGTGTTTTGGCTAACATTTCAAACATACGAGGTGTGTAAATTAAGTAATGAGACTGGTAACGTAGCGCCAGATCTAGCAACACTGCGGAGACGGGACTTAGAAAGGCGGTAGGTTAACATATAATGCACCTTCAGTACAAGTTTGAACTTGTTAGCGTCATTTGTGACTGTTTTCGGAAACCGTTTTTTTTTAAATGCATTTTTGAAATGAGTGACATTAATTTTGAGCAACGGTGTGCCATCAGGTTTTGCTTCAGACTTGGATACAGCGCAACGGATACTTTTGCAAAACTTCAACACGCCTACGGAGACAGTGTTTTTTAAAGAGTACAGGTTTTTCGGTGGTTTAAGGCATTCTCAGAAGGAAGAGAGTGGATTGAAGATGAACAACGCAGCAGAAGGCCTTCATCTTCAAGAACCGATGAAAACGTCGATAGAATACGAGGTCTTGTGCCTTCAGATCGTCAGCTAACGACAACAATGATCGGGGAAGAGTTAAATTTGAATCACACCAAATTGACTTCATCAAATATTGACTAACGAATTGGGGATGAGAAAAATCTGCGCAAGAATGGTTCCAAAAAACCTTTCGCAGGAATAAAAGGATATCAGGAGAGAAAGGTGTCTTGATGTGGTGAGAGGTGGGTGTTTGAGTACGATCCGGAAACCAAGCACCAAAGCATGGAATGGCCAAGCACTCCAAGACCCAAAAAAGCAGAAGAATGAGCAAGTCGAAGATCAAATGCATGCTGATTTACTTTTTTTGATAGCCAGGGAATTGTCAACAAAGAGTTTGTGCCTCCAGGCCAAACAGTAAATCAACACTTTTACAGAAAGGTTCTTGAAAAACTTCGAAACATCAAGAACAACTGGATATTGCATCACGACAACGCGCCTTGTCATACAGCCATTTCAGTAAACCAGTTTTTAGCCAGTAAAAACATTCCTGTGGTTCCTTGGCCTCCTTATTCGCTTGACTTGAGTCCTCGTGACTTTTTTATCTTCCCGATATTGAAAAAATCACCTCAAGGGACGTCATTTTGGGACCATAGAAAACATTCAAACGGCTGTAACCGACCAGCTGAAGGCTATTCCAGTATATGAGGTCCAGCACTGCTATGAGGAATCGAAGAACCGTCTCCAGTGTGGTTTCCCAAGGAAGTTATTTTGAAGGTGACAATACTGAATTGTAATTCTATAAGAATTACAAAATTAAAAAAAACAGTTACATTACTTAATTTACACACCTCGTATTTTAACTAGATTTCATTCACATTAACATTTGCTGTTTCATTTTATTATCGCAAAAGACCAAATTTATTTTTGTATAAATTTAGCATTGCTGCTATTTGCTACATGATAATTTGCATTTGTTTTTCTGTACAAAAAAAACATAAATATCTGTTTTATTAAAAAACAACAACGATAAATGCACTGTGCAAATGTCAATTAAAATATGTATCATTTGATACATACTGTTAGCGGCATGTTTTAAATCAACGCAAAGCTGGATTTTTCCAGTTTAATTTTAGAATCCATTATCTGATTATTTACATATTATACGTTTATAAAAAAAGTTAATATTCTCTCATATTTTGGTATTTCCAAAAAAGTCGTAAATTGGTCACTAATTGTTATCAGCAAACAAAAAATATGATCGTATAGAGAAAAAATTCTAAGAAAGATAGGTTTTTTTGCGACTCGAGTTTTAATGGCGAACATAACCAAAAAAATTCGCAAAAGTCAAAAAAACGTTTTTTTTTTTTTTTACAAATAAGAAAAAAGCTTCAAGTCCTACACAAGAAAGTTAAATTAGAAAGTTGTAGGTCTTAAAAATGCGCATCGAATGAGATTTGAATGAAAAAAATCGGTTCATAAACATTTGAGAACAATTAAAAAAAAACGTCAAAAATCGCGTTTTGGTATTTTTTGCTGTATAAATTCCAATTTTGTTTGAACAGACTTCTTGTTAACCACAAATATAGCCCAAGACAAGCGGAAAATGATCCTTTTTTTCAGGAATTTAAAAAAACATTTTTTTTTTCGAGATAACGATTTAAAAAAAAAGACGTTTTCAAAAATCAGCTTTTACAGAGGCAAAAATGATCGTACAGAAACGATCATGGGCTCATTTTATTCACGAAGACTTGTGCTTTCATGCTATTAAAAAACAAATCGCGTTTATTTAATTTTTTGCATAAAAAAATGTGTTGAAAAATTGTATCATTTTTTCGAACCGGTTTTTTTCGAATGACTTTTTTAATTTTGATTTCACATTTTTGGCCGTTGCATATTTGAAAACTGGCATTCAAAACACGCATTTAAAAAAACTCGAAAAAATAAAACTTTTTTGAATTCTTGAAAAAGAGTCATTTTCTGCTTGTCTTGGGCTGTATTTCTAGTTAACAAGAAGTCTGTTCAAACAAAATTGAAATTTATACAGCAAAAATACGAAAACGCGAATTTTGACATTTTTTTTTAAATTTTTCTCAAATGTTTATGCACCGATTTTTTTCGTTCACATCTCATTCGATGCGCATTTTTAAGACCTACAACTTTCTAATTTAACTATTATTATTATTGTGTAGGATTTTTTTATTTGCAAAAAAACGTTTTTTTGACTTTTGCGAATTTTTTTGGCTATGTTCGCCATTAAAACCTCGAATCACAAAAAAACGCTATCTTTCTTAGAATTTTTTTCTCTATACGACAATATTTTTTGTTTGCTGATAACAATCAGTGACCGGTTTTCTCCCCGTTGATTGGGCTAAATGGACATTTTTCAAATTCAGGTTTAAGCTTATATTTAACGTTACTTTAGTTAAGTGCGTTATATAGTTTTTTTATACCACATTTAAGAATCAAAAGTTCCGCCGTGCATGAAATATTTCGGCAGTGAGAGTAAAAAAAGTTAAGTTGAGAAAATAACTGTTACACTGAGAGAAAGTTTAATTATAATTACATTAAGCGATATGCGTTCTAAACAATCCGGTAAATTGTAAAGACACACGACTGGTGCTATTAGAGATTATAGCCCTATAAAAACCTAAATTAGCAATGAATTTAATGACTGCAATGTATGAATAATCACGCATAACTTTCATTGTATGGAAACACAAAGTAATTATAAATAGAAAAAGTTGTGATGCATTGTCTTCCAAAGTGACACATTATTTCACAGTGCTTTCACGGTTGCATTGAATGGAAATATGGATAATAATTATACTTATTATTTACCTGTTACATACAGACGTATACTATTTAAAGAACAATGTTAAAAAAATGACTTTTTTTGCCCCCCCCCCCCCCCCGAGACCAACGTAAAATAACTATTGGATTTTATAAAATATGAGCTATTAAACTAGGTTTTAATTTAGATTTAAAATGCTGTTTCTTAAACTACTGACGCACAATCGACACATTATGGAAAAATTCAAATTTTTAAATAAAAAATCAATATTTTGGACTCTTGAAATGGTAGGCTATGTAAGGTACTTTTGTCTCCTTTTTCCAATATTGAAGTTCTTTTTTTAATACAATCTCTAGAAAATACAAAATATAATTACCTAATATAGGGTAAATTTTTTTAAATGCCCAGTAATTTTGTTAATACATGCAGTAACATTTGATGACGGAAGTGAAAACGGAATTGATAAATGGAAAGAGGAGACCTAAATCCATATAAGGGCCATTTGAGCCCCCAATATTCATTTATTCCTGTCTATCCAAAACCTATCCCTTCATCCCCTAAATACACTCTCCGGAGAGGGTAAGTAAAATTAATTTGCATATGGGGCATTTCACGCCAACTAAGTGAGGTCAAGAAAATTTCTGTTTGAAACATATCACAATCGATAGTACTTGCTAAAAAAACTAACTTCCCTAAAATGTTAGATTTTTTGAGCCACAAAGAGAGGGATGGTGAGGGTGAGAAAATACAAATTTTCGTTTCGACTAAAATTTCAATAAAAAATGGAAAAAATTAAAAAGAAGGTTGCAATGGTTTTCGATGTGTTTTTTTGCGAAGAAAATTTCCCGTAGAATACGATGGTATTTTTTATATTTCAAAATTTAGCCATTTTTTAAAAGTTGACTACTATACTGGATCCGCCATTTTGTTTTTTGAAAATCTAACGTTAGATTCGTAATCAGCGACTCCAAAAACCTTGGAATATATTATTCACTTGCCATTTACTATCTCACAGGATGAGAAAATACGATAAAACCACGTTTTTTCACCTTTAGGGTCGTTTTTTGGGCCAGTTTCTGGCCGACGCCCATTATGAATTAAAAATTAATCGAAAGTACAAAAAAAAAAGAAAGAAATTAAAAAAATAATTGAAAAAAAAATCGTCATACTTTTCGAAATTTCGATTTTAAACTTTCAATCCTCAAAATAAGGGTGAAAACTACCCCCAATAATTTTGAAAATATTGTTTGTATTCTACGCAAAAAAGTATTCTACGCAAAAAAACACATCGAAAACCATTGCAACCTTCTTTTTAATTTTCTTCATTTTCTTACCGAGAAAGATTGAAATTTTAGAGTCGAAACGAAAATTTGTATTTTCTTAACCTCACCATCCCTCTCCTTGTGGCTCAAAAAATCTAAAATTTTAGGGAAGTTAGTTTTTTAGTAAGTACTATCGTTTGTGATGTTTCAAACAGAAATTTTTTGACCTTACTTAGTTGGCGTGAAATGCCCCATATATATGATTATTTTACCTTCATAGAAAACTTCTCTATTATTTTAAATTCCCCGTGAACTCTTTCCTATATTCAGTAAAGTTTAAAAGAACATATTAAAAATTTACCCTATATTAGATTTTGTATTTTCTAGGGGGTTGTATGCAAAAAACGAACTTCAAAAATTGAAAACAGGAGACAAAAAGCACCTTCCACAGGCCATTTTGAGTTCAAAATATTGATTTTTTATTTAAAAATATGAATTTGTCCATAATATGTCGATTGAGCGTGTGGTTTAAGAAACAGCAGTTTAAATCTAAATTCTATAATTATCCTGAAGTTTTTAACAAATTTTAATAGGAAAACCTAGTTTAATAGCTCAAATTAAAAGCAAAATTATAAAATAATTATAAACGCGGTTGGCAGAGCCATTACAGTGCATTATAATATTTAAATATGTAAAAATAGATATACACTACTCCACAAAATTAAGGGAACAAAAAAAATGTCCTAAATTTTGTTACTATATCTCAGTGGAAAATGGTCGTATTGTATGGTGAAATGGTCAATATATCGTACATTTTGAGGCTTCAAGTTTCTAGTTTTGCCACCTTTTTGGCAAAAAAAAAAAAAATTGTGAGCTACGGTTATCACAGAATTTCATTTATTTTTTGGTCCAGGGAACGAAATATGTTACATTTTTCTCTTTTCTTTAAACCAATGTTGAGGCTGAAAAAATTAGTTTTTAAAAAATCGTCAAAAGATCTTGTAGGGGCTTTATTCCAGTTTTTGAAACTGCCCATACATTCTCTGTGAGGTCATTGGTTGCTGAGATATCGATGATCAAAGACAAAGGGTCCTTTTTCATTAAAAGTCAGATATCTCAGTCACAAATTGACATAACGAGAATTAAAAAGAAAACAAATTGAAGCTGAATAAACAAGGTATCCGACCCGTGCATTTATTTGATTTAAAAAAATCCCCAAGTTCGTGGACCAAAAATAAAAAAAATATTTTTTTTCTCGCACTATATCTTAGCATTGCGTGATTACTACAGTAGCACACAATTTTTTTTTGTCAAAAGATCTCAGAACGGCCTTTTTTAAATCCAGATATGACCATTTTTCACTGAGATACAGCCACATCAAAAAAATTAGGAAAATGTTTTGTTCCCTTAATTTTTATGATCACTTCTAACAGTTGGCGGTATCATTTGGTGAATGCATTAGTACGATGACAGTGAATTATTCTCCTGGATGCCGATGGTTCTATTTTAATGGCCACCACGGTATATCTAATAATAACATGACTAATGAATGTAATACAGGAAATAGGGTGATCTGCCGTTTGACGTAAGGGGGAAGATGTCCCGATAAATTAGACAAATTGAAACGTTTTGTTCAGTTAAATTTGACGTGTAATACGTAATCCCATTTTCTTCCAATTAGCAACGTCTCGCGTGTACTTAATGGCATTAATTTTGGTTTATATACGTCAATTTATCAGTTAGCTTTCGGTCGACTTCAATGAAGCCTGAGTTAACTAACTGATGCAGTGGAATCTGTACCAGCAAGAGGTCACATTTAATGTAGCACCTTTTTATATTGGCAATTGTATAATTTTTATTTACGCGTTTTATTAGCATGTGTCACTTGATTTTTTTTGTTATAATCAATTATCTGTACCTACATACATATGTACAATATAATATGTTGTTTCTAGAACGCTTCAAATATGTACATAGAATGTACATTACAGTCAGCAACAAAAATCGTGATACACCTGCTTTTTGAAGGTTGCTTAAAGTTTGATAATTTTTATACCTACTAATGTATTCATTTTTTCTTGCTTCTAATAGGATAATAGCTTGTGAAATTGTCCGTCAAATAAGCCTAAGTTGATGGTGATTATGTCAAAACGTAAAATTGTTGTGTTTTCAAAAAACGTGATTAACTTCAAACCTTTTCAAACCGTTTTTGGACTCATATTAGAGACAAATATTCGGAGTATCCATATGACTAACTTAACCATTTCATTGGAGAAAAAAAAAAATAAAATATTAAATAATATCACTATATTATTCGGCACAATTGCCGAGTGGGTTAAAGCGCCGTCTTTCCAGTCGCGATACCTCTGCGTTGTTCGAATCCTGGCTGGGGTGGCGAGTTTTAATTGTCTCGCTTTCTCCGTCAGGGTTTGATATGCAACCCTAATACACTAGTGTATAGGTGTGGATGCATAGATGCCAATCAACCGCACATGCCCTAGATTTGGTAATGTTCTGAGTTTTTTAGGTTTCCTCAGAACTGTGAAGCAAATCCATATGACTAACTGAAGTGCCAGTCGTTGGCAAATAATAATAATAGCCACCCCTTCCCCGCACAGACCCTGAGAGGACCTCGGGGTTACCTTCGGAGTAATTATAGGGTGAGTATTATTATTAATAATATCATTATAGAACTCGCTGTTTTTTACTAAAATTCCATGGACATTCTTCATCTTTACGAAAGGATGGTTGAGTTTTGAATGTTTATGATGTTTTTGGATCAATTTTAGAATGATTGATTATGAATGATTTGAACTATGAAGAGGATTTAATATTTACGAAGTTATTCACGGTTTTTTTTAAACGTTGCAATCTTATTTTTTCAGCGGTATCTCTTCATACAAGCGACACATTACCTTCAGCTTGGGCTTATTAGACGCACAATTTCACAAAGACTGTAGCTTCATATGAAGTATCAGATGCGAATAGAATATTCTGTTAATATTCCCAATTGAATATTTTTTGTGATTATTATTAGAATATCCTAAGATTCTGGAACTAGTCAACATTATAATGATGTATTTTAACAAAAAAAATCTCACTTTCTTATTTAATATCTCCACGACAAAAATCAAGAGCTCTGAGTTTATTCTTGGAGTAATATCTGATAAATAAATACGCCTACTGTTACTGCAAGCATGTACAAACCACGTCCATCTTTACCAACTAATTATTTTTTATGAGATATTTCTACTCGATATAAATAGAAATACCACAAAATATTGTGTCAAATGTTAAATCCGCCCCTGGTATGAAATTCGTCTTTCCGATGTCTATTTTATGACATCTGAACATTATCAAAATATGATTAGTTATAGTGTGTTTTAATTAAGAATAAAATTAGGGCTTTGAGTTAAGGTTTGCGACTGTGTGGTTAACGTTGAGCCAAAGACGAACCTGTTGCTAGACGCAGCGCTTCTGTCGCTCTCCTCGTCGGAGGAGAGGTCGGGGTCGGAGCCGGAGCACCAGCTGTCCTCCGAGCTCCTCTGAGAGACGGTGTGCTGCAAGGTCCTGGTGTGGGCTAGCGGCGGCGCCACCCTATGTTCACATGTTGGCTCTTCCCAGGTACCTGGCCGAATACGGGGCTCATCTGCAAACAAAACACACACTTATTAATCCACAGAGTCACAAGAATATCGTACTACAAAATAAATAGAAAAAAATACTCAGAGATTTATACGAAAATTTAGTGTCGTTGCTTAGATATTCAATACTTCATACAAAAGGAAAACTTATGCACGTCATCAAACATGTGTTTAAATTTAGAGCGCACTGATGCCAGATTGCTACAAAATTATTTAGTATTTAGAAATAATTTTGACTAACACATGGATGGATTTTTTGTGTTTGTTTATTGTTAATCGTTACTTACTTTATAAAGTTATCTTTACTTACTTATTTTATATACTTTAAAACACATTTACATAATACATACATAATTTATATACTTTAATGTTGGTGTATAAATACGCAAGTACAAAAAATAGCGGTGAAAATTGGTAACAAAAGTTGGTAAATATGTTTTTTTTTTTATGGGAGGATAAATGAGTAGAAAAAGGCAAACGGAAGTTACGGAATTTTAAAAAAATATGAAACTCAAAAAAAAAAATTCTCACAAATATCATTTGGTTACCAATCGTGGAGTGTAGTTTTTTTGTACATAAATATCAATTATTGTAAATGTTACGAATAGCACTTGTATTCAATCCTCTTGGTCGGATTACGCTTTATAGGTAATTTTAATTTTTTTTTGCTTTTTGTGGAATAAATACCAATTAATCGTAAAAACATTCAAGTTTAGGGCTGTTTCTATACGCTAAAACAATATATTTGACTGTAGTTTTAATTAATATTTTAATTTTATGGACTATTATTGTCCCGTTCTTTTTCAAAATAGCATATCAAAAATTAATTCTTAGCAACAGCTGTTTAACTGTTTTTTTCATTTCATAAATCGAAGTCTGACGGCTATAACATTTTGATTGTTCCGAAAATAACGGTTTCTCAACGCAAGATAAAAGTTTGAAGCTCCAAAAAGACACAAACACCTATTAAAGGCAGTTTGTTTTGAATGGTTCTACGAGGTGTGGCTATTAAATAACCAAACTGCTGTCATAACACTTTAATTCGTTACCAATTACAGTAGCAACTTTTTCGCCTTCAATGTAATCCCCTTGGCGATCTCTACACCGCTCTATACGACTTTTCCATGTTGAAAGCAGTGTTGGAAGTCCGCTTCTGTCAGACCACTAGTTATCACAAGTAATCACCGTGTCTAACAAGCCTGGATCAGTGTCAATGTTGTTTAGAATGTCAGCACAAATGTTTATTCTTGATTTCATTTGCTCGGAAGTGTCCAGTTTTGGCTACATTTTTGCGCGTGTTGATCGATTCATGCAAAATCTGGCGAACACATTCTTTGTTGACTCCTGTTATTTCAGCAGGCCCTTGGATGCTTAGACGACGATCTTCGCGGGTTAATGTAATGTAATGCACCAATTTTTTCAAAGTTTTCGTCCTTTTTTGACGTTGAGAGCCGTCTGGGGCGCGAATGGTCTTCGGTCGTTTCACGTCCTTCTTTAAACCGTTTTCAGCGGTTCACTTCTTTTAACATTGCAAAAGCATCTGTAGGTTTTCCCCGGTTTAACAAGAAACTTGAGATTAACCCGTTCATCCATCTGAATACTTAACATTTTTTCAACGCGTCACTGGTGCGTAGACTACAGTGAAACTGAGCGACCCACTGGCTTGTCCAACGAGATCAGGGTGGGGAAAGTGTCACCAGATACAGTTCTATTCAAACTTGTCGCGACACGCTCGCAGTGCGCTGGTAGCAACATCATTTCGGTTATTTAATAGCGACATCTCGTATATGTTGTTAAAAAATATGACTCACCTTAATTTAGAATCACCCTTTATATATATTTAATATAACAACGTAAAAGGTAGGTAAATATACAATATTTCCGATAATATTAAATTTTCTATTCTGTGGTGAAGATAGTAGAAACATTTTCGACTTCATTCATTCAAGTGTTAACATGTTAACCATTTAAACACGTATCTCAACCCCCCAGTAGACTTAAAGTTTAATCGAATCCAGATCTTAATTTATTGCGAGAACGTATTAAAACTCCATGCTGTTATCTCAAACATACTGTAAAACTTATAATGCACACGAGAAAATGTTGCAGAGAGGCAGTTCTCGAACTATGCGGTCAGATGAGGGTGGTGTGTGGTGTGGGCGTGTTTGTGCTTTAAGTGCGGCAATCAACTGTAATTTAACGTTTTAATAGTGTTTACATACAGGAGAGATAGATTAAGTGCGCTGCCTATTTCATAAAATTTTCCACCGGGTTAATTAACAATTCGGGATTATTATCGTCTGAACTGAAGTGTTTTAATTAAAAAGTGTTTTCGCTCTTGGACCGCAGCTCGTCGTATAAAAAGTTCGGACGAGCACATTAAATCGATAAACCCACAGAAAAAAGGGAGTTAAGGCACCTTTCTTAGATAAAACTGAACTACAGTACACCCAGAGTAGCTTTGCGCGCGAATTGCTGCACAACGAACGTAGTACGAGGTAGTACGACCATAATTGAGAGATATGAGGTGTGTAATGAGACTGGCAACGTAATGCCCGATCTAGCAACACTGCGGAGACGGGACTTGGAAGGGCGGTAGGTTAACATGTAATGCACCTTCAGTACAAGTTTGAACTTGTTAGAGTCATTTGTTTGTTTCTTTTTTAGTACGTTTTAAAAATGAGTGACATTATTTTTGAGCAACGGTGTGCTAAAAGGTTTTGTTTCAGACTTGGACACAGCGCAACGGATACTTTTGCAAAACTTCAACACGCCCACGGTGACAGCGTTTTTCCAAGAGCCCAGGGTTTTACAGTGGTTTAAGACATTCTCAGCAGGAAAAGAGCCGATTGAAGATGAACCAAGCAGCGGAAGGTCTTCATCTTCAAAAACCGGCGAAAATGTCGATAATTTAACTCTTCCCCGACAAGAATGATCGGGGAAGAGTTAAATTTAAATTACACCACTGTTCATCAGATTTTGAACTGCTAACGAATTGGGGATGAGACAAATCTGCGCAAAAATGGTTCCAAAAAACAATTCGCATGAACAAAAGGACATCAGGAGAGAAAGGTGTCTTGACCTTTTGGAGTCTATTGGGTTCCATAAAATGATCCCCATTTTATGGAACATGTCATTACTGGTGATGAGATTTGGGTGTTTTGAGTACGACCCGGAAACCAAGCGCCAAAGCATGGAATCGCACACTTCAAGCTCTCCAAGACCCAAAAAGCAAGAAGGAGCAAGTCGAAGATCAAATTCATCCCGATTTGCTTTTTAGACAGCCAAGGAATTGTCCACAAAGGGTTTGTGCCTCCAGGGCAAACAGTAAATCAATACTTTTACAGAGAGGTTCTTGAAAAACTTTGAAAAAGGGTCAAGCGTGTGAGACCAAACATCAAGAACAACTGGCTGTTGCATCACGACAATGCGCCTTGTCACAAAGCCATTTCAGTAAACGAGTTTTTAGCCAGTAAAAACATTCCGGTGGCTCATCAGCCTCCTTATTCGCCTGACTTGAGTCCCTGTGACTTTTTTCTCTTCCTGAGATTGAAAAATCACCTCAAGGGACGTCATTGTGAGACTATAGAAATCATTCAAACAGCTGTAACCGATCAGCTGAAGGTTATTCCAGCATATGAGTTCCAGCACTGCTATGAGGAACGAAAGAACCGTCTCCAGCGCTGTGTCTTCCCAGGGGGTTTTTTTCAGGGAGGAAATACCTGAATATTTTTTTTTTCTAAAAAAAAAATCCCCCTTCCTTTATTTCGAACCTCGTATACTCACAAAAAACAAAAAAGACTATACCGCGTTCATGGATGGTTGCAGCTGCAAGGGGGGAGGGGGGATGGGGTGATTAAAATTGTATTTTCTGATCAAAAATGACATTTTGAAGCTTTGTGTATAAAAACTGTGGATTTAAGGTGTTAAAAGAGCGCTTTCGTTTATTAAAAGAAAAGATCAAATTAAAAAAAAATATTTCTACAAAACTAACATCTTCGTTTTCTAAAATACTGGACCTTAACTATTTATATACCTGAATGTTTGTAGGGAGAGAACATCCACGGGAAAATGGCTCAAGAAGTTTTTCTAAATAAGGGAACGATCTAGTTCGTGACAATTTTCTATGAATTATAACGTTGCATTTTTTTTTGGCCGATCATCGCGTGGCCTCCTAGTGAATAACACCTCTGAACCGAGTCCAACGAAACGGTTATTTATTATCAAATCGTGCCTCGGCATTCAGGGTACGCGTCAGGGCCGGCCCTAGCCGCTTTGTTAAGAAAAAATGGGTTTCAAAATCACACCAAATCACTCGCCCCAAAAAAAATATTTTTTTTTGGGTCTTCAGTGTTGTAGCTTTGGTACCTAATTAAGGGGTTGGTCCAACCAATAGCCTATTTTAATTAATAATAATTTTTGATTTTCTTTAACTACAACATCTACAACATCTCAACAATATCTCATCAGAATCGTAGCATTATCAAGAATGTTATACATTATACGTTTTACGCTCTAGAACTGCTATTATATGGTGGGCCATCAGATGGTTTCTTTTTAAAATTTGTATTGAAACTACATCGTTGAATATTTTTAAACGATGGTTGCTTTATTCAAGAAAGTATGCCTTCCCATTATTTATGAAAAACAATTTCAGTTAAATGGCCGTCGCGGCTGGCTTGGCAGTAGTTCATTCTTTTCACCCAATTTTGCTGTACATTTTCGATTATTTGTGGCTCTATGGCACGAATTATTCGATTGATGTTTTCCTTCAGTGCGTCAATTGTTTGTGGATCGTTGGAGTAACAACGGTCCTTAACATGTCCCCATAAAAAATAGTCGGTGTTAAATCGCAGCTGCGCGATGGCCAATTAATGTCTCCAAAATGGCTGATAACACGGTTACCGAATTTAGTGTGCAAAAGATCGATTGTTTCACGGCTTGTGTGACACGTTGCTCCATCCTGCTGGAACCAAAGCTCGTCCAAGTCCAAATTGTCCATTCGCGGCCACAAAAAATCGGTTAACATGTCTCTGTAATGCATTCCATTTACTGTAACGCTGTTACCATCTTCATTTTGAAAGAAGTACGGACCAATGATGCCACCACTACAAAACCCACACCAAACAGTCACTCTTGCAGGATGCATTCTCTTCTCTATGACTACGTGTGGATTTTCGGAACCCCTAATCCTACAGTTCTGTTTATTAACATGTCCTCTAAGACAAAAATGAGCCGAATGAGTCCAAAAAATGATTTTTCGATTGAAATCGGCGTCATTTTCAAACTCATTTAAAGCCCACATGGAGAAGCGATAACGAAGTGGATGATCATTTTCCTTTACCTCTTGACTAAGTTGCAACTTGTAAGTCGATAATGCGAGGTCTTTATGCAATATTAACCTCAGAGAAGTGCGACTGACATTAAGCTGTTGTGCTCTGTGGCGAGTTGAGGTTCTTGGGTTTTCACGCACACTTTGGGCAACAGAAGCAATTCTTTCAGCTGTGCGCGTAAAAATGGTAACAGGCACCAATGAAAGTAAGATATAATTTGCGTCGTAAGTGAGCACCTACTAAATTAAAAATAACTTCTGACCCTTTATATTTTTCAATATTTGAATTGTCGGTTTTTCTGGCGGCCGGCTTGGCGAGGCCGGCCCTGGTGACTAACGCCGCATATACAGCGAAATGGCATATTTAACACATTCCTTCAATGTGAACGTACTGCCGAGACAATATCGTGATTCATGGTTCATTCTTGCATACTTTCCTTTTTGTTGTTTCTTTCCGTTTTTCTATTCTCATCTCGTTTTTTCTCCGTGCAACCGCATTCTTCGCCACCGCGAAAACAGAAATAGGCTACGATAGTGTAGTAAATCGGCTCGGATCGAATTTGTGGTTTGGGAAGAATGAATGAATCAATCAATATTTAAAAGTATCTGCAGTTACGTGTTTGAAAAATTGTTTCGAGTGATATGGTAATTTAACAGAATTGTTTTTGAACTACAGGTTAGCGCTAAATGGACCGAAAGTATTCTTATTTCTGTCCATCTCATGTGCGATGCTGTTCTTTAGACTGATCTTGGTATTTTTGCAGAGGAAGAAAAATTGGTTCAAAAGCCAGTGAGCCAGACAGCATTCCATATTCAACCAGTTTTCTTCTACTTGCTTGAATAATCAAATTTTGCATATCTGTTTAGTACTGTTGACAATAACTATATATACATAAGTACATATTTTTAATTGGCGGACAATTTTTTAAATACCGAAATCAAGATAATAGAGAAGAATATAAACTTGTTTAGTAACAAAAAATCGATACAAACTGAATTCCTTCAATAATAGAATGCCTAGAACTAAAATAGAAGACTACTGTAACCATTCAATATAACCTCTATTTTGGTGGTGTAAGAGCAACAACATTTCCTCCAAAATATACACAGTATATACATTATACAACATTTCTGTTCAGTTTTTTGATCGTAAACACCATATTTTTAAAAACTCTTAAGCCAAAAGTATGCTGGGTTCAGATCAGGCGACCTTAGTAGCCATGGATTTTCAATATGTCTTCATATAACACGACCTTGAAAAACAACAGTTAACAGGTCTTTAAACATAGGAAGCTAGATTTCTATCGTGCTTGATAAGACAGACATTTTGTTAACTGTTATGTCAAATTTTTTCGGAGTGATTTTGACATTTCTAGGTAATTGCCATTGTGGGACATAGGACTTTTTGCGCGAGTAACAATTTGTACGAGTTTTTAAAATCGAAAAATCTTTTTCGCGACAACCTGTAACTGAAGAGGCCAAAGGTTTCAAATGTCACATGGAATAAAAATCTAATAACGAATTTAATGATTGCGTAATTTTTTATGCAATTTGTTCGTTTTGGTGAGGACCTAACTAGTATTGAGAGTTAATAACAAAGATAGCAATCAGACAAGAAATAACAATAATGTAAATATTGATAAATTTTTACAGCTGTTGCCTCATGAAAAAAAGCCTCATCTTTCGTCCAAAACATAGGGAAATGTGGATTGACCAAAAAGTTAAACGACAGGAAATAACTTAACGCATAAATAAAAGAAAAATTGCGATTTTGGAATACCATGCTGTTATTGCGTTGTTATATGTGTTATGTTTTTTGATCGCTGCATTTTATTAATCAGCAAAAAAAATACAAGTAAGTCCATCACCTCACCGACGAAATCACCTGTTTTGTAAAAAACGTCACACATTAGCGCGCTAAGCAACCGGTCAAATAGCGACTGAGCGACATAGAACTAATTCAGTCCCTATACGTCCAAATCTCGGCAAAGGTACTCAATTTTGAGGATGGTAACGTTGAAAATCCGTTGAAAACTTGGCGGCCTTGAAAAACAGTACCTAGTTGAAAAGTCCTTATACATACATATGTAGGAAGCTAGTTTTCTATCGTGTTTGATCAACCAGACGTTTTGTTAACTGTTACGTCAACTCCTTTCGGAGCGGATTCTGATATTTCCTTTCTTATTGTGCTCGATTCTTAAAAGCGTAAGCTAATATCTTTCGTTTTTCAAGTTATTTTTTGTTTCTCGGATCTTTTACCTAAATTACGATATTTTGGGAGCGCAAATCGAAGTGTGCTGAAAATCGCTCGAGCAGAGGTCACTTTGCTAGGCTTTTTTTAACATTCGCGTCTGCTTCCTAACATTTAATGAAGGTTTAAACATCGACAAGAACGCAATTAGCGTTACTTCCCAACGAAAAAAGTCAGTTTTTCTATCAGCTTATTGCGTAAAAACGTCAAGAACCTTGACATGCGCTCGTTATACAATTACGTGACTCACCCGACCGCTTGCAAATTGATGTAAGTACTTACATTTATATCATCTAATATATGCAAAATACAAATTTCCACGAGCCTGTCGAAGACCAAAATATTCGACGTCGAATAATTCGCGTTGTACAGTTACTCGCAAAAGAATTCGTACTTTACAGGGAATTGTAAATAACCACAATTTTTTTTTAATGGGTGTAGGGTTGCCACCTCTCCGGGCCTCGCCCGAGTTTCCGGGCCTTGGAGACGATCTTCGGGTCTCCGGCCTTACGCTAATTTCTCCGAGCCAAGGGGATTTACAGATATTTTCTTTAATTGTACTTAAAAAATGTTGGGAAATAAAAAAATGACACAATGCCGCACTTTTGATGTTACATTCCTGTCGAGTAAACACAGGTTTACATGTTTACATGTTTTACCGCCATCTACCAGCCTGCGGGTCAACGTTCGACCAAAGAGACGACATCCTCTTCACAGCACAAAAAAGAGAACCACTGTCAGGTGTGTGGCGGTAAAAATCTTAGTTCTCTCGAATATTTTACAGAAAGTGCAGTATACCTTTTTTCAATGGAACCGTCTGCAAAGAAAAAAATCCTACCTCTGTAGTTTTCATGACAGATGGTTACAGGATCCTAATAATAAGTTGTGGTTAACCAAAACTGACAATATTACGGGATCATGCACGAAATATAGTGTTACATTTACAGTCAAACATGACGGTGAAAAAGCAGTTAAAAAAATTCAAATAGTGAGAATCATAAAAAAACAGGAAAAACCATTGCATCAAACAAACTTATGTCAGCTTTTTACACTTTTTAAAATTACAGAGTTTAAATATCCCGTTTACCCCGCTTACCCCCTCTCTGCCCTCTGACTGAAAATCTCCGGGCAAGACATAGGTCCCAGGTGGCAACCCATTATGGGTGTGAGTATAATTAATCATACTATTTTTATTATAAACATACATGTGCAAGTATTACATAAATTAAACTTGAACTTCATATCATTTACTGTTTAGAAAATAAAAACTAAATTATTCTCTATTGCAAAATCACGGGTCGCAAAAGTATTCGTACTCGTAGCTGCGATCACAGCCTCCAAACGTTTAGGCATGCTTGCTACCAATTTTTGTGTGATATCAGGGTCCATATTTTGCCATACATTTGTAATTGCCTGTTTAAGAGTGTTTTTATCTTTTATTTCATAATTTCGTAACTGTCATTTCATTTCCGACCATAAATGCTCAATTACATTTAAATCAGGGCTTTGAGGGGGTGTAATTAAATGATGGGGAATGTTGTATACAATCCATTGCCTCACTATGTAAGCAGTGTGTTTTGGATCGTTGTCTTGTTGGAACCAATTATTATTTCCTGTATTCAATTTTGCGACACTTAATGGCAAATTTGTTTTTAATAGGTTTAAGTACGTAAATTTAGTCATAATGCCATCAATAAAAACTAAATTCCCCGCACCATCATTGAACCGCCACCATTAAAAGTTGGACACAAATTTTTCGGTTCAAACTCAGCGTTTACCTTACGCCACACTAAACGTCTGCCGTCCGACTGAAAATGTTGAACTTACTCTCATCAGTAAATAAAACTCGTTCCCAAAAGGTGTGATCCTTGCAAAATTTTAATCGTTTTACCCGATTTACTTTACTAATAAAGGGCTCTTTCCTAGATACTCTACCATGCAGATCGTGCCTTTTTAAAACCCGGCGATAGGTATCTGCACTTTTTAAAACGATTATTTACTAATGCCGCCAATTTTGGGGCACTTGTAGAAGGGCATTTTTTATTTCACGCACTATTGCCTTCTCTTCTCGAGAAGTTAATAGTCTTGGACGGCCCTTTCAAGGCATATTGGAAACTATTTGATTTTCGTTATATCTTTTTATAATATATTGTATTGTATAGTACTTTTGCTTCTTTTTAACAAATCACCTATTTCTTCAAATGATTTTTCTTCTAAATGCCACTGTACTGTAATTTATCTCTCCTGTGCTATTGTTTCTGATTTACGTCCCATTATAATTAGAAATATTTTAACAGATTCACACAACATACATTTGTTTACACTCGTCTGAATGTATAACTGAAGTCTTAACAACTGGGGTCTCACCATATACCTGACACTGAGGTCAGGCGCAGTACGAATACTTTTGCTGCGTAGATATTGCCATTCTTAAAATTAAATATTTTTTTATGCAGGTATTTAATGCAATATGAAGCTAAAACTTGATTTATGCATTGCTGATATAGTGTGTTTGTAAATATATTTATTACATGAAATTTTCCTTACAGCAATAAAAATACTGTTAATTTCTTTACAAATCAATTCAGGGTACGAATACTTTTGCAAGTAACTGTATAAACTATAGAGGATTCGCGCTGAATTATTTTAATAGGCGTCTATTGTGTGGGCTGGTCAAAAGGCACTCGTGGCGAGCAAAAATAGACAAATGGCGGATAACGAGTAGACAGCGGTATTAACCTATTTGGTGAAGGCTAGGAGGTTGTTTCGCAATGTTGTCGGGTCTTGCAGAAAAATTGCAACACCCTCGTTCGACACGTGTATCTTTAAACCTACGAGTATACAGTGCGGTCCATTGCGTCCGTAAAAACATGAAGTGACGTAACCAGCATTTACAAAACTTCTCAGATGACAAAAATGAAAACGTTGTTTCTTTTACACTTAACGAAAACGTTGCTTAACACTTTATTTTATTTAATAGTCAACTGAATTTAAAGTGTTTTACAACTAAAACACTTTGACATTACTTGTGTACACTGTGACATTATTTGCTATTATTTGTAAATAAAGAGATTATTATTTGTTCACTAAATTTTGAAAAAAAAAAGAGGTAAAACTTACCTTGACGCAGAACACGCGCAAAAAATCCAATATTTTTAGATGATTTTCAAAGACCTGTAACTTGGGAAAAAATGGCGTAGAGGAAAAAAAAGAAAAAGAAAATTGAAGCTCTAAGTTTCTAGTTTTTGGATCTCTTTTTAGCGACAGCAGTTTTTGAGTAATAAATAAATAATAAAAAATATTTCGACATTTTTGCTTGTCTCACTTCATAAAGCACTTTATTTAATTAAATTCTCTTTGATTTGATCTGCTTTCGAGCTCTGTACGATGAGTTATCGCTGTTCAAAGCAAAGACAGTACTTTTTGACTTTGGTAATCAATTTCTGGAGAAAAAATGAACGTACAGAAAATTAAAGTAGGGTTTTGAAAACTGCAAAGTATCTTTTACAAGCTGTAGTAATTATTTGTCTTTGCTAAAAAAAATTCGAAGCTAAATTGTTGATTGAAAACAGGTAAAAAAAATGCATAATTTTGCATAATAAAATTTGGTGTAACTTTGTAAATAATGGATAGACTAAGGATACTCCCCGATCATAGCCTGTCCTTTATAACTTTAAAGTTGCATGCAGCAATTTGCGACCCGCCGAATTTACAACACTTCTGGCGTAACGCACTCTTCATATGATTATGAACTTTTTGAATTCTGAAACAGGTCGATTTTTTTTACTTTGAAATTGACTTTTTTCCCCCACAAAAATATTTATACGAGTATGGTTTTTTAAAGTAAAACTGGACATGTCAAAAATATTCAAAAACCAGGAAGGACTCCTCGAATTGATGAGGAAAAACAATTAGATGTACTGACAGAGACAAAGGAAAATCCACATTAACCACCTAGACAACATGGAAACCAGCAGATGCAAATAGTTTATAGCCAAAATTGTTATTTCGGATGAAGACACATTTTTTTTTAAACGGAACGGTTTAAGAAACAACACTGGCGATAGGTACTGGAACAATTGGATGATGGACGCTCACACACAATTTCCCCAAAAGTGAACGTGTAAGCTAGTATAATTATTAATACTTAAATTATTGGCCCTTATTATTTCTTTTTTTTTTTTTTTTTTTGGTAGGACGGTGTTGTTTATTTACATTTTTTGGCAAATTTTTTAGTACCTACGTGAAAAAGATCTTTTCTTATGTTAATTAAAATGAAATAGACAAACAAATATACTTTTTTTTACTTAGAACAAGCTTAACATCTGTCTGTAGAATTTTAATGTCTGAGTTAAACTTTGTGGTCTTACAACTCAACTTTGTCGCCTAAAATCGGACACATCATACAGTTTGTGTAAAGCCAACATCGGCCCCTTGTGAAAAAGGACAAATGCTACCACTTCTCGTTCTAACGACTAGCGCAGGTGGTGAGAGGGCCAGTCTTATTCCCTCACTACCTTCGGTGCATGTGAGGTTGCTTCTTATCTGTTGTCTCACTTCTGTTTGTCCTTATTCACAACCGGCCGATGTCGGCTTTACACATATGTATGTATGTACTTATTCATACAAGCTACTAAACGCCAATTTGTGGATGCAGATATTCTAAAAATTCCATAGCCAAAACAAAAGTAACACGAAACCCTCTGAATAACAGTTTGCGAATGTAGACAAAGGTAATGTAATTTTAGGAAGTCTTATGTGTCGAACCAGACTGCATTTTATTATATTTTCACTCTAGACGTTCTTGGATTTCGTAACGATCAGACACTTCCTGTCGATGGAACCATTAAAAATAGATTAGTGGAAAAAGAACAATAAACAATGTCTGGTACGTGGTTTTCGTGTTATGACACCGTATTAAACTCCTAAAAAAACATAAACAATAATGATCCAGCTTAAGGTATCATATTGTTAAAGAATTTCGCTGGCCAGTAAGAAAAAATTAGTCTGTAATTATTCGATTTGGAATTAAATGTGGGGAAACTAATTTCCCTAATAATCTCATTTCTTTTTTATTTTTCAGTTATTGGTAATTCGGGCGAATAGTTCGTGGTGACGTTCTTAGAAAGCTAGTTTGGAATTATTTAAAAAAAAATACATGGATATAAATTTATTAGTTAGCATTAAAATAAAGCGTTAAAAATTGTTGGAAAAAAATAATTATAAATTAAAACAACTTTATGTATATTACTATACTTAAGAAAATTTTGAAGAGCCGGCAACGCGATGCCGCGATCCGCGAGCGAATGCCGATCCAGTATACTATTGGATTGCTTTGTATTTAATACTCCTTAATTACTTATTCGGTCGACTGTGCCATAAAATTTTTACGACGTCATTAAAATGATTTACGACTTTAGTAATTCTGACTTGTTTAAGACGCCAGTGACCTGTATTTCAGCTAGGTTTATTAAAACAGACAATTTTTTGAGATTGTCTGGCTAAATGAGCATTATTTACAGCAAATTATATTACAAATATTAAGATTTTTTGTATGCAGGCTAATTTTAATCTCCTATATTGATTTGAATGAAAAAAAATTATTACACAATTTTCGATTTTATAAAAGATATATGCACGCTCATGGAATCATAAAGTTGCACCGCTTTTTTTGTTCCCCAGGCTTTATCATTTTCAATTAAAAATAGAAGGACTATATGTTCTTATGTTTTACTAGTTTTAACTGAAAGCATGTACTCTACTTTTCCATAAATTATTTCTTATATAAACAATCTGTATTGACTATCCGTCTTTAATATTTTAGTGCTATCTCTAGTCTAATGAAGGTAAATACGAGTAATTTATATCCTTAAATAAGTCGATAGCTCACTGAACTATTTGGCCAATTAAAAACAATTAACCATACCATACTGACGACTTAGCGAAACATCTCAATGTGCGTACTCTATTGCTACATCACATAAACTAGGCAGGAAAGACGAAAATCGCTCGCTTGTCGATTTCATTCAAGAAGTGGAGCACTTCCCGCTAAAATTAGCGGGTAAATACACTGTTTTCTGAGATATCGCCTAATTATACGAAGAATAATAGCCGATAAATAGTACTGAATGGCAAGGAATTGGGTAAACCGGACGGAGACTGTTGTGTCTGTGGAGACGGCGGACGATTTATATTCAACCCCAGTGAGTCTGCGCGCAGTGGCGGCGTTAGTCTATGATCATTTACACAATGAGGGGCTAGACATAAGTTTTATCCGTTTTTATAAGTTGCAAATCATTAATTATTATGACAGATATGTTTCAGTGGGAATGTCCGTAACTTTTGAAACAGTATTTGGTCTTCATGACAAAAAAGTCACTGGTGCGATTTCACAGCTAATTTCATCCGTTGGTCCATATTTTTTTTCGAGGAAATATAGAATGACGAGGTCGAAGCTGAAACTGGTGAACAATTCCTGCAGATTTATTATTTCACAGTTGCAAAATGAGGACGTAACTGGAAATATGGCTTAAGATTAATTGAAGATGTATAATAAAGTGAAATACATCTCTTATTTTATGATAATCTTGTATATTACAATATTGTTGGTTCCATACCTACTAATTTTTCTCTTAGCGTTAGTTTACAGTCTGACCCTCCGTTTTCATCCTAACTGTGTATTAGTTATGCCCAATTTATTGAATCAACTTCTTCCCCGCGCGCCGCCACTGGCGCGCCCGATCAGCTGGCCGGTTTTCTGGCGAGTGGGTGCGCTTGCGGTGGGCCTTATTAATGAATAAGCCTCTGGGGCCGCCTAAATTGGAATTGTCATCTCGCCAGCGCGGGCATTTAATTCAAATTTATGCCGTATCGCGATATATTATCTAGACAGATAGTGTGGTCGACTGGTGGGGTTTACTTTACGTTGAAAAATTAGGTGTCAAAACAAACGACGATCTTATCTCACCGCTAAACAGTATTTTTTTTATGTATTAATATATGACCGTATAAAAAAATTATCCATCGTGATGTAGGTATTATGTAATAGAATTTATGATAATTATTACCTACACAGTTGTCCAAAAAAATATACAATAAATTGGTCAAACTTAAAACAATCACTTATGCGTATATTTATATTATTTAACATATTCAACAGCGCACTAGGATATTTTGTTGTTAGTACTATAATTTCGTTTGTTACGAAATACGAGGTGTGTAAATTAAGTAACGAGGCTGGCAACGTAGCGCCCGATCTAACAATACTGCGGAGATGAGACTTGGAAGGGCAGTAGGTTAACATGTATTGCACCTTCAGTACAAGTTTGAACTTGTTAGAGTCATTTGTTTGGTTTTTTTGTGACTGTTTTCGTAAACCGTTTTTTTTCTAGTGTGTTTTAAAAATGAGTAACATTAATTTTGAGCAACGGTGTGCTATCAGGTTTTGCTTCAGACTTGGACACAGCACAACGGATACTTTGAAACTTCAACACGCCTACGGAGACGGTGTTTTTGCAAGAGCCCAGGTTTTTCGGTGGTTTAAGGCATTCTAAGAAGGAGAGAGTCGATTGAAGACGAACCATGCAGCGGAAGGCCTTCATCTTCAAGAACAGATGAAAATGTCGATAGAATACGGGATCTTGTTGGTTCAGATCGTCGGTTGACGACAAGAATGATCGGGGAAGAGTTAAATTTGAATCACACCACTCTTCATCAGATTTTGACTAAGGAATTGGGGATGAGAAAAATCTGCACAAAAATAGTTCCAAAAAACCTTTCGCATGAAGAAAAGGACATCAGGAATCGACTGAAAATGATCCCCATTTTATGGAACGTGTCATAACTGGTGATGAGACTTGAGTATTTGAGTACGACCCGGAAACCAAGCGCCAAAGCATGGAATGGCACACTTCAAAGCTCTCCAAGACCCAACAAAGCAATAATGAGCAAGTCGAAAATCAAATGCATGTTAATTTGCTTTTTTGATAGCCAATGAATTATCCACAAAGAGTTTCTGCCCCCGACTAAACAGTAAATCAACACTTTTACAGAGAGGTTCTTGAAAAACCTCGAAAAAGGGTCATGCGTGTGAGACCAAACGTCAAGAACAATTGGATATTGCATACGATAACGCGCCTTGCCACACAACCATTTCAGTAAACGAGTTTTTAGCCAGGAAAAACATTCCTGTGGCTCCTCAGCCTCCTTCTTCGCCTGACTTGAGTCCTTGTGAGTTTTCTCTTTCCGAGATTGATTCATCTCAAGGGACGTCATTTTGGGACCATAGAAAACATTCAAACGGCTGTAACCGATTAGCTGAATGCTATTCCAGTATATGAGTTTCAGCATTGCTATGAAGAATGGAAGAGCCGTCTCCGGCGCTGTGTGGCTTCCCAAGGAAGTTATTTTGAAGGAGGCAATACTGAATTGTAGTAATTATATTCATAATATTATATAATATTCAATTCACGGGGATAATCAGTCGAAAATTTGACTGATATTTGATATAAATTTACATTTATAAACTCGGTTTACAATTATAAACCAGATACTAATTCGATAAAATCTGATCGGAGCAGAATTGACCTGATATTGACAGCAGACATTTTGGAAAAATACAACAGGTTGACATCAATGCTATATATATTTGAGGAAACGTAGACAAATAAATTAAATGGTAAATAAAAAATAATTTATAAAGTAAAAATTTTTAAATTATTTAAACCAAAAATCGTAATAATTAATTCTTAAATCCGGGCTGCGATCGCAGACTAAATCTGTCTACTAGTAGTCTAATAGTCTGAATAGTAACTATAAATTCCTATTTAGGTCCAATATAAACCTGCCTACTTTCAGATCTGCGAACTTAATATGTAGGTTACATTCTTGTGTTCACACGCTGATCAGTGGTGTAATAGAGGCACTCCCTTTGCCCTTGTAGTACAAGATAATAATAATGATGAATGGCGTGTAACAAACACTACGGCCGTTCGCTGGCAGACCGCATTCGTAACCTAACTCTTTATGGACCTAGAGTCTACATTCTACGAAAGCAGGACAGCACTCAGACACAAATTCAGACACTGTTCACTAGAGACAGGATTATTTTTATGCATAGAAAATTCAAAACATTTTTTTTTGCACATTAAAACAGGTGCAAAGTTTATCACCCTTGGCGAATATCTTGATTTCGAGTTCTTTTCGGCCGGATCATTCCGATACATGGCTTCGCGCTAACGTGAATAATACCGACAACATGTTTGACCCACTGTAGGAGTCGGAATACCTGCTGTTTTTAGAAGCAGGTCCGGCTCGGAATCGTTTCCGAAATACACATAATTTCATAGAACCTCGAAATATGCAGGGCATTTTTAAACAGATGAGGCCACAGCACGTATTGTGTGTCGTATTGCGCTGTGAATAAATTTTGAGCGAATTAATCTATTAGAACTAACGCTTGAAATTAACTATTGTGTGACGTCTTTTTACTCAATCAGATGGAGTATTTGAAACTATGGCATTATGTGCTGGTGACTAGTGATTCAAATATGTATTTCAGGAATTTGACCTCATATGGATTATATTCGGTTTTAAAATATTGAAACACAAATGAATAGTAGTTATGCTACGATTAATGCTCTTGGAGTAATCCAAAAGTTTCTTCTCTAAAGCTCTTGAATTGCTGTTTCATATGGTATATTAGGATATTAGAAATTCTTGTTAAGTGTATAGATTTTAGCATTTTGCAAAAAAAACGAGTGAAACGTCGATTAGAAGTTTAAATCTACATTACGACATTTTTTTGCAGTATAAAATGTATGTAAACATAAACGTTTAATAGAAAAGTAAATGTACACTTAAACACTTTGAACCACTTAACATCGAAACACTTTTCTGCACTCAATGAGCGTTTCGCCAACCATGTTTGGCATCATTAAAACCGTGATTGCTTCCACGCTGAAGGTTCCAATTCTTCTCCTGTAGAAAAAATAGAGGTGTACGTGTAGTAACGGTAATTCTTGAATATTTAGATATGTCTCGGATGGCGGATGGGCTGGGTGCGGCCCTGGCTCCAAGAACAAATTCGTCTGCGCCAGAAATAACCCGCGTTTACTGCCCGGTAGGCGCCAAGCGCATTAGAAAACTCGCGAGACGTAAGGTTGACTTAATTCCTGTCATCTGTGCATCGGTTGGTAAACTGTTACACGTGTAAAATCTATCGGGTCGACTATAAAGCGGCACTGTTCTATTGAATGGACACGCAAATGGATTATTTCAGTCCTCGGATTTACCAGGAAGTATCGAATGCGATGGCGTAGGGGATTTTTTTTATCTCACAGTGACGGCCTTACGATTATATAGCCTAGGAAAGATCAAGCGTTAAAAAAAATTGATAATTAGGTAAACAATAGTGCAATTTGAGTGCACTAGTTTTGGATCAAATCGGTTTGTAGGAACATAACCAAAAAATTCATAAACGTGTGAAAAACCGGTTTTTTCACTTTTTAACTACCAAAAAAAATTATTTCAGAAAAACAAAAATTAGCAAGTTATAGCGCTTAAAAAGACGAAGAAAATCAGTTTTTTAAAAATTAAAATCGGTTCACAACTTTTTGCAAAAAAAAAAAATAAAAATCTTCGAAAATTGCCTTTTTTTACTGTCTAATTACTCGGCCTACGAAAGTCGCAGAGACTCCACGACTTCCATAAGAAAAAGGGATCGTAGGGACTTATAAGAAAAAATTAGTTAGTCTCCATCCCAGAACCAGATACTTTTTTTTTGTGGTCATTTTTTTAGTCTTCTCAAGCTTTTACAACCGAAACATGTCGTTTTCGACAGTTTTTGAGGTTATGTTCAAAATTAGCTGCGGAACCACTATTTTTATGACGAATTCGGATTCAGCGGCATAAAATACATTGCAAAAAGTTAGTCTCCATCCCAGAACCAGACACTTTTCTTTGTGGGCATTTTTTTAGTCTTCTCAAGCTTTTACAACCGAAACATGCCGTTTTCGACAGTTTTTTGAGGTTATCTTCAAAATTAGCTGCCGAACCCCTATTTTTTATGATGAATTCGGATTCAGCGGCATAAAGTACATTGCAAAAAAGTTAGTCTCTATCCCAGAACCAGACACTTTTTTTTGTGGGCCTGTGTAATCTGATGGGGCAAGGTCCGGTGAGTAAAGAGGATGAGGCAAGACTTCTCATACAAGCTGCAGCAACTTTTGGCGAGTCACCAAACTTGTATGGGGTCTCGCGTTATCGTGGTGGAACACTACGCCTTTGCGATTAATGACTTCTGGCTGCTTCTCCGCATGGATTTAAATCATCCAGTTGGCGACAGTACTCATCGGAATCGATCGTCTGGTTCCGCGGTAGGAGCTGGAAAAACACCATGCCCTTATAATCCCACCATATTGCGGGCATAACTTTCCTCTGGTGAAGATCAGCTTTGGATTGTGTTTGGGCTATCTCAGTTCCACTGCACCACTATCGCGTACGTCGAATATTGTTGTAAACAACCCATTTTTCATCGCCTGTTATCAGGCGCTTCAAAAACGGATCGATTTTGTTGCGTTTGAGGTGAGTATCGGCGATATTGATGCGATTGGTGAGATTAATTTCTTTGAGTTCATGAGGAACCCATATATCGAGCTCGATGAAGGTTTAGTGTCTCCGCCTTGTCACGAGTGGTCGAGTGTGGGTCTGCTTCGATCAGTGCTTTTATCTGGTCGTCTTTAGCCTCCATAGGTCTTCCGAAGCGAGGAGCATCGGTGACATCAAAGTCACCAGCACGGAATTTGGTGAAATCTCTGGCACTGACGCTCATTGTTACGTAAACTTTACGCATTTTTTCAAAGGCCCGCCTTGCGTTCTTCCGTTTGCGGAAATAAAAAAGCAAAATACTCCGAAAATGCACAGTTTGGTCTTCCATTTTCAACTTGAAAACCAAACGACGCGACCAAATCGATTACTTTTTTTTCTTAAATGAAGGCTGAACTATCAGCTGTCAAATGGTATAGCACTCGAGCCGACAGTGATGATATTTCTCATGTAAAAATACACGTAATATCTATTGCAAAAATACGTCATGTCTTTTCCGACCACCTAATACTTCGTCAAGCTAATTAAGAGAGTAAGTTTTACATACATTGCTTTTGTTAGTATATAATTTCCATTCTAAATTGAAAATAGGTAAAAAAAGCAAAGTTGTCAGATATATTTTCTAAAATTGCTAAGCTATACAATTATACTTCATACTTCAGTAAACTGTTAGTTCGTGACGTTCTTAGAAAGCTAGTTTGGAAATATTTAAAAAATACATAGATATAAATTTATCAGTTAGCATTAAAATAAAGCGTTTAAAATTGCTGGAAAAAATAATTATAAATACTTAAGAAAATTTTGAAGAGCCGGCAACGTCGCTGGCAACGATCCATTAGACTATTGTGCTTTGCGTCGAATACATTCGTTAAATACTTATTCGGTCCACTGTGCCACAACATTTTTACGACGTCGTTAAAATGATTTACGACAATAGGAATTCTTACTTGTTTAAGACGCCAGTGACGGTTTATTAAAACAATTTTTTGAGATTGTGTGGCTAAATGAGCATTATTTACAGCAAATTATATTACAGATATTAAGAGTTTTGTATGCAGGCTAATTTTAATCTCCTATATTGATTTGAATGAAAAACAATATTTCACAATTTTCGAATTTATAAAAGATGGAATGGACGCCCATGGAATGATAAAGTTACACCGCTTTTTTTGTTCCCCAGGCGCATTTATCATTTTCAATTCAAAATAGAAGGACTATACATTTAATATTAGACGCTTTCTTGTATTACATGTATTATATTACGATGCGCACGCCTATGTCCCTTGGCACATTTCGGCCAACTCTACAGATGACTTTCGTTGCTGACTGTACCCACTGCGCTGTGCAGGTTCAATCGTCGTCGATAAGTTATTATTACCGCAAACGACACGACAAGGATTTATGCATTTAAAAACATCCGTCCGGCAAAGCAATTATTGCTCCGGCCATACGGGAAGCCTTTGTTTGCTTCGCGAGACGCAATTTCAGGATTGCAATTCTGCGCATAAAATTCCGCAATGAACTTCGAATGAACACGTGCCGGCCGCTGCGAAATAGCAAAATTACTTCGGTCTCGGTTTATGTTCCGATGAATTTGCATTTTCTGGAAGCGCGATCCGCGCTACCTACTCAACTCTACATACATACATACATACATACAGTGGTGGCCAATAAAATAATAGTGTCAAAAAGAGTTCACCAATATTCAATCAATTTCGTGAATTCTTGATCAGACAAAATAAATTAATTCACTTTGTGTGCACACACCTTTAGGCTTCATTGCTGGAGCTTTCTTATTTCCCAACACAAAAACTTGTATACTGTTTGAGCCAAATTCCACTGGACAAAAAAATAAGAGTGTTTTTCTTTTATGCCCATTGCTATTCGCATGACAATTTCGTGAAGAATACAGTAAATATTAAACAATTTCACACATGGTATTCGAGAGCTATAGTGAATAATGGGTCGCGCAAAACATTGTACACCTGAAGAAAAGGCGTCTAATCCTACAATTAAGAATTCGAAACAAGACATACGCTTTCATTGCAAACGCACTGAAACGTTCACCATGTGTTATTGCAAAGGTTTTAAAAGAACAAAATATAACAGAAAAAGCACCAGAAAGGAGAGGCCGTGCTTAAACGTTAGTACCCGGACAACAAGAAGACGCTTCGAAGATAGAAAATTGTATGGTAGAGTTGCCAGTAAAGTTCCACTCCTAAGTAAGAGAAATATAGGTACAGCAAATATTGCAATTTGCTCGAGACAATTGTAACCAAAACTATCAACGAAATTGGCACAACATTCTTTTCAGTGACGAAACAAAAATAAATATCTTTGGATCAAATGGAAGATTGTATGTACGAAGACGTAAGAATGAGAAATTCAACCCAATAAATACTATTGGTACAGTTAAACATGGCGGAGGAAATGTTAAAGTGTAGGGCTGCTCTTCTTATAATGGAGTGGGCCCTATATTTAGGATTAAAGAAACTATGACCAAAGAAATTTATTTATTTTGCAAATTTATTTATTTTATTTTTATTTGTCTTGCAAACAGTCATGCTACCCTATGCGGAAGAAAATATGCCGTTAAGATGGGTGTACCAGCAAGATAATGACCCCAATGGAGGGATGGGGGTCACAGAATAGATCTGACCCTCATTTCTACAATCTACACGCTCATTTGGTTTAAGCCATAAAATTGGTTTTAAGACCATAATAACTTGAACAAATACATTTAGCGACAATGTACATACACATAACATTATGCATGTACGTACATATGTAGTATATTCTATGAATAGCCAGTTTGTATTTTGATAATGGACGAAGTGAGCATTTCATAATGCATTAATATTTGATCAAGCTCAAGTAACTCAGCTCATGCTTACGTGTCATTCTTGATATATCGTTTATGCGTACAATGGATGCATTTAATGTGTTGCCTACGAGGTATGGTAGTATTATATAGTATGGTATATTAAATAACCGAACCGATGCTGCTATCAGCGCGCTGCGAGCTTGTCGCGACAAGTTTGAACAGAACTGTGTCTGGTGATATTTTCCTCACTCTTAGCTCGCTGGACAAGCAGTGGGTCGCTCAGTTTGACTGTAGCAGTAGTTTGAATTAGTCTACGCACCAGTGACGTGTAGAAAAAATGTTAAGCGTTCACATTGAGCAACGGGTTAATTAATCTCAAGTTTCTTGTAAAATTGGGCAAAACTTTTAAAGACGCTTATGCAATGTTAAAAAAAGTGAAGGAATGAATGTTTATCCCGCACACAAGTTTTCGAATGGTTTAAACGGTTTAAAAGGCACATGAAACAACTGAAGACAATCCGCGTCCCGGACGGCCCTCAACTTCAAAAACGACGAAAACATTGAAAAAATTGGTAAATTAATCCGCGAAGATCGTCGTCTAATACAAGAGCTTGCTGAAATAAAAGAATGTGTTCGCCAGATTTTGCATGAATCGTTCAACATGCGCAAAGTTTGCGCAAAAATGGTGCCAAAACTCCTCATTCCCTAGCAAAAAGACTCAAGAATGAACACTTGCGCTGACATTCTAAACAGCATTGATACTGATCCAGGCTTGTTAGACACGGTGATTACTTGTGATGAATCGTGTGTTTTTTTTAATCGTGGTTAAAGCAAGAGCGACGGAGGTTTTGAACCAGCTGACAGAAGCGGACTTTCAGCACTGCTTTCAACAATGGAAAAGTCGTATGCAGCGGTGTAGAGATCGCCAAGGGGAGTATATTGAAGGCGAAAAATTTGCTACTGTAATTGGTAACGAATAAAAAGTGTTATGACAGCAGTTCGGTTATTTAATAGCCACACCTCGTATGTAAATATAATACATGCATTACCTAGTTGATATCATATACGATAAAATATACATTACCTACTTGATACCATTTTACATTGAACTGGGAA
The DNA here is from genome assembly GCA_029963805.1 of Aromia moschata. Classification (NCBI taxonomy): domain Eukaryota; kingdom Metazoa; phylum Arthropoda; class Insecta; order Coleoptera; family Cerambycidae; genus Aromia; species Aromia moschata. The sequence continues at coordinate 80,523 of JAPWTK010000215.1, forward strand.
TTTCAGGAAGAGTTAAAAAAAAGTTTTCACAGAAGCACGCCCGCATTCACAAGAGTCACCACTAGTCACATTTATTTATATGTGACGAATCTGGGTGAGCATTTTGGTAGTATGAGCTACGCCCATACTGAAGTAACTACAACAAATGAAATACGAATTCCAATTTGTATATTTATTGTTTACTCAAAAAAATTGCGATTGCAGTTTCAGAATTCTTATCTAGATCATTGTTTGTAAATTATATAATACTGTCTAAACTTCAGCCACAATTTTTTTTTGTGTAGATATAGTGGTAAAAAACTGTATTCAATTTCTTTGTGAAAATAAACTACCACATAATATTTGTCTGTAGGTTTTGTCGATGAATTTTGTCGAGAATTTGTTTTTTTTTGGCAAAAAGTGTTCTAATTTTTTAGGTTACTTTGGGTGTTAAATTAGGTCACGTGGTATCCAAAAGGTCTATGGCCCACAATCGGAATCCCACCAAATATTTACAAATGCATTGCAGAAACACAATGACCATATGTAAATATTTGTACAGGATAATAAGTGCATACAAAATAAAATTTTATGAGACATTACGACGTCAAAGGAATTATTTTTATAAAGATGATACATATTTTTAACAACTGCGTTTTACCACCAACGTAATAACGATAACAATTTAGCGAAGCAGTTAGAACAATGTATTTCAACATTGGTATTCGACTTGTAGACGATAATAATGCAGTATGAGGTCACGGTTAGGCGACCATTGACGATAATACAAACAAAAATTAAGGAGTTTGTATGAATTTATCTGTCTGACATACTGATTTGAATATATTTCTTCTAATTTGGAGCAATTATGATAATTTTCTTCATTTAAATCGTAATTATTTTATGTTTTGCTGTATTTGTTTAAGGAATTCGATTTATCTTGTAATTATCATGTATGTAAATATTACTTTTTTAACCAAAAGGTGAAGAAGTGCATTACTTTGTCCTGTAAATAGCAAAACATACTTTACATAAGCATTTCTGTGGTGCAAAACGTGTTTTACAGAAATAATATATTTTTAACTTAACCTCTATTTTACCCATAGAACCATTTGTTTTGCATATTTTTAGATTATAGAGTACCACTCTATTATAATCGTATATTGTTTTGTAGCTGTGACACATTTCTAAAGTTGAACCAAAAATATCATAAAAATAGAATAATCTACCATCCTTGATGTCCTGGAGTGTGTACTGGAACCTTCGGCGTAGAAACAAAAAACTGGACGTTTTCCACGAAACACTGACCTACTACACTTTCCTCGACGCGCGTTTCGTCAACCAAGTTAGCATCTTCAGGAGATTAAAACTAAGAAAAGTTTTAATCTTCTCCTGAAGATGCCAACTTGGTTGGCGAAACGCGCGTCGAGGAAAGTGTAGTAGTTCGGTGTTTCGTGGAAAACGTCCAGTTTTTTTATCCTTGATGTAATGTGGTTTTGAATGAACCATTTGTGGTTTTAGTAAAAATCAATGTCGATGAAATTTCAATAAAATGCAAGTTCTAGAGGAACATTAATCCATTAATATTTTTAGTTATGTGTGAGAACAGCGAATTTTTGATATTTTTGGTTCAACTAAAAATTTTTGGTGTTTTAGGAACATTTTTTTAAAATGTCAATATATAATAATGTGTTGTAAAATGGCTAAATTAATCTTATGGATACTTTGAAGATTTTCCTTTAATATGGGCCCAACAACTTTGTGAAAAGGATTTACAACTTCAATTTAGGCTTGTTAGACGCAGAATTTCACAAGATGTAGTCCAATTAAAAGCAAAAAACTCAATACTGTAGTACAAACATTATCAGAATTTAAACAACCCTCAAAAAAGTGGGTGTATTATAATTTCGTTGCTGACTGTAGGTCAAAACATGGTAGAATAGAAAAAATATTGCGCAGGCCACATGCTTTTTACAATAATCGTACGATAAATGTTAATGGTTCCAAACAAATAAAAAAATGTAACTACGCCAAAGGTTCCAAGTCATCTTCTGTGTATAAGCTTCTTATGATCGTTATTTTTTCATTTGACGTAACCGAACCTAAGTACGGTCCTGTTACGCAACAAATGGTTAGCACCCCAGTGCAGACTAATTTCCTAATTTGTCCCGTTGCATCGCAACAGGAAGCGGTCGTTTATTCGAGCGACGTGCGGCATTCCGATAATTCGACATCCTCCCGCGGCGTCGCGATCCGAACTCGGTGCAATTGATGCCGTCCGACGCGGCAATTAACCGAAAAAATTATTTTTATTGCGCCATAAACGGCGGCAAATTGCCGAGTAATTATTGTGGCGGGCTAGCACGGCGTTTTGGCTTGTTCGTGCCGTTTAGACGGTGGCGCAAGTGATAATTCGAAACCGAGGCATACCTACCTTAATTTGGGTCAGTTGTGAGAGCGTAGGGGCGAAAGGGGCACGCAGGATCACCGGGAAAGACAAAATGCACTCTGTACGAATCAAAACCGATGCGCGTCACCGATGATGCTATTAAATGTGTGCAGTGATACCACCACTCAATTACATACATTGAAATAAATAGTATATTTCGTCTAGACTAGAAGCAGAAATTAAGGAAAATAAAAAAAAAACAATTTTTTAGGGAACCTCAATTTTTTTTCCACAGAGTTGGGAGCAGTGGCGGTTGGTGATATTTCAGTTAGCCATATCTTGAAAACGACGCATGGGACCAACTTCACTTTTCAAGTAATGACTATACACCTCTTACAGAGAGGATTTATAGTGGAAAAACCGTCAACAAAGTTTGCGAAAAAAATTTCAAAAAAACCTGGTGCACTCCCTGGGATCTCAGTAACGCTCTGTGGAATATTTGCAGTTGTTTCTAGATTATGAAAAAAAAATTTACTGCAAATATTCCACAGAGCGTTACTGAGATCCCAGGGAGTGCTCCAGTTTTTTTGAAAATTTTTCGCAAACTTTGTTGACGGTTTTTTCACTATAAATCCTTTCTGTAAGAGGTGTATAGTCATCACCTGAAAAGTGATCCCATGAGTGGGTCCCATACGTCGTGTTCAAGATATGGCTAACTGAAATATCACTAACCGCCACTGGTTGGGAGTAACTTGGGGGAAAATGGCCGTCGAGAAAAAAAAAAGGAAATTGAAGCACCAAGTTTCTAGTTTTTGGTTCTTTAGTCTAAAATTATTTAGCGTCAGCAGTTTTTGAGTAATTATAAAAAAAACATTGACATTTTTTTTCGAAATTCTTGCTTGTTGTTGAAAAGGTCCATGTACTTGTAATAAATTGTTTTCCATAATTACTTTTTTCGAGCCCTGTACGATTATTTTTCACATTGAGTTATCGCCTTTCAAAGCAAAAAAGTAGAAAAGCTTTGGCGATTGCGAAGTATTGTGGATTTGTAAAAAAATAATAATAAAAAAAATATTTTTTTTTACAATAATTAACGTTTTTTGATAATGATATTTTTGATGATGAATTTTGATAATATGATTCATCATTTTTTGTACGAAATAAATGTCAATGGACCATTTAAAACACAAGCAGAAATTTGGAGAAAGACAAGGAAAAACTTGGAGCTTCAATTTCCTTTTTTTATCTACGACCATTTTTCCCAAGTTACAGTTTTGTGAAAATTTCTTAAAAATTTGGATTTTTTTTATATCCCTTAATTTCTGGGCCTAGTGTAGTTATACATGAAATGTATAATTATATATAATATAGTTATTCTTTGTTATGCAGATGTGAAGCTGATGCGTTATAAGTTGAAATTTAACATTTATTAACAGTTACATTGGTTTAGTTATATTATTGGTTATTTATATACTGTTATCATGCATTGAAAAACTGTTCTTTTCAGAACAATGAAAATATTATAGTTGTCACACTTTCGTCTGCGAAATGTCAAAACAGTTAAATAGCTGCTAAGAGTTAGTAGCACTTTTTTATACGCTATTTTGAACAACAGACAATACTGGTCCATTGCTACCTATATAGAATCTTTTGTACCGCTCTGTATGTTTATACCCAGCATTGCTGGTAACCTTTGACCACTATCTAAAAACGTTGCTAACCACAGCCTTGTGTGGGTCTCGAAGAGATTATAATTTGAAGACACTTATTGCGTTTTTTTTCCTTTATAAAAACGACTATTAAAATCGCGAATTTATCTAATTGCCAGTGTAATCCATTATTTTTGGGAAGGATTATTTGTCAAATGCGACGGACCAGAAAATTGATTTCATTTTAGCAGAAGGCCGATTGAGAGTTTTTGCCAGCACCAATAATTTTAATAGCAGTTACGTAATGTTATGTAACGAATGCAACGCCCTTTTCTCTTCGGAATCGTACAGTAATTTTCAACGTTTGTTTTGTAAACAAAGAAATTATCCTCTGTATAATTAGTGCGAGCAAAGGTGGCATCACTCGTTATAATATGGTAAGGAAACAGTTTTTCTACGTCTAACAATTTCTGAAACGTTTTGAAATGGAAAAAGATTCAGATAACTCTTGGTCGCTTTAAGTTAGCAATTTTAAATTTGGTATCCATATTCACTTTAAAGAAATTTTTATTTTTTTAATGAATTTTCAATCCAAGTCAGTACGTACAGTTGGTAGATATGTACATAGTTACGTAACGTTGTGCGATCTGGTACCGGCATCTCTGGAACGTACTTGTTTCCAGAACTCACAAAATGGTTGTTTATCGAGTACATTCAGAGGTACATCACGGGCACTTAGCATTAGAAGTAGGTGGAACATAAACTCAGTTCTCAAGGGCACACCTACCCCCATTTTTTTTGTTTCACACTATGTAACGGCTACAATCGCGTTTGTCCCTACACATCAGTTTTTCCTTACAGATTCTACACATTACGGTCTATACTTTGTCAGCAAATGTTTTTTTAAGCATTTGCATATTATGTGACATTTTATTATGAATGGGTACTACCTACGCCGACGACATACACACCTCGAACGCACTAAGGATAATGCTAGAGTCTGCCAGACGATCGGGCGAAACGACTGAAGTCAATGAGCCGCACACCGCGCGCCTCTGACTTACGGCAGGATCGGCCAATCCTATTTATGACTAATGCAATAGCGTAATAGTACCAATAACAGTAATAACAGCAATAACGTACAAGTTTGGTTAGAGTTTAAACGTACATGGTGTTACGGCACATCTCACCTTGGGTTTTATTACGCTTTTGCGAGATTCAATTAGGCTGTGTTAATTAATCGAATACGTCACTGTGTAAAGTCTGATCGTGCGAGAAACGTTGGGCAAGTATCCGTAGAGTGTGAAAAATAATCCTAACTTGATTGAAAGAATTAAAAGTACTTATGTACGAGGAGTGGCTATTAAATAACCGAACTGATGCTGCTACCAGCGCGCTGCGACAGCGCGAGAAGTTTGAATAGAACTGTGTCTGGTGATACTTTCCCCATTCTGAGCTCGCTGGACAAGCCGGTAGGTCGCTCAGTTTAACTGAAACGTTTACAGAAGCTTATGCAATGTTAAAAGAAGTGTACGGGAATGAATGTTTATCCCGCACACACGTTTTTGAATGGTTTAAACGGTTTAAAGAGGGACGTGAAACGACCGAAGACGATTCGCGCCTCGGACGGCCCTCAACGTAAAAACGGACAAAAACATTGAAAAAACTGGTAAATTAATCCGCGAAGATCGTCGTCTAAGCATCCGAGAGCTTGCTGAAATAACAGGAATCGACAAAAAAATGTGTTCACCACATTTTGCATGAATCGTTCAACATGCGCAAAGTTTGCGTAAAATGGTGCCAAAACTCCTCACTCCCGAGCAAAAGGAATCAAGAATGAACATTTGCGCTGACATTCTAAACAACACTGACACTGATCCAGGCTTGTTAGACACGGTGATTACTTGTGATAAAAGTGTGGAAGCGGTTAAAGCAAAAGCGACGGAGGTTCTGAACCAGCTGACATAAGCGGACTTCCAGCACTGCTTTCAGCAATGGAAAAGTCGTATGGAGCGGTGTAGAGATAGCCAAGGGGAGTACATTGAAGGCGAAGAAGTTGCTAGTGTAATTGGTAACGAATAAAGTGTTATGACAGCAGTTCGGTTATTTAATAGCCACACCTCGTATGTATATCGACGAAAGTCAGTTTCGACAAAAAAAAATAAACAAAAAAGTAGTTGGGAAAATTCAGACTAATGTTGACTTTTTGTGGTGTTAGTATTTTTTAACGTATTTTAAAAGAAGTAAAGTACTTAAAATAAGAATTTGCTTTTTGCATTTACTGACCTTTTATATCAAATCATGCTTGATATGATCCTGTTGTGATATACAAATATTAGTGAGATGAAATTAAAAATACACCCTGAAGAATTTAAGTTACAGTATGCATTAAAAATGTTATGAACATACAGATAAATAGTGTGACAAACCAATACAACACCATTCTTTCCACTTTGCAACAATTTTAAAAACAATTTAAGAAGAGAACAAATTCTCAGAGAAATTCCACTATCCGAACAATCCGGATTCGGGTTCAATATGTCAAAATACGTATTGACCACTCCACGAGAGTGGAGTTTGTCGGACACTTGATTTTTTTTTGTGAGACTGTGTAATCCAAAGTTCAGATTTCCCTCACTGATATTTAATTTTTATTTCTAAAATAATAAGTTTTTACCAAATAAGTAACTCCATAACTTCGTATCTCATCTCATTTTATTATTTGAATACTGCCAATTCAAATTTTCTATTTGTGTTCACCGAATCACAAAAAAGTCTTTTATGCAGTTTTTTCACCCCCCACCCCCCTTACAATTACTGCTTGACGATGTATCCCGACTGTCGCCGTTAATAGAAGTCTTCGTAAACAATCTCTGGATAATTAGCGGAGTTCCATTAGACCTTTCACCTTTGCCAGGCTGCGCAAAAACAAAGACGAGTCGCGCGACATCTGCACCTGACGTGACGCCCCTTTGTCGTGGGGGCCGGTATACAGTTTGTGTACCAGATGTCATTACTATTTGCTCGAAATGAAAACGCGCTACGGGGCCTTCATTTTCCAATTTTTCCGAGCCGATTAAACAAATTGATTTCCATTAGGGAAAGTGTCGGGGCGCCTACGCACAGATAAAGCCCGCCATTGGATAGCCATTAGCGTACGGGGTGGCTCCAGTAGAAGAGTGCGGATATCAGAAATACGCTGGGGCTAAAAAACAATGTACCGCCTCTGAGGACAGTATTCAAAATTTCATCATTGTAACGTACATTGTAAACCAATAGAATACTCTTATTTCTAGGCGTTACCATGACACCGAAATAATTTTCGGAAATTTCAGCTATGCTGGATACTCTTGGTGTATTTTGTAATTTATCTGTCAAATGTTGACATGCTTAAAAAAAATCTTTATAACTTCCTAGGCTCTTATAATGAATGGATTTTAAATTTTCAAAAAAGGTTGGAAAGTTAACAAAACATTTAGGTTGTTTAAGGCTTTTTTCAGGACTCTATGAAAAAAAATCGCGTTTTTTTTTTTAAAGAGCAGAATTGTAAAATTATCGTAACAAATCGAATTGGATGAAATATGGTGTGTTGTTTTGTCGTATCAAAAAGTTTTATGAGCCATGATATGAAAGTAATATGTAGGTATAATCCATGTGGTCGAAAAAAAATTCAAGAAAACATTTTTTTTTAATTATTGCTACTTTTTGAAACAATATAACACATTTATTAATACTTTTGTAAATTTTAACAACAAAACTTTTTCCTCTCTCCAACTTTTCTTGAATATGAATAGTTCATGAGTTAAAAAAAACTCGACGTTTTCCACGAAACACCGAACTACTATACTTTTCTCGATACGCGTTTCGCCAACTAAGTTGGCATCGTCAGGAGACGATTAAAACTAAATTATAACCTACGCACTTGCTCTATTTATACTTTATTTGCCGTCACGGTTCACTGAACCGTAACATCTGTCTTTGTTTATTAATGCGAACAGTGGACTGTTGGGTATTGGACCATTGTTCTTATTCATATTACTGTTACATTTAATGATTTCTAAACATTCAAAAGCATATATTTGAATAAGGACAATGGAAAATGAGAAAAAAATCAAACTGACGTTTGATTCTTACTGACAGAGCGACATAATACAATTTGTTTATGTTATACTATGCAAAACCTATTTTATAATTTCATTTCATATTGTAATCTACAAGGTGTTATTTAATACCATATACTTATTTTAAGGGGTGATTCCTGGACCAATATTTGCTCGAAAAGGCCATATAAACGTATGTCTGAAAATGGTATATAGATATATTAAACTAAATTTTGGTACAGGTTACTATAATTTAGAAATATATGTTTTGACAAAAAAATATTTATTTCACCAGTGACGGCAGAAAAAATATTTTACCACTGATTTTTTTTAAAATAATTGACCCTCCTCCCCCCCCCCCCCCCCCCCCCCCCCAATCCCGAGCCACTAGGTGTTGACCAAGCACTTCATTTAGGTAATTAGAAGCATATTGAGTTCGATGAACTCTTGCTTTATCATACCTTCACCAGCAATTGTATAAGATCAAACACAAGTGCTGCATGTAAAAAATACAGTACATGTAAGTAATTTGTTGATATGTATTGTATATAGTACATTAACTTAAGACGGTTTGGCCGAAAACGCCACTCCCGGTAACTAATACTATTTGAGACAGGAAAATTTGGCAGGGACATATTTTTAAAGTTTAAGACGTGCCCTTTCCGATGGTGTCCATGAAATTCCTTCAGAAAATTATTAATTATGAGAAAAAGCAGTTTAAAAAAAAACACGATTTTTTTGCATATTGTTTTTAATCAAATTTTCAAGGGGTTTCCGGTCTGTAATGGATCTGGAACCTCACTAACCGGTGGAATAAATGTTTGAACTTGAAGAATACGTGGTTTAAAGATCGATTTTTTGCCTTATGCGTTCAAAATGGCGCCTGAACTGCAAAATTTTTGGGTAAAAATTCAAGAATTTTTGATTGGAAAATGATACACTTACAAAAAATTGTCAAGAATAAAAGTTCTTACAATCACTCAATGAATACACAATTATTTTTTCAAAATTTTTGAGCAATTCTTTTGATTTTGCAAATACATGGTCAATTTTTGCAAAATTTAAAAAAATGCTTAAAACATTCTGAAAAAAATTCCAGTGCATTCTTTGTGATTTTGAGAACTTTTTTATTCTTGACAATTTATAGTAAAAATGCATTGTTTTTTGAAAAAAAATTTCTAAAGATCAAATTAGTATCGAAATTTTTTTTTTCTCAAAAAAAAATCGCAAAAAATCGTGTTTTTTTTTAAACTGCTTTCTTTCATAATCAATAATTTTTTGGAGGAATTTCATGGACACCATCGGAAGGGGTACGTCTTAAACTTCAAAAATATGTCTGTCCAATTTTTCTGTCGCAAATAGTATTAGTTATGAGGTGCTGAGGAGCGATGTACAGGGAGTGGCGTTTTCCGCCGAAACGGGTTAAAATCATTTCTCAGATTTTCGTAACTTGACCGATAAAATAATTATTTGAATGATGGTAAAAAATCATGTATATTCATGGATTTGTTTTCATTACATAATGAATGCCAAATGCTAAAATTAATTAAAAGTATGTTGAGGGCGTCGAATCCGAACCACCCTGTACAATCATTTCGTACTCAGTCGCGGGCAACTCTGACGAGCGAGAGTTTTCCAGAGCTAACTACGTCGGCTTTAATGAGGTTAACTGGCTGTGTGAAACTGTTATTACCCAGAATAAAATTAGACTGGGAACGACTAAATTCTATTGTTCTGAATTGGACCGGGGACGGCAGGGGAGGCGATATCCATATCCATATAAAGCGGAATTTCTCCTCGCTTCTACAGGGTGGTAACAAATATAGTAAAAGTTTAGAGATCGAAGATATTGTTTGCAACAAAGAAATTTTCAATTTCATAGTAATAAATTACGTAAAATTTGTGATAATTTAATAGATTTGGCAATATTACTTGCTAAATATTAATTGCGATTAGTAGAAATTTGCACTTACGTACAGTGGCTCAAACAAGTCTGAGTACAGTACAGATAAGTTACGACAAATAGCATTTAAAAAATCACTTTGGCGAAAAATAAAGATCATCTGAGACTAGGTACAAGATTATTTGTCGATTGTAATAGGGTAGCACATGTAGATTAAAGAAATACTTTTAAACACGAAAATGCCTTCAAATAAGTCAGAAATGAAGAGAAAATTTTGTGAACTGTCTACAGAAACACGTAATATTACACCATATAATTAAGTTGAGAAATGTCAAAACACTTTCGGAAATTGGAAATGAACTAGGAAGTCCTTATTCCACAACTCAGAGAGTGGTTGGAAACTATAAAGCTATGGGAATTACAGTTTCTAAACCTCGATCGGGACGTACAGAATTTTTTTACACCCCACGATGAACGTACGAGGTATGTAAATTAAGTAATGAGACTGGCAACGTAGCGCCCGATCTAACAACACTGCGGAGACGGGACTTGGAAGGGCGGTAGGTTAACATGTAATGCACCTTCAGTACATACAGTTTGAACTGGTCATTTGTTTGTTCTTTGTTTCCGTTCTTTCTCTTTGTTCGTTGAGCAACGGTGTGCTATCAGGTTTTGCTTCAGACTTAGACACAGCGCAACGGATACTTCTGCAAAACTTCAGCACACCTACGGAGACAGTGTTTTTTTCAAGAGCCCCGGTTTTTCGGTGGTTTAAGGCATTCTCAGAAGGAAGAGAGTCGATTGAAGATGAACTACGCAGCGGAAGGCCTTCATCTTCAAGAACTGATGAAAATGTTTTTAGAATACGGGTTTTTAGAATCTTGTGCGTTCGGATCGTCGGTTGACGACAAGAATGATCAGGGAAGAGGTAAAATTGATTCACACCACTGTTTATCAGATTTTGACCAACGAATTGGGAATGAGAAAAATCTACGCAAAAATTTAAGAAGCAAATAAAAAAAACGGTCGAGTTTGCACAGCGATATAGGAAATTAATCGGAAGATATTTGGAGGAAAGTTATCTTCAGTGGAGAAAGTAAATTAAACATTTTTGGTTCTGACGAACAAAAAGACGGTTTGGGAGAAGCTGAATCAAGAATTCAATGCAAACAAGTGCTTCCAACTGCTAAACATAGTGATAAAAGTGTTCCTCAGTGGTGTGGGAAATTTAAAAAGGTGTTTTCAATGTCACCAATACAACAATGACCCTAAATAATAAACCGTAAATACTACCGTAGATAACGTAATGGTTGGGGGACTGGATGAGGCAAAAGACATGGATGGGAATTTGATAGCTTCAAGGATGTTGGAAAGAAAAAAATGCGGAAACAATTTCCTAGTGAGTGTGCGACTAGCAGTCTATAGCCACTATGGGGCGAGGAGCAGTGTGATGCAGCTGCCTGCATGGAGTCCGCTGGCTAGAAAAACGCTTGTTGAACGCTCTTTTGTATCTTATAAGTTACCTACTGTTTCCCATCAGCTTCACACATCTCCCCAATTTCCTGACTTAAATGCAATCGAGCACATTTGAGAATTATTGGAATGGCGAGTTCGAGAACACTCTAACGCCAATTTCACTATTTAAAGATAAATTACTCGAGGAATGACACTAAATTTAGCAAACAAAAAAAAACAGCCTTGTTTGAGCCAGTGTACGTCCCATACCAAACGTTCTGTCAAGGAATGTCGATAAAAACGCGTAAAAAGTAACAATTAAAATTAAATCAAATAACTTCCTGTTTACTATAAATACTTACTGTAAATCCAAATAAGAATCCGATAAATCAGATAAACGCAAGTATTAGTCGTACCCTCTCGTGATACGATCATAAATACAATAAATATAAATAACAAAGACACAACCGCTTGCTCGGGAACCGCCAAATCGAGAAAGTATTTATTACTTTCACATTCCAATTTCATAAAAATAATTCCTTGAGGTCGTTTCTTTTTTCCATTATTTGGTCGCAATCGCGGACCAAGGTTGCGGTAATTGTTTGTTGTTGTCTGGAAGAAATGTCTAACGGTGTCACGAAACACCGTGGGAAAGCATTTCGTTGGACGAAGAAAAATATATCTGAGATAAATATAATGAGGTCCATAACTCACAACTCAAAACAAACGCAAAGCCCTAGTGTATCTTTGGAGGGGTCGAGACGTTTTTGTTGTTTTCACATTTGTAGTTGAATATAACATACCTATAGTGCACCAAAAGTAGCTTTGCCTTTGCCAGTAGGCAAAACCTTCTTTTGTAGCTGGAGTCGTGAACGTGTTTGTGGATATTTCATATACATATATCTCGGGTATGGTGGTTTTACCTCGTGCTACGTTCGTTTTGCGCGAGTAGCGGGCAAAGCTATTCTTGGTGTGCTGTATGTACATGACCGAAAGTACAGCGACCTGCTAGCAGTACAGATACGACTCTACGGTGTTTAGTACTTTGAAATAGGCGAAATTTCATCAATATGCGTGCTTCTGATATTATTAATTTTACTGTTGGGTTATTCCATAAATTACAGCTTCCAGTGCTTTTTTCCCATAGCTGTACGTTGGTGTAAAAGTTACAGCTTGTTGAATCTTGTTAGTTTTAGTCGTAGACACGTCACACATTGTGCTGCACCAGCATCTTTTAGAATGGTGGCAAAGAACTCTTGGAGAATAAAAAAAGCTTGTAACTTGTTAATTAACACAAAATGGATGGTAATACTTATATGTGTGTTTTTAAAAAATCCACTTTCTGGATAAACATTTCATTTTTTCATGGGAAGCCAGGAACAAGGTGAACGTAAACTCAGAGATGTTAAAACTAACAGTGGACTTAAACCAACAATTCCTTGTTTATCTTGTCCAAAAATTAAATTCATCTAAAAGGTTACCGCTACAATAAGAGCTTCATGTTCAAATGCTAAGAAAACAACTTCGTTTTACAATTTAGTGCATCTGCCGTTGGTCTGTTAAGTACAGTCACTCACAGTGAAAATAGTCCACTCACGTATTACTGCATTTACATACCATAAGTCAATTTATATATTTGAAAAATGTGATCTGTATACATTTTCTATTTATATTTATTCATAGATTTATACCAAAAATTACAAAAAATAGGTATATATAAACTAAAACTTAAAACAACACCATCTTTGTATTTAAAAATTTAAAAATGATTTGACACCATTATCTTTAACAGTAGCATACAAAAATACGGAATACTTTGTTGGCCTTGCCTCATTAAATTGTACCGATTAGGGATTGATTATGCTATTTTTTTTTTGTACATACAGAGAAAATATGGTCCCATTTATCCTGAATTATTCATTTTAGGTCTTATTTATTTGAAACATTATGTTTTCTAACTTCCTTTCTAAATTCTTACAATAAATTTTCTTTTACACTAATATACGAAGACAAAGTGTCAAGATTTAAGCATTGATTTAGTTTGATGAGCTTATGTTTGGAATCATTATTGTTTAGTGCGCGTTATTCAAGTGAACTCGAACAGTGTTTATTGTTTATAAACATTGACTAAGGATACACGCCGCGTTGCCTAGCAACGGACTGGTATCGGAAATATTCTCGGTCGGAAGTGCCGACACAACAGACATTCACATTCACAAATTCAATACGAATCGATCGACACGAGCAGCTGAAGAAAAAGGTAACCGTACGAATCGACCTTTTTTTTCTTCTTAAAATCGCGCTTTGTGCAAAACAAAATTCAACGGAGCCTTAGGGCTCAAACATTGGTCCTTCGAGCCGGATAGAAGATCGAAGCCGGGTGTGAAACGGATATATCGGTAGAAAACGGTTGAAAAAAAAATATCGGAAAATTCGTCGTTTTCAACAAAATCATCGCATCGCACGAGTGCTAAGCAGAGGGCAGACAACCAATCAAAGGAGCATCACAGTAAATCGAATGTGAGTCCGTTCCTATTTTTTTTGCCTTCCTTATTTGTTTATTTGCTATTTGCATTACCTAATTTCTGCATGTGTTAGGTATAATTAAATCGCTTTCTTATCAATTTTAAATCGCAGCAGGTAATATCGTAAACCTGTCTATTTATCGTTATGAAAAATAAATCGCACGGAAAACAGTGAAACACATTGTTTCCACATATCATTTAATCAAAACATATCAACGATTGTTTTTTAAATGGTGTTTTTTTATCATCAGTGTTTTAGTTTATCATCAACAAACAAATAGTAACAAATCGTCATTTGTTTGTAATCAACTATTTTCTTGTTAACAATGTCAGAATCGGAGTTAAAAGCACTCAGGATAAAAAGGGGTCAAATTAAAGCACAGCTCACACGATTTAACAATTATTTGAATGCATTTGATCCTACAAAATCAGTATTCGAATTAACGAAACGTTTAGAAAATATTGAACGGTTATGGGATGAATTTGGCGATTGTCAATCAAGAATTGAATTACTAGATGAAACAGAGTTAAATTCAGATCAACGTTCTTTATTTGAAAAAGATTTTTATGAAAACGTATCTCAAGCGCAAGAGTACATTTCTACGGCACAAGCATCTACCACGACAGAGACAAACAAACCAGTTGTTTCTAGTTTTAACGATTTAAACGTATTAAACAACATAAAATTACCTACATTAAAATTAACAGAATTTAACGGAGCGTATACCGAATTTACGCAATTTATCGATTCATTTAATGCACTTGTACACAATAACTCGAGTTTGTCCAATGTGCAAAAATTTTTCTACTTAAAATCTTGTTTAAAAAACGAACCGCTTCAAGTAATATCATCATTAGAAGTTACTGACGGAAATTATCAGATAGCATTAGATCTATTAAAAGAACGCTATGAAAACAAACGGGTAATAATAAACAATCATTTAAAACAAATTTTCGATTTACCCGCACTGTACAAAGAAAATGCAGTAGCATTACGAAAACTGTTAGACAATTTTATCAAACACACGCGCGCCTTGAAAAATTTAGGAGAACAAACTGACACTTGGAATTCTATTCTAATTTATTTATTGTCAAATAAACTAGATGCAGTAACAAAAAAGGCATGGGAAGTTTCAATAGCGTCTAATACATTACCATCTATCGAGGATTTTACAAAATTTTTAGCGCAACGTTGTCAAGTGTTGGAAACATTAAATCCAATAAATCAACAAAGCAGCGCAAATCCTAACGTTAAATACAGTAACAAAAACATCTTTGAGAAGCATGCCTCAAAAACATTTGCACACGTTTCAACAAATAAACCGCAATGTCCTTATTGTAAGGAATTTCATTTTATATATCGATGCTTAAAATTCAAAGATTTACCGGTAAGATCACGATTAACCGAAATACAAAAATTAAAATTATGTACAAATTGTTTCCGGTCAAATCATACTAAACAAGATTGCCTATCAAGCGGATGTAAAAAATGCAATCAAAAACACAACACGATGCTTCATTTTGACAAAAATAATTCAAATGATTCTAACATTAACGCGAATAACTCCGAAGGTACATCTAGAACATCTAACGTAAAGGAATCAAAACCTAATACAAACACGCAAACCAATAACGAAAATAGTACGGTAACAATGTGTTCTGCAAATTCAAGTATAACGCCTACTTTTGACACGGTTTTGCTATCCACCGCGGTTGTCTACATTTATAATAATAACAACGAACCTATCAAATGTCGAGCTCTTTTTAGATTCAGCATCCATGTCAAATTTTATCACTCGTTCATTATTTGAAAAAATTAGGATTACGAGGTAATAACACGAACATACCTATTTTTTGGTATTAACAATTCGATGTCGAGATCGAGCACAAGAACTAATGCGAAAATTCAATCATTGCACAATTCATACAACACGGTTTTACCATTTTTTGTTTTAGATAACATATCAGGCAAAATACCAGCTAACACTATAGCTATATCCAAAATTAACGTGCCAAACAACATTCAGTTAGCGGATAACGAATTCAATAAAAGTCAACACATTGATTTATTAATCGGTGCTCAGGTATACTACGATTTGCTATGCGTAGGCCAAATAAAGACAGGCAAAAATCAACCAATTTTTTCAAAAATCCAAACTCGGATGGTTAGTATCAGGACCTGTCGCACTTAATCAAACTATATCGCCTCAAACGTGTCTTTTTGTCAACTAACGATGTTCAAAATCAACTAGAAAGATTTTGGCAAATCGAGGAAACCGGATATAAACCAAAATTTTTGACTCGAGAAGAACAAATTTGTGAACAACATTTTGAACAAAATTGTAAACGTGATGAAAACGGCCGATTCACTGTAGCTTTACCTGTAAAAAAAGAGTATACACAAATCGGTGACACTAAAGAAAATCGCCATCAAAAGATTAATATCGATGGAAAACAAATTTAAAAACAACGAAAATTTACGAAAATGTTACACGGAATTTATGCACGAGTATATTCATATGAATCATATGACAAAAATAAACCCGACAGAAATCGAGACTACAAACGTGACCTACTATCTTCCGCATCACGCTGTAGAAAAATCATCGTCTGTTACAACAAAATTACGCGTCGTATTTAATGCGTCTCAGCTCAGCACATCGGGAAAATCTCTTAATGACATGCTTTTAGTAGGACCTAACATACAAGATGACTTAATTTCTATCATTACGCGATTTAGAACTCATAACTTCGTAATAAAAGCCGACATAGCGAAAATGTACCGGCAAATTAATATCGACGAAAATCAGCGAGATTTGCAACGAATAGTTTGGCGAAATAATCCAGATGAAGTTATAGATCATTACAGATTAAACACCGTAACATACGGAACAGCATCAGCAAGTTTTCTCGCTACGCGTTGTTTAAAACAAATATCTATTGATATGAAAGATTCGCATCCTATCGCTAGTAAAGTTATCTTAAACGACTTCTATATGGACGATCTAATTACCGGCAGTAAAAATCTTGAAAGCGTTAAACAGTTAAAAAACGATATTCAAAACATTTTGCAAGAGTACGGTTTTGAATTAAGGCAGTGGATGTCGAATGAACAAAGCATCGTTGATCGCGAATCCAACACGAGTTTGCCACATTATCACATTACCGAAGACAAAACAGTAAAAACGTTAGGCGTCCTGTGGAATTCGGAAACGGATTGTTTAGAATATTCGGTTCAAGCTTTCTCGCAAGCGGAACGAGTAACAAAAAGAACGATTTTATCGGTAGTAGCTAGGATTTTTGATCCGCTCGGTTTAATCGGACCTGTTGTTATCCAGGCAAAATTATTATTACAAAAACTATGGAAATTAAAACTTGGTTGGGAAGAATCGGTACCACAGGATATATATACTATGTGGATTGAATTTTTAAATCAACTTTCGTTATTAAACGAAATACAGTTCCCGAGGCAAGTAATCGTAACGAACTATATTGAAATACAACTTCACGGTTTTTCTGATGCCTCTAACGCAGCATATGGAGCTTGTATTTATTTACGAACAACAGATACAAACGGAACACACCATGTTCATTTGGTAACTGCAAAAAGCAAAGTCGCGCCTTTAAAGGTTATAACATTACCACGTCTCGAGCTTTGTGCAAGCTTATTATTAGCGCAATTAGTTTCTAAAACAATAAAGTCCCTAGATTTGAATATCTCGAAACTCTATTTTTGGAGTGATTCTACCATTGTACTTTCTTGGATTGCTGCTGAACCGTCAACATGGAAAACGTTTGTTTGCAATCGTGTAGCTCAAATTCAAGAATTAACATCGAAAAACATGTGGTATCATATCAGTTCAACGGACAATCCCGCGGATATAATTTCGAGAGGTTGTACACCACAACAACTCATCAAATCAAATCTTTGGAAATACGGACCTGCATGGTTAAAAAACGACGAAACAAATTGGCCTATATCGGCAGTCACCTATATACCCGATATACCTGAAGATCGAAACGAAATACTAGCGCACGTTAGCACATTATTAATTGATTACGATATCATAAATAAATTTTCGTGCT
Source organism: Aromia moschata (assembly GCA_029963805.1). Lineage (NCBI taxonomy): Eukaryota > Metazoa > Arthropoda > Insecta > Coleoptera > Cerambycidae > Aromia > Aromia moschata. Next base: position 98,609 of record JAPWTK010000215.1, read on the forward strand.
ATACAAAACTTCGTCGAGTCACGGCTTACGTCTTGAGATTTTTAAACAACGTAAGATCTAAACAAAGTGAACGCGTTATCGGATCATTAACGTTCAAAGAAATAAACAAAGCCACTAATGTGTTAGTCAAAATCGTACAAGGCGAAGCATTTAGTGAGGACATCAGTAATCTCAGCAAAACAAAAACAGTTTCACGTAATAGCAAATTAATTTCTCTTAACCCTTTTCTAGACGATACCGGAATACTCCGTGTAGGTGGCAGATTAAGAAACTCGACTTACTCGTACGACAAAAAACATCCAGCTGTTTTGCCCAGCAAATCTCACTTTACAAATTTAGTTATAAATCACGAACATAAGCGTCTATTGCATGCTGGTTGTCAAGCAATTTTGGCCTCGATCAGAGATGTTTTTTGGCCACTAAATGGCAGAAAAATAGTTAGACAACAGTTACGCCAATGTCTAACTTGTTTTAAATCGAATCCTCAACAAACAAATCCCATAATGGGAGATCTTCCGCTCGCTCGTCTTACCGCCTCTCGACCATTCATGATATCAGGCGTCGATTACGCTGGTCCCATATTTTTAAAGGACGGTAAAATCAGAAATCGCAAATTAGTAAAGGCTTACATTTGTATTTTTTATATGTTTCAACAGCAAAGCAGTTCATTTAGAACTCGTCGGTGACTTAACAACTCAATCATTTTTAAATTGTTTAAAACGATTTGTCTCACGCAGAGGATTGTGTCACGAACTGTACTCAGACAATGCAACAAATTTTATCGGAGCAAAAAATTATTTAGAGGAAATAATTGACAATAAATCGGTTAAACAGTTCTTGTTTGAAAATCAAATCAAATGGTCTTTCATACCTCCTCGCGCACCACATTTCGGTGGAATTTGGGAAAGAAATATCAGGAGCGTTAAGCACCATTTAAAAAGAATTGTTGGTAAAGCAAATTTAACATTCGAACATTTTTATACTATCCTAACACAGATAGAAAGCGTCCTAAATTCACGTCCCTTATGTCCCCTCACGAGTGACCCAAACGATTTTGAACCTTTAACTCCCGGACATTTCATCATCGGCACCGCATTAACATCGTTGCCTCAAGAGGATGTTTCTTCAATAGCCCCATACAGGCTATCAGACTTCCAACGACATCAACTTATAATCCAGCATTTTTGGAAACGTTGGTCACGCGAATACATAAACACTTTACAACAGCGTACCAAGTGGCAACATCATAAATCCAACAGTTTAAAACCCGGACTACTAGTCATCGTCAAGGAAGACAACACCCCTCCTCTAAGTTGGCTGATGGGTCGTATCGTAAAAACCTACCCTGGACGTGACGGAGTAGTGCGTGTCGCGGACATACAGACGAAAAACGGTGTCATAAATCGCTCATTTTCCAAGATTTGTGTCTTACCAATAGACACTGTCTAAGACATTATCGTTTACGTGTATTGACATTTTTTATAACATAACTTTTGAACAATTTTTTGTGTTGAAACCCGTGGTTTCAAGGCCGGCGGTATGTTTAGTGCGCGTTATTCAAGCGAACTCGAACAGTGTTTATTGTTTATAAACATTGACTAAGGATACACGTCGCGTTGCCTAGCAACGGACTGGTATCGGAAATATTCTCGGTCGGAAGTGCCGACACAACAGACATTCACATTCACAAATTCAATACGAATCGATCGACACGAGCAGCTGAAGAAAAAGGTAACCGTACGAATCGACCTTTTTTTTTCTAAAAATCGCGCTTTGTGCAAAACAAAATTCAACGGAGCCTTAGGGCTCAAATAATTATATTGGTAAAATACAGGGAAGCAGGAATTAGCTAGAGGCAACCAAAAGTTTGTACTGTGGTGAATTCCTGGTCATAGCAGCAATACAAGCTGATGAGGCACTGGCAAAGGACGGCTCGAAAACCGTCTTTCTTGGGCTCGAGCCGGCCCCTCCGATTCCCAATAGCCACTACAAAGCTGTTATCAAATAGTGACAACATTTTGTCCGACATTCCGGACATCTGACAGTCAGGACAACGCATTACGGGTCCTGATTCAAAATACAGTAACGAACTGCTAAGACTGTCGTAATAATCGTCTACTGGGACTGTTCACTGGACACTGCCCCATTTTGACATTTTGACAAAAATTGACCATTCTAATTCCTTTTAGAGTTTCATAGAAAAAACGATAGCTCCCACAGGTAACCGATGTTATTATTATTTTTTAATATATTGTATTAATAGAAACCACAATATTCCCACGCTTTCTGAATAATTCATTAGCCTTATTGTCATTATTAAGGTGATTGTCTATAATACAGTCGTATGAGATGTACATATATGGTATCGCGGACTGAACACAAGTTTGTTTCTATTATACTTACTAATTATATTTTATAATTAACCGATTTTAGGTAAATAACGTTTTGTGATGGGACTGATGAGCATTATGTTGAAACAATGGTTTTATGTAAACAGTCCCGGTAAACAGTTATTTTGTTGTCATTGTATTCGTTAATTATGTTAGCAATACGAGAGGTAGGTATCATGTTTCAGAGTAGAGAGAGAAAAACAAACATAGGCGACCAACAAGAGAGCAGTCAGTTTATGAGTGTAATTTGTCATTTACATACGTCCCACGTTTTTTTGGAAGAGTGATGTATCGTTTTATAGAACCTACAGCTGACGTGGAATTTTTATATATATATAATTGGTCACCGACACCACGTCACCTTTTGCTTGCGTTTTTCCTAATAGTAGTAGAAAGTGGCTGGATTAATGTGTTAAGTCACAATTAGGTAAGATTAAAATTGGAAAATTTCAACAAAGTATAAATAGTACATACGAAGGTAAATTAAGAATCGATTGGCTACGGTTTTTCTAGTGGTTTTAACAATGAGTGATATTAATTTTGCGCAACGGTGTGCTATCAGGTTTAGCTTCAGACTTGGACACAAACGGATACTTTTGCAAAACTTCAACACGCCTACGGAGACAGTGTTTTTTCAAGAACCCAGGTATTTCGATGGATTAAGGCATTTTCAGAAATTAGAGAGTCGATTGAAGATGAAACATGCAGCGGAAGGCATTCATCTTCAAGAACCGATGAAAATGTCGATAGAATACGGGATCTTGTGCGTTTAGATCGTCGGTTGACGACAAGAATGATCGGGGAAGAGTTAAATTTGAATCACACCACTATTCATCAGGTTTTGACTAACGAATTGGGGATGAGAAAAATCTACGCAAAAATGGTTCCAAAAAACACTTCGAATGAACAAAAGGACATCAGTAGAGAAAGGTGTCTGGACTTGAATGCGCCTTTTATGGAACGTGTCATTATTGGTGATGAGGAGAATTGGGTGTTTGAGTACGATCCGGAAACCAAGCGCCAAAGCATGGAATGGCACACTTCAAGCTCTTCAAGACCCAAAAAAGCAAGAATGAGCAAGTCGAAGATCAAATGCACGATGATTTGTTTTTTTGATAGCCAGGGAATTGTCCACAAAGAGTTTGTGCTCCGGGCTAAGCAGTAAATCAACACTTTTACAGAGAGGTTCTTGAAAAACTTCGAAAAAGGGTCATCCGTGTGAGACCAAACATCAAGAACAACTGGACGTTGCATCACGACAATGCGCCTTGTCACACAGCCATTTCAGTAAACGAGTTTTTAGCCAGCAAAAAACATGCATGTGGCTCCTCAGCCTCCTTATTTGCTTGAGTCTTTGTGACTTTTTCTCTTCCCACGATTGAAAAATCACCTCAAGGGATGTCATTTTGGAACTAGAAAAGATTCAAATGGCTGTAACCGACCAGCTGAAGGCTATTCCAGTACATGAGTTCCAGCACTGCTATGAGGAATAGAAGAACCGTCTCCAGCGCTGTATGGCTTCCCCAAGGAAGTTATTTTGAAGGAGACAATACTGATTTGTAATTTTATTCGAATAAAAAGTCTCATTACTTAATTTACACACCTCGTATATGAAACGGTCAATGATATTTATTTGTCATGTCAAGAGACGAGGTTGTATCAAGGGCGTAGCCAGTATTTTTCTTTGGGGGGGGGGCGTCCAATGCAAACCAAAAAAAAAAAAAAAAAAAGGTCATTGAAGGCAACGGCAAGTGCAATCCCCCGACTATTTTGAATTCTACTTCTTGAGTATTTGGGGGGGGGGGGGGGGGCGATCGCCCCTATCGCCCCCCCCCCATGGCTTATGCCCTTGCGTTGTATACTTCTGTCCATATCTTGCCATCAATATCAACAGTCTTTTCGTTTTTAATATGAAAATTATTTATTTAATCTTTTGAATCTTCTTTAAAATTGTCTTTTATGGTATCAATATACATAAATGTATACAAGCGCAATTTTCTATGCTTAATTGGCATTTGCACTGTCTGTTTACTTACTATAGTAGGGGATTGTTCGACAATTTGAAGTAAAGCTTTTCGATTTACCTCAAAAATCGTTCGGATCAAGGCTGAATCCGAAGACTGGTGTCACTTCTATTAAATTGTATTGAACTGATATTAAATTTAACGAAACAGTTTTGTCATGTGTGCCATATGATCGCATTTTGACCTTCAGCCTCCCAGAGTAGCTAGGTTAATCTTCATCAACTTCATAGAACATGAAAAATTTCATCCTAAAATAGTTACATAGTATGTTTGTTAAAGTACACAACAATATGAAATTGCAGGCCGGTTTCACTATATTATGGACTCGTCAGCGGTTTATTTAACGAAAACGAAAACAACGTTTTTCTTTGTAACAAAAACTTATTTGTTTGTTCAAAACTTTTTTGAGAATAATCTATGACCATGTAACGTATACCTACTACGCTACATTTATTTTATGCAGCTATAATTTGAGTCATCTCTCACGGAAGTCGTTTGTACCAACACCTCCTACAATACATACTACTGTATTATAGGAGGTGTTGTTTGTACTCCCCACCTCGATAATTTCTCAATGTCGTTTGAGTTAAATAAGTGCTAAAACACTATATCCGCACATGTGTTGCTGTTTAAAAGATTAGACTGAACGCTATCTAAAAACAAATGTGGACTTGTGGACGTTCCTAAAATGGATTAAATAGAGCATTAAACAGTGTACTAAGTTATAAGTTATAAATAAGGATAACAACGAATGATGCGTAGAATAGTTCGAATTGTAGTTTTAGGACATCATTGATTTATAAACTCCGTTTTGTTTAGTTGGTAAACAAAACAGGAAATATTAAAACAATTTCAAAGTTTTTGGACTCATATTAAAGGCAAATCTTCGGAGAATCTAACTAAGAAATTTTGGAAAACAATTTCCTGCACTCGAAACATTTCTAAAGTTTGAACCAAATATGTATATAAATGTACAAGTAATTTATTTTACTATATCGTATGTACCTAGGTATTGAAAAACAGAATAATTATGTTTGTTTATTAGATTACCAAATACGCTAGTAATTAAACATATTTGGTCAATTTTGACAATTGATATTTCCATTTTAAATTCGTTTCCAATTTAATGTTATCATAAATATCTTGTTAAGATATAAGAACAACTGCAAGATATTTCTACAAAAATAAAATCTTATATTATTGAATTGAAGTTTATAATTATCTTAAACAGAAATAATAAAATAACGCTTATTATAATTTAATACGTCAGATAATTTAGGTCGCTGTATCTATTGGTTACAGACAATAAGAAAATGCAATCAAATAGGTACTTGTTACACAATTATAAGAAGAAAGTATACTTTCCTACAGACGGAACTAACAATTATGCATTGTTCACGATAGGAAATTACCTAAACATCAGACTAAAGATCTCCCAACTTGAAGATGATTAAGCAATCGGATACCTTGCATACAGGGTGGTTAAATATAAAAGCTTAAAAACAAAGTGTCTTGGAACAAAAACTTGGAAAATGTTGAGAACAAACTTATAATTAATAATTTATTATTACTACGCAATTTTTATCAAGTCGTTTTGTCTATTGGGAATGTTGTTTTTATATGCAGCACTGAAAAAGCGCATTAATTTTTCTAATCAAATAGGTGTTGCAATTCACTGTTTGTGAGAAGTTCCTTATTGCTCTCTTTGCTTTGACCTGATGTAGACAAAACACGTGCTGATGGTTATGTTATTTGACTTTTAGACTTTTGGAGTAAACCAGGAAATTAGTGTAGAAGGCCATCCAAATGTATCTGTTTTTAACAATAATTATTACTGGTTATTAAATTTTAAACGAATGTATATCGCAAGTGAGTATCTTGAAAATAGCATTCTCATATAATGGGTTGAGTGGCTTTATTTTAATTAAAATGCAAATAAAAAGAAAAGGAAAATAAGTAGTTATTATTTTGCACCTAGTAAAATGTTCAACCAATTCTCTTACAATAAGCATGTCGGTTTTTGTCAGTATTATATACTACTTAAAAAAAATTAAGGGAACAAAAAGCCTCCTAATTTTTTTTTTTTCTCAGTGCAAAATGGTCGTGAAAATTTTGTTTTTAATTATTTTGATTTTTTTTTCAAATCTAATAAGTAACTAATGTAGAACTGTATAAAAAAGTTGAAAAAAAATGTTTATTTTATTGTTATCAATTTTTTTTAAATCGTTAAAATGATGTGGTGGGAGGTTTATTTCAGTTTTTGAAACTGCTCTTATATTCTCTGTGCAGTCATTGGTTGCTGAGATATCGATGACAAAAGGATTATTTTCCATTAAAAGACTGATCTCAGCGACAAATTGACGTAGAGATTAAAAAAAGCAAATTGAAGCTGAATATACAAGCTATTCAGCCCATGCATTGATTTGAATAAAAAAAATTTAACAAGTCCGTGGACAAAAAAAATTACATTTTTTTCGCGCCATTTCTTAGGATTGCGTAATACCTAAACGTAGCTCACAAACATTTTTTTTGCCAAACGATCTCAAAACTAGAAACATGAAAATTCATTTTTTTTTTTAATCTAGATACGATAATTTTTCACAGAGACAGCCTTTCAAAAATTTAGGAAATTTTTTTGTTCCATAATTTTTTTGGAGTAGTGTAGACGCTTTGCAATTTTGAAAAGACGACCATTGTCACAACGATCATCACTATTTGAAGTATTTTTTTAACATCATTTTATTTTTAAACAGATTATTTGAAATTCTTTCTCACTATAAAATTACCTAAGAGTAATTCTATCTGTCTGGAAGCTGTCTGAACCCTTTTGTATACATCCACACAAAAAAAAACTTCCGCTTCTTTGGCCATATGGATCCAGTCTGTCAAAGTAAAATTAACGAAGTTACCACGGTGAAGCCCATGATCCTACTTGGGTTTTAGATTTCTAATACTAACACGTTAGATCAAAGAGAAATAATATTGGCCAAAAATAGTTATGTAATTTTGTGTTTATCATCGAAGTTTTGTTTGAATTTTTAGATATTATTTGTTACATTAGATGCTATTGAGGGAATTCTAATGAAAAAACAATTAGATTTGAATAGTCTTTTGAGAATAAACGTAAAGGCTACTGACACCGCATTACATTCAACGTACGAGTTTCGACAACCAACTATGGCAACCTCAGGGGACGATAAAATTCAATTGTAACCTCCAGAGAAGAAGCCAACAGACATACATGTATGTAAAAATTACACAACATTTTGTTTAAATCATTATCTAAACGTAATTTATTCTTGCAAATAGTTACGCAAATAGAAGAAAGTTTATTTTATACATTATACTTTTTTTTGCCAAATGTATGCTAAACCTATTCAGTTAAATGTTAAATTGAGTTCAAAATGCATTTCTCCTTGAAACATATCATAAACTCCAATATTTACCAAGATACGTAGCATCCACATTTTATTAATTGCAGTGGCTTTCAAAATATTTGCTACAATAGAACAGATAGCTACACATTTTATCGTGGGATGAAACAAAGTGAATACAAATTTTTTGTTCAGTATAATATGGAAATACATGTTTGATTAATGCCATAAAATAAACTACTTGAATTTTGAGTATGTGAAATAAATAATGAACTATGAATTACAAAATAAAAAAAGACGAGAGACGAACATATGTATGTGATACATATTATAGAATCATCTAAATGAGCTATTAAACAGCTGTGGGTTAATATAAATTATAGAATTAGATATCTGATACATAAATGTTGTAATATTTTTAATACCATATTTATTTTCGTTTAGATAATATTATTTATAAACGATATATGTACAAGATTACCAAAAAATGTATTTATTATATGATATGTGACGAACGTATTTCCAAAGTTTAGGAAAAAAAATGGGTTACAAATTATAAAATTTTCTGCAAGTGTCTGTTCCAGTAATATGTGATTTACATACATATGTATGTATAAACCTAGTATAATGATTGCTGAATTTTTGCTCTTTAAAAATATAATAAGGCCTCATATCGAATGACTTTTGGCACATTTTTAAATGCTATATTAAAGAAAAATAATAAAATAGGTCCTACATTTTTCTTTGTCTTTTATTAAAAAACTTAAAACGTGTTTCTAATTTTAAAATAATTCGCAATTAGATAAATCAAAAGTAATTAAATTAAACCACCAAATTTAATTGCGATTAACTTTTATGTTATTTATATCTGTGAGTATACATGTATATACATAAGTATCTGAACTTTAACATCTGTGTATTTCATGTGTTACCACACAAGTGTTTTTTGCTTCGTCCGATAAACAATGTCCTACACTTTGACCCCATCAGATCGATGCGTATATCTACGACAAATGGGATGGAATAACGTTGACACTGTGTCCGTTGACACTGTGTGAGAAGACCGATCGGTGTCCTGGCTAAGGATAATCAAACAGATTCCACTTCGATATAAAATAATTTGTATAAAGCTCAGTGGCGTGCCACGTGTAGAGTACTGTACATAATATTGTTCTAATAGTATGCCTGGTATTTCACAACAAAATGACTTCTGACTATTTGCCTAATGAAGAATGAATTTAGTGTAATAATAGGAGAATGCACAGTGGATTAAAAAAAATAGGTACTACTTTTCTTGTTAGCATTTTATTATTTATGTTTAATAATACACTATTCCAAAAATTGGTTCGGGAGAAGGGTTCAATCGATCGATAATATATAAAATTTACAGGGCTATAGCCATAAAAAAACTTAGAATCATCAGTCTTGTCTTCAATATTTGTGAATACGCCGTATATTTACTAAATCAACAAAAAGAAGTTACTTTTTTTTCTGTTCTGTTTTCAATGTTGAGGGTGAAAACATTTTTTTTTTTCAAGAAATCGTAAAAGAATCTTGTAAGCATTTTATTCCAGTTTTTGAAACTGCCCGAAACTGAAATTCTCCGTGCGGTCATTGGTTGGTGAGATATCGATGGTCAAAGACAAAAGTATCCTTTTTCATTCAGCGTCAGATATCTATAGATAGATCAGATATCTATAGAGAATATAAAATAGCAAACTGAAGCTGAATAAACAAGCTATCCGGCCCATGCATTGATTTAATTTAAAAAAAAGTCCGTGGACCAAAACAAAAAATGTTTATTTTTTTTTCTCGCGCTATTTCTTAGGATTTTGTCAAAATATTTCAAAACTGGAAATAGGAGCATTCAAAATGTTTTGTTTAAATCTAGTTACGACCATTTTTCACTGAGATACAGCCTTTCAGAAATCACCAAATAATTTAGGAATTTTTTTGTTCCCTTAATTTTTTGGAGTAGTGTGAATATAACACATATATGTCTAATTTAAACATAATATGTAGACACAAAACGTAGTCCGTCTAAAGCCATGCCAATATTTGATAGAAACATTTCCAGTGCATTCACTTCAGTAGATTTTCGGATTTTTGTTCGTTGCTATGGTAACGGCTAAAAACGAATTTGAAGATACAGACGTAGAAGAAATAAATCTGAACTTTTCAGAATATATTGGATTCCATTTAAAAAATGCTGTCTTCAATATACTGTCAATGGGTATCTGATCGGGAGAGTCTGTTGGCCAGAAACGTTCTAGTTAGTTTTCAAGTTACGATTTTTGATATAAAAAACAAATAATGTAGTGTTTGTCCGGATTATAAATAAAAGGAAAGAATTCAGTAAATGACTGTTTACTGGATTACTGTGCAATTTTATTAGATAAACGTGTTTGCTGAATGTATATAAATCTCTTAATTGTGTAAATAAGATAAAAAGCAATTGTATATCGGCTTCACTATTTACATTACGACATTCACATATGGTGCGGTAGCTGCCTGCGTACAATACGTATATGTACATATATCTCTACATGGGCAGTGTTTATTTAAAAATCCAGTGTTTGGGATTATCGTTGGGGTGGACAGTTTAGGTTTTCTGTTAAAAATTCGCAACCGGTAAACAAGTAAACCAATTTATAGTGCAGCGGTTCCTAAACTTTTTACCACGGCATAAAAAAATTAATGGCATTACCTTCACGTAGGCCCTGGAAACACGTTACTTAATACGGCAATTTTGCAACTAAAATCAATTTTTAATTAATAAATATGAGAAAAAATTGTTTTTTCTCATATGATTTCTTTTGCAGTTTTCATATTTTTATTGTTGTCGCGGCACCGTGGGACCAAGCTTACTGCATCCTAGGGTTCCCAAACTGCCCAGTTTGGGAACCGCTGCAGTAGTATATTATTCACGATAATAAACATAAAAAGTGTTGGTAGCATCACGAATAGAGGGCACAACTTAACCTAAGGCTCATCATGCTTCTTTAAAATGGCAGAACCTTTTTGCGGCTTGATGTATCTATGTATGTAATAGGGCTAGAACAAAAGTCTCGGATACCGACCGTCTTCCAGGCGGCCGCGTATCGGTATCCCGTATTCCAGGTGGCCGTGGCTCGGCCAGCGGGGCGGGGGCCGGGACGACTGCGACGCGAAACAGGTTCCGTATTTATTTAGTCCTTTGAATGTCGCGCGCCTGTAATTGTGCATTACTGATTGTTATACTTAATTGCTATTTTAACGATGGTTAAAACGCCAGCCCCATTTGCTTATCAATTAAAAAAAAATTGTGCAGGGTTTTCCAGATTTGAAGTGTTAAAGCTACCACTGTGTACTGTGAAATATGCAAGTGTTACTTACATGTTTACAGAAAAGGACAATGTGAAAAGCACGTAAAGTCGCTAAAACACCGAGAAAATAAAAGAAATGGAATCCCAAGAAGTGAATTCCTATATGAGGACGACGAGGTGTAAGAGTGTGACAACAGATGCGGGAAAATATAACTTAGTAAGCACTTTCGTTCGCTCAAGTTCGACCCTGGCATGTAACATTTGATTCTAGCCCTAGTATGTAACTATTAGAAAAATCGATTCTCCTATTCGTTTTAAATGAAAAAAGGTATAACTATTTGAAGTCGGTAAGAGTAATTGTCTCGTTTTAAAGATAATCAAATTTAAAACGATCTTGCTGAATCTGAATACTTCAAAATATTTCGTTTCCTCCGAAAATTGACTTATTTTGCTTATGAGTTGTGTAGGTAAGGATCTTAATGACATTCTATATATCCCGTAGTTGAATAAACTTCTTTGCGCTGAAAATGCGACAAATCCAATGCGTAAGTCAACAGAAGTGATGTCAGTAAATGCGATAAAATACATATTGACATTCTATATTCATATTTAATCGTAATAATTATTTAAACAAAGTGATGTCATATCCAATTAGACAAACGCTAACCGGACCGGTTCGTATTCAAGACAGGTCTGACTAACGATCTTTTTTTGTCGCAAATTAAATCGCAATAGAACAATAAAAGCGAGTGACCTACTCGACTCTTTTTTTACAATAGAGTTTTGAGCGTGAAAATTCGCGACGACCTTGACACTGCGTAAAGACAACAAAGGAGAACCCGGCGCGTTAAAAATATAGCAGATTCTATTTGTTACAGAAGAATTGGTCGGATGGTCTGGAGAAGTCAGTACTGGACAAACAACGTACAATCTATGGATGAACGGACAGTTTAACTAGCCCCCTCGACTGCCGAGAACAAAGATCTTTGTTTTTTTCGACTTGTTCCAAAATGCCGGAAAATTACAAACCTTCGTTCTACACGGTGTTGAAAAAAGGTCGGTACCCCGGAATAACTCTGTTGCAACGCATCGCAGCGGAAAATGTCAAAGGGAAAAGTTGTTTGGTTTCAAAAGGGGAATAGTTTGCAATTTAAACCACCCCCCACCCCCTCCACCCCCTCTGCGGGGGTGGGGGTAAGTTCAGTTTTTTAAATGGAAACCCATATTTTTTCATTCGCGGATGGTGTTCTCCGATAAAAAATGAACATCTTTTGTTCGAAACATTTTTTTGTTCATTCTTGCCCAATATTTGCCATAAACAGCCGAAGAGGAGAGCAGATCTCTCTTGATGATGCGAGCTTGGGGAAATCAGCAGCGATCTTGCAATGAAGTACGAGATCTGTTCAATCACATTTTCCGAATCGATCGAGGTCTCGTCTCAAAAATCACCGTGACCAGAACAATTTAGTTATTTAGGTTTTGATTTGATAATGTGTAAAACGTAATCAACATATGCTTTAGTATATATTTAGGGGATGTTGAATATGATTCCGGAGTTTATTGGGTTCTATATTGCACCCAAAATAGACTAGAGCAAATGAAATGACCGTTTTTTCAGTTTTTTTTTATATTTGTCCTCAAACACTCAAGTTATGTGACGCATTTACACACTGTTATTTTGACAAGCTGTACCATTTCCGAGGTATTTTGAACATTATGGTGTTGTCAAAATTTGGGTCAGGCCCGCCTAAAGGCACTTGGGGGGAAATTGCTCCAAAAATGACTCAATTTATGACATTTGGAAAAATTGTTTTGATTTCTGTTCGGACTCTCAAAGTTTGTATACTATTCAGAAATTCAAGAATTGAAGCGAGAACTGGACAAGATTTTCTGACTCGGTGCGTCCAAATACGACGGAAATAATATCTGAATAAACTATTGGAAAACTAGATTGATAATAATGCGGCGATTCAACGACAACATTTAACATTATGATAACACAGGCACACAAAAAAAAGTTGTCTGTCCGAGAGGACAGATATTCCCATGTATTTTTGGCTGCTGAACACGATCCCGCACGTCAGATTTGTTCCATATCGTCCCAGATTTTTCCTAACCTCAAAAAAGCATTAAAAACCCGGAAAATCCACAAATGAGCATAAACGATGTAAAAATCTGTTGGTCGGTGAGAATCATGCCCAGAATTATGGATTTCCATGTATTTTTGGCCGCTGAACACGATCCCATAGCCAGATTTGCTCCATATGGTCACAGATCTTGTCTAAAGACATCTTATTTAAACTATGTAATATCTGTTGATTAATGAAAATCATCAAAAATTGGTCCGACACACGTTTGAGGTTTAAAGAGGGGGGGGGGGAGACACCCCATAAGGGACCCCATATCCCAGTAACTTTATAATTAAAGCTTTTAAGCTCCAATAACCGCATACCTCCAAATTTTAAACCCTCCTGACCTTATAACATAAGCCGTCAAAACCCCGTGACCCCATAACATGAAATTTTAAACCCCCATAACCCCACAACCTCAACTTTTAGACCCCCATCTACGCAAAACTACTAAAACTAAAGCTCATATGTTCCAATATCTCTATTGGAGATATTAGAGAGTTATTATGGAGAGTTGAGGTTATGGGGTTATGGTGATGTGAAAGTTCAAGTTATGGGGTCATGGGGATTAAAAACTTACGATTATATAGATATTGGGGCATAAGAGCTGTAGTTTTAGAGTTGTCGGGCTCGAAAAATTGATTTTTGCGTAGATGGGGATATAAAAGTTGAGGTTATAGGGTTATGGGGGTTTAAACCCCCAAAAAAGTCAATACACTATAGATATTCTAACGTTTCTTGTGGTATCTATAATTATAGACATCACAAAAAACGTTAGAATAAAATTCAGTTCATGACAACAGCTGATTCTAAGAAAAAATATGCGTAATTTATCAAATTTACACTCTTTTAGACAGGATTTTCATGTCCGCAAAAATATTCTGTTCTCGGCATATTGAGATTTGAAAGCAGCAATCTTAAAAAACCCCAGCAACCTTAAAACCCACTGGAAACAGACTTTCGGCGTAAAAGTTATTGTTTAATTAACGTTTTGCATCCCTTTCAACCTCTATTTTGCTCAATTTTCACACTTGAAATAAATTTCATGCTATGGACATGTTAAAATTTGAAATCAGCAACCTCCAGAACCCCAGGAAATATAATTTTGGAATAAAAGTTGTGTATTTTGTCACACAAACATTTTCGCACCCCCTTCAACCCCTGTTATAGTCGATTTTCACCTCTAGGGTGCATTTCCTATTTGTGGCATGTTGAAATTTGAAATCAGCAATCCCCCCAGAAATATATTCTTGGAATAGAAATTGCGTATTTTGTCAAATTTTCATTTCTTACCCCTTTCAACCCGTATTTTACTCGATTTTCACTCTTAGAATAAATGTCTTGTCATGACAATAGTTATATCTAAAATAACCAACCTACGCAAACTAAAGGTTTTACATCAGGAGTAATTTCTGCACGTACTTCTTGTCATCATAGGGTTGATTTTACCCCATTTTATAACTGTATCTCAAAATTTTGAGGGTGCATTGACTTTTTTGAGGTTGGATTCGAATTCAGCGTCGAAAAATACGTGCGGATACTAAGGTCAATATCCAGGATCATGATTTTTTTTTGTGTAGCTGTGTAATCAGAAAATATTCCTATCGACAACTGAAAAAAAATGGTGTTCCTAGCTGTTTTCTAAGGAATCTGGAGCTGACAGAGTTGCGTATAGCATTTAGAGTAAGGCAAGTCCCATTGCAAAAATTAAACTTTTAGCATTGATTTATGGTTTGACAAAATAAAATTTCAATGAGAATAAGTGTACCTAATATGTGTACCTAATATGTATGTAATATGGATTTCTATTATCCGGTCAGACACGGTGCGGGAATGTAGCGTTAACGTTCCGACAAAGAAGGGAGATGTTTATATTATCAGTGCTATTTATATATCTTGTCTTCTGACATATAGATATCAGTGGCGGCTCGTGGGTGTGTTACATGGGTGGGCACAGGGTGTGTCAGTAGGATTACTCATTAGCTACCAATGGCGCCGCAGGCGAAAATTTTAAAAATTTTCAAGGTCATGCGTTTTCCTGACACTTCAGAATTTCAATGAAAAATTCTTTTATACAAAAACATAGACTCGCAAGAATCATTTTTGGGATTTGGTAGCTTTTTGAAATAATATTTAGTCACGAATATTGGGGGCTTAAATATATTAATATAATGGGTGGCAACATGTGAAAAACATTTGATATAGGTATCTTACCGTTATTTGTAGAGGAAATCAGCTGTCCTTATTGTTCACAAAAATGTTAATCGCATTTTCATTAAAGTCCCGGATTTGTTACGCTAAATTTAATACAATTAATTATTTGGTTTAAAATATGTCTGTTTTTATCCACATTTTCATTGTGACGTCTTATATTTTCACGATAAGCACTATCGAGCTGTTGCCTTATGTCTACCTTTCCCAACACACTAAAATCTAAGGTGTTATGTAAATGTTTTTCATTGTAGCTAGCATGTTTCTTAGCTCGTTCATTTAAATGTTTTAAATCACTCACCCCTTCTTGAGTCCATGCACTTTGGTTGCCACTCATCACTAAACAAATAAAGCAAAACAGTTTGTTTCTTTTAGGACACCCACATAACCACTTAAATTTGTCGTAGACACTACTATTAAAATTTCGTGAATAATTTCGCGATTATCCTACGTCTGTTTTGGAAATAATCAAATCGGGTATCGGGTATAACACACTTCTCAGCGAAGAAAATAAACAATTACTAAAAAAGGTCACTCAACAAGCGTGACCCGTTCAGCTGATTTTCCAACGATTTAACGACGCCTGTCTGCTGCAATCGTAGTCACCGAAAAAGCCCGATTAAAAACGAGGGCTGGGATACTGTGTGCCCTCGGCCACGCGCGCGAAATGCGACTACGGTGGCTCGATGCGAATTAAGACTACGGTTGCTCGGTGCTCGATCGATAGTCTGTCATATATATTTGATAAAAATCATTATTTGTGGTATAAAAGGAATAATGACCGGATAATATAAATCCACCTTAACATGTAATATTAAAGTAGCTGTCTGACTGATTGAACCATTTTGAATAAAAATCTAGACATGAATAAATTTCTAAAGTTGAATAAAAAATATGATAGAAAATAAACAAATAGGTACACAAAAACACATACGTAACTCTAAAAAAAAAAGAACTTTACTTTTCTAGCGATATATTTTCACACAGTCCACATATCATCTTCAACTTGGGCTTATTAGACGCAGAATTTCACAAGCTGTAATCCTAACAGAAGCAAAAAAAAACATAAGTAATGTTTAATTGTGTGAAACATAGTGCAATTCAAAAATTATCAGAATTTAAGCAACCTTCTAAAAGTGGGTGTATGATGATTTTCGTTGCTGACTGTACAACGATTTTCGGTGCCTCCACGAAACTAGAATTCATGTAACCCCTTTTATTGCGGCTCCAGTCGTGTCATACTTTGAACATCTATTTTTCTTATTTACCGCGTGGGAAGAGGATTCGGTGGGCACAGACGGAGACGGATTATTATTGCGTTTTATTTGGCATCTGAAACGAAGCGCGTACGCAGAATACAGAATACATCAGAACATGTTACACAAGAAACCAACGAAAAACTGTAAGTACTGTAAATAATCCCGAGGTCCCCTATTTTCTTTAATTTACGTGGTATAACGTTTTTGTAAAATAACGATACATTCGATGACATTTTTTTATAAATATAACTAGATATGTCGATGAATAACACGGGACCACGATTTTTTTTTAATAATTATATGTGAACACGACATGCTGTACTACATGTATTTTGTATTGCTAAACACGAATACGTCAGGCGATATAGCAGAAAAGTGCTCAGTTTTAAAAAAGACTCCTGAATAAGGTTTCTCGGCGCGGAATTAGGTAAAAAATGGTAGAAATGAATAGTGTATGTTTAGGATAAAATCGATATGTAGGAACCTTAGTAAAAAAATCGATAAAAGTGCTGAAAACTGGCTTTTTGCGGATTAAGGGACGTAAAATTTTTTTTACGTAAAACAAAAAATAGCACGTTGTAGCGCTTGAAGAAACGAAAAAAAACATTTTAATTCACAAAAAAAACCAAAAATGCCTTTTTTGAAAACATTCTTTTCGCAGAAATTGCTTAATTTAGCTTTTAGTCTCTCATGTGAAAAAAAAATTTTGCATAATAAAAAAAAAAAAAAAAATGTCCAAAACGGCTGAACAAGCGAAAAATGGCCAAGTATTTTTCCTGGGCTTAAATTATGTCATTAAATTCCCTACAAATCCATTATCGTGACTTGTGGGAGAGGTTCTTTCAATCGGCTGAAAACGCGTCCACTTCCCCTTCACTCGCTTACCCGAGCGCTCGAAGCAACGCGACGCTTGATTTTCAAACGCGTTTTTCAGCCGATTGAATGAACCTCTCCCACAAGTCAAGATTATGGATTTGTAGGGAATTTAATGACGAGTAATTTAAGCCCAGGAAAAATACTCAACGACCATTTTTCGGCTTTGTTTATCCCGCACACAAGTTTTTGAATGGTTTCAACGGTTTAAAGAGGGACGTGAAACGATCAAAGACGATCCGCGCCCCGGACGGCCCTCAACGTCAAAAACAAATGCACGAAACCATTGAAAAAATGAGTAAATCAATCCGCAAAGATCGTCGTTTAAGCATCCGAGAGCTTGCTGAAACAAAAGGAATCAACAAAGAATGTGTTCACCAGATTTTGCATGAATCGTTCAACATACGCAAAGTTTGCACAAAAATGGTGTCAAAACTCCTCACGCCCGAGCAAAATGAATTAAGAATGAACATTTGCGCTGACATTTTAAACAACATTGACACTGGTCCACGGTTGTTAGACATGGTGACACTGAAGGGTACAAGATTCGAAAGTGTGGAAACGGTTAAAGCAAAAGCGAGGGAGGTTCTGAACCAGCTGACAGAAGCGGACTTCCAGTACTGCGTTCAGCAATGGAAAAGTCGTATGGAGCGGTGTAAACATCGTTCATTGAAGGCGAAAACGTTGCTACTGTAATTGGTAACGAATAAAAAGTGTTATGGCAGAAGTTCGGTTATTTAATAGTCACGCCTCGTATAAGGCAAGTTTCAGAAAATCGACATTGCAAATTAAAAAAGAGAGTTTACTAGAATTGAAGCAAACACTTGGCATAATAAAATAGGCACGTTACCTTTACACTTTGTTCCATGAAACCTATCAGAACATGTGGCCGTAAAATAATCAATTATCTCTGGCCTGGAAAATTTCTGGCAGCCCATTCACAAACATCGCCGGCTCATTCTTATACCTACGTGTTTCCACTGATTTTTATCAATGGCCGCGATACTTTCCGCCAAATTATGTGTATGGTTTTTACCGTCTCCGATGATTGACAAATCCGCTCCAATTTATACCGCCTTTTCGTGTATTTATTTTTTCGTCGCACGAGCTCGTCGGGCACTTTTTTAGGTACATGGGGGGTGTAATTAAATTCCTCGGGAAATATTTCTTCGTCATTTCATTAGCTCGTGTACTCGGGGCGCTTCTATATTACGAGGGCAGGAATGGGGCCGAATTTATTAATATAGAAAATTGAGAGGCGCATTAGCGGAGCAGAAGTGGATTTCTTTTTACATCTATACGGGCAGAGATGAGGTCGAGGATGAAGCGTGGCGCTGGCGATTGAAGGCTGGCGGACGCCTAAGCAAGGGCGTTGCATTTGTTCTCAACCTTCACCGGTGTGGGTAGTAGTATGAGCGTTTCTCGTTCGCAAAATATGCCGAGGAACTAATCCCGCATGTCTCGAATTATTACTCTTAAAATTGTTAGGTTTTTTAAGTTTTTATTATTATGAAAATTACATCCTGTCAGTGTCATTGCATAATGCATAATTATAGTCCAGTAGGCAGAGACTTTTATGTGTTCTTGAAACATATAGGGCTAGTTTTGACGGTTACCTATGTATTTTTTTTTTGCGTAGAACACAATGCGCGGGGTCCGTAGAGCTGAAACCGCCCGCTAATTTTTTAAATTAACAATTTGTGAAAATAAAACGTCTATTTTTCACATTTTCTTATATAGCATATGCATTTAAGAAGTTGTAGCCTATTGAATTTCCAAAATTTTAAGACCAAGCCGAAGTCTCCAAATACTATTATCAACTTGCAAATTACTGCTGAAGTTTGAAAGTGCTTTTTTTCTTCGAAAGTATTGCGACTATGATCATGAAATTTGCTTGGACTTGGAGGGACTGCTATTTGTAGTATGAAGTTACAAAAAAAATTCAGCTCGATCTGTGACTTTTCGAGTAATTAACGATCGATTTTTTTTGCAAGCATTAATTAATAATGACGCCATTTTTTTGTTTATTGTACGATATTGACCGAGTTGGGCTAGAAAAATCATAAATCTCTTCAAGTTTGCGAGACTTTTTGGGATTTTGAAAATTATTAATTTGGGTCAGTTTTATAACGTTTTCTACGCGATTACCTTTTTTTGACGCGACGTATATATTGTTTTAGCGTTGCCGCTTCGAAATTCTCGGAATTGTGACTATAATATCTTGGCGCTCATTTTTTTTAAATACGCGTCTTGAAGCGTACTTTCAAGATATTATAGTCACAATTTCGAGAATTTCGAAGCGGCAACGCTAAAACAATATACAGGGTGAGTCAAACTTAACGCGACAAACAAAGGTACGGATAGGGCATGTTATTCTAAGCAAAAAAGTTCTAATAAACATGTGTCCGGAAATGCTTCCTAAGAACGCTACGGACGTTTAAAGATGGCCGGCCCAAATTGGTTTTCTTGCCCTTTTATTTCAAAAACTGCTTAAAATAATTGGTTTAACGTAACAAAACAAACTAAAATTTTACAAAAACTGCTCGAAATGTCCACCATCATTTTCAATGCAAAGTTGACATCTGCGAATGACTGATTAATTCACTCCGCTGCCTTATTAATTAAAAAGAGAAGCAGGCCTTGATAACAATTGAAAGTGTTTGTTTGACAGCCTTGTTTGACGTGTCGATTGAATTCAATTTGTCACTAATTTTAAGCTAGTTTATGAGTAAATTGCGGAAACATGCCAAATACCTACACTACAAGTGAATATGCGGATATTGTGTTTGTTTACGGGTACTGTGATGGTAATGGCGCGCTGCTGTGAATGAGTACGCCCGAAGATTTCCAATGAGAAGAGTGCCCGACAAAGCGGTATTTACTAGAACATTTCAACGATTAAGAGAAACTGGGACAACTTCTTCGAAATCGCGAGCAGACGGTATTTTTGCACCCCCTTCATAATAATCGAAGAACAGAAAATATCCTAGAACACTTCGATCAAATACCTTCAAGTAGCACGAGGAGATGTTCTTTGCAATTAGGCTATTCCCAGAGCATTCTGAACCGAACTCTGAAAGCAGATGGTCGCCACCCCTATCATTTGCAGAAAGTTCAGAATTTGCTTCCTGAAGACCTACCTCGAAGAAGAGAATTTTCAGAGTGGTTCTTGGAACAAATAACAAACGATGCTTCTTACTATCGGAAGGTGATTTGGACGGACGAGGCAACTTTTACCCGTAGTGTATCTTTAACCAACATAATCGCATATTTGGGCCCATGAAAACCCGCATGCTGTAAAAGAACAACATTTTCAACATGAATTTTCGTGCAACGTTTGGATGGGGTTATGCGACGATACACTCATTGGTCCATATTTCTTGCCTCCAAGACTAAATGGTCCGGCCTTTCTTCATTTCCTGGAAAATGAATTTGAAGCAATATTAGATGACATGCCTCTAATTGATAGAGCAAACATGGTTCCAGTTAGACGGTTGCCCAGCCCATTACACTCTACTAGTGCGGCAAATGGCTTCACAACCATTTTTCAGGAAGATGGATTGGTCGCGGTCGAGACTGTCCCCGTCCTTGGCCTCCGCGTTCCCCGGACTTAACCACTATGGATTTTTATGTTTGGGGCAGAATGAAGAGCAAAGTTTATGCTGAGCCCGTCAACGACGAAGCTAGTCTTCGAGCGAGGATCTTGCAAGCTGCCCAAGAAATACCACTAGCGGAGGTCGTGCAGCCGCGCAATCAGTCATTCGCAGATGTCAACTTTGCATTGAAAATGACGGTGGACATTTCGAGCAGTTTTTGAAATAAAAGGCAAGAAAATCAATTTGGGCCTGCCATCTTTGAACGTCCGTAGCGCTCTTAGGAAGCATTTCCGGACACATGTTTATTAGAACTTTTTTGCTTAGAATAACATGCCCTATCCGTACCTTTCGTTTGTCGCGTTAAGTTTGACTCACCCTGTATACGTCGCGTCAAAAAAGGTAGTCGCGTAGAAAACATTATAAAACTGGCCCAAATTAATATTTCACAAAATCTCAAAAAGTCTCACAAACTTGAAGATATTTATGATTTTTCTAGTAAGTAATATCCTTAAGTAGTATCCTACAATAAACAAAGAAATGGCGTCATTGTTAATTAAGGCTTGCAAAAAAATTCGTTCGTTAATTACTCGAAAAGTGATTAACGGATCGAGCTGACATTCTTTCGTCTACAAATGTAGTACGAACTTCGTACTACAAATAGCAGTCCCTCCAAGAAATTTCATGATCATAGTCGAACTACTATCGAAGTAAAAAAATAGTGAAAAAAAGCACTTTTCCAACTTCAGCAGTCACTTGCAAGTTAACAGTAGCACTTGGAGACTTCAGGTTGGGCTTCAAATTTTGGAAATTCAATAGGCTACAACTTCTTAAATGCATATGCTATATAAAATATGCCAAGAAACGGAAATATAAGCGGAAATATGAAAAAAATTATTATTTTTTTTCACAAATTGTTAATTTAAAATATTAGCGGACGGTTTCAGCTCTACGAACCCCGCGCATTGTGTTCTACGCAAAAAAATACATGGGAAAACCGTCAAAACTAGTCCTATCTGTTTCAAGAACACTTTTTTGATGATTTTACCTCTCTGTCTACTGGACTATCAATAGTGTTTCACTAAACTACTGTTTCTCTAAACAAAGCCCATCTAGTCAAAACTTGATTGTTAAAATATTACACATATTATAAAGTTAGTATTTTCAAAAACACTACAATAAGAAAACAATAGGTGCAGCTTTTACATCAAATAAAAACTAAAAAGTTGGTATGGTCTTGAAAATAAATAAAGTACAGATGTTTCCATTTGATTTTGTCCAATAAAACGTTGTTTTCAATTAAATTAGAAAACAAATTAAATTATTATGGCAAATCAACGATTTTGAGGAAGTGAAACAGTAAATAACATACTTTTCAGATAGTGCAAAAGAGTATTCATGCAAAGGCTTATTTAGTTTTTGTGTAGGTTCCCCATTCTGATACAATTTCAAAAAACATAATATCTCCGTAACGGGAATTTAATTACCTTTATGAATGGTATTTGAAAATAAAAAGCCGGCGTTAGTTTCGGTTAGGCCGGAAGTGGAATTTGGCCAAAAAATATAATATATAAAATTACGTTTTTTACCTTTCAAAACTTCAAACCAATTTGCTATCAAAAACAACGAACAATGTTTGACGTACCTACATACTAATTTATTGTCCAGGTATCCAAAATGTTTATAGCAGGAATTTATAAAATTACATTTCATAAAAACCAGAAAAACTGGTTCACTTTGGAGGTAATACTCGTACAAGTTTTAAATCACTCATGATTAGTTTCTCGGTCGCCGAGTCTAACGATTACCCCGATAATGATATAACCGAGCTGATAGAGTCTTCAAGATGAGGATCGTAAACTCGTTGAAGTACACAGAAATATTTATTTATCTATTCCGACCTTGACAAGAGATGCGTGTAATCATTTTTGTTTTCTAAACGATACTTCCGTTACTCACGGATCGTAGATAGCCTAGACGAACGACCTCGGTTCCGTTAACCCAATCGCTATGGCGGCGCCAAAATATTAGCCCAGTTTCGGTCGATTTCGATTCCATATACGGAATAATCATTTATTGGGAAATCAATCAATCAATGCGGATAATGAATAACTACATATTTTACTTACGCTGTGGCAGTCTGAAGGATGGTCGTATAAGTATTATTTATCAGGTAACCGACATGGCGAATTCGTTGTAAATTGATGATATTTATCTAGAAATTATCTATATTTTCGTAATTTCACCAAAATTTTTCTTTAAGTTGTCAGACAAAAATTATAAGGTGTACAAAAAAATACTGTCTATCTCTAAAACGGTCATTAGGAACGACATTTAAAAGGTTTATATCTTTTCTATCAATAAACGATGGAAAAATCGATATTTTTAATAAAAACATAATCCTGGAGTGGGTTCTGAAAACCTCGGGGTAGAAAAAAAAAAGGTGTTTTTCCCCCGCCCCCCCCCTTTTCCCCCCCCGGTTTGCCCCCCCGGGGGCCTCCGGGACCCCCCCCCCCCCTCCCCCTTTTTTTTTTTTTTTTTTTTTTTAAATATTCTGAAGCGCAAAAAACTTTTTTTAACACAATTTTTTTATGTATTTAGAATGCTGCAGAGAGCGCCCTCTACAATTTACAACAAACTGACTGGACAAATTAAAATTCTCCTCCTCAGAAAACCCTCAATGACCAAATTTTGTGAAAAATTTTTTTTTAAAGAAGGTACAGAAATCGAAAATAAAATTATAGCTTTGACAACAAATTGACCTTGGTTACAAATAACTTTTGGACTAAGGTAAGTGTAGTTATACCGCAACGATTTTATCTAAAGAATCTGCAGTATTGCTGTGGCCCTTTAATGATGGGACACCCTGTATATAAAATAGAAAAGTAAAAATTATTAATGTAAAAAATCCTTCAGACAAAAGTAATAAAATAAGCATTGAAACTGATGACCCCGCGGAAATAAGTTTTGTTAAAATTAATATTGGATGCTTCTAAAAGTTTCAAAAAGCAATTATTTTCTTTGTTGGCCTTTACTAATTTCCTCAAACACAGGCAATTAGGATTATTCTGCCAATTTCATTTGTTGTTGCTGTATTATTTTTTTAAAACTCAGTTTTAATCTTCTCCTGAAGATGCCAAATTTGTTAGCGAAACGCGCGTCGAGAAAAGTTCGGTGTTTCGTGGAAAACCTACAGTTTTTTGTTTCTACGCCGAAGGTTCCAGTACCCACTCCAGGAGCGTATAGATGGACTTTTTTAGTTTATTTATTGCTAAACAACTTATTTTTTTCAACATTAAAAATACATGAAATAATTTAAACAATGTACATGTTTGTAAGAGACATTGGTTAGTGCAATAATATACAAGTACAAAGCAGGAAAAGTTAGTTGGTATTTTTTTTTAATGGATGGAGGTACAAGACGGCACAAGGGAGTTTTGAAATCAGTGTCTACAAGTTTCCATCGAATTTGTATAACTCCTATTAACTATACCTACCAAATTAACTCGTAACTACAATAATTTTACTTTATAAAGTTTGTAAAAGGGATTTTACATGTGCGTTCTATAAATACTTATATATTATATAGATATACGATTTATCAATAAGTTTAAATTAAGTTTCCACAGTTGAACAGTTTATCAATAAATACCTGAAGGCGCCTATCCTTTTTTTTCTTTCCTGTAGCTAGAACTTAACATAGGAGTACAGAACATTAGAGAAGGTACTTATTACAAACACTTATACAATATTTTAGTTTGAAAAATCGCGTCTATGTATAAAAATTAATTATTTTTTCAAGATTCAGTAGCCCAACTCTACTGACCGACTGTACGTTGTTTAGTAAAATTATATTACTACAATGTGAGTTTTGTATGGCTCTCAAATGTATTGACGTGAGCACTATTATATTCGACTAAAATGGAAGTTTGAAAAGCTGCAAAAAAAAACATTGTACGTGTAAATACTATTAAAGGCCTACTAAATATAGCCAGCCTATCGGTTTTATAGTGTATATTAGGAAAATTATTTACCAATATCTCGTGTTACTAAAAATATCCGAGCCTATTATTAAATACGATCATGCTAATGTTGTCAATATACGTACATACATACATAACATGTATAATTACTATCTGCCAGTTAATTTTGGTATAATAGTCTATTAGTACATGCCTACGCTTTTTTGTTGAGTGACAATTCTTATTTCTCTGTCCACCTAAGTAGAAAGTACAATATCAGCACAAATAACACACCATATGAATGCCTTAATCTTAGCACCTCTTCTCTTATTATGAAATACATTTTTTGTGTCTGTAAATATAGAAGGTTATCATAAAAAAGCAAGGGATATATTTCGATGTAATATACAACTTCTACAAATAAAGCCAACAACAAAAATCAATAGAAACTAAACGCCTAGTTTTTTAATTCTATTGTCAAGTATTGTTGGTCGTATTCTAAACACTACATTTTTTAATTCCGCTGGATTCAGATTAGGCGATCTTGGTGGCCATGAAGCCTTTAACTCGTCACGTGGACCAATGATGAAATTAGCTGTGAAACTGTGACCACCAGACAGTGACTTTCTTGTCATGAAGACCTTTCTTTCTCTACATTGTTTCTGTTTTGGCAAGAAAATAAAATACAACAAACAATTCTTGTATATCTTCAACTTGACTTTATTTCAAATAAAGTTATTAAAAATGTTAAATCAAAAAAATAAGTAAATGGAAATTTGTGAGGTAAAAATCATATACTGTACAAATGAACCTCTCATCTTGGGCATCGACTCCAGGATATCGATTTGTTTCGGTTCGTTAATGGCGTATTATTTGATGTTTTTAATAAACAAGCCTTCGTTCGAGCGGAAAGGGAGCATTATCATATCCGCTGTTAACCTTTGACATTTGATCGGCGGCAGCAAATACCATGAAATACGTGTAATATTCTCCAGGAAGATAGAGTATAAATAAAAAAAAAAAAATAACCACCTCATTACGAATTAATATGTTATTTTTGTGTAAGCAGCGCAAACAAAATAAAAGACCGACGGGAGGGATGAAGTCAAAGGTCAAAAGTTTTTACGGCCATTAGCTATCTCAGGTATCATTGGCTAGGGGCTTAATCGTTAAATATTTAACGAAATAAAGAATGAAGAGAAATAAGTTTTAACCATAAAATGTATACGACCTTTGAACTTAACGTACAGTCTATGTATAGTCCTTCTAATTTTAATTGAAAATGATAAATACGCCTGGGGAACAAAAAAAGCGGTGCAACTTTATGATTCCATGGGCGTGCATATATCTTTTATAAATTTGAAAATTGTGAAATAATTTTTTTCATTCAAATCAATATAGGAGATTAAAATTAGCCTGCATACAAAACTCTTAATATTTGTAATATAATTTGCTGTAAATAATGCTCATTTAGCCAGACAATCTTAAAAAATTGTCTGTGTTAATAAACCTAGCTGAAATACACGACACTGGCGTCTTAAACAAGTAGAATTACCAGTCGTAAATCATTTTAACGACGTCGTAAAAATTTTATGGCACAGTGGACCGAATAAGTATTTAAGCAATGTATGTATTCGATGCATACTCTCACATCGCACAATAGTCTATTGGATCGTTGCCCAGTGTGTAGTCTAATGGAGCACCGGCCAGCGCGTTGCCGGCTCTTCAAAATTTTCTTAAGTATAGTAATATACATAAAGTTGTTTTAATTTATAAATATTTTCTCAAGCAATTTTAAACGCTTTATTTTAATGCTAACTAATAAATTTATATCTATGTATTTTTTTTAAATATTCCCAATCTAGCTTTCTAAGAACGTCACGAACTAACAGTTTACTGAAGTATGAAGTATACTTGTATAGTGAGCTTAGCAATTTTAGAAAATATATCTGACAACCTTGCTTTTTTTCTACCTATTTTCAATTTAGAATGGAAATAGAATAACTGTCTTGTTTCTGCTGTTAAAAAATGCGTATAATTTTGACATTTGCATTGGTTGATTTTCACATTTGATATTTAGTTTTAACGATACTAGACTTATTATTTTAAATGATTCCAAGGGCAAATAACGCATTGTATATACGAGGTGTGGCTATTAAATAAACGAACTGATGCTGCTACCAGCGCGCTGCGAGCGTGTCGCGATAAGTTTGAACAGAACTATGTCTGGTAATACTTTCCCCACCCTGAGCTCGCTGGACAAGCCAGTGAGTCGCTCAGTTTGACTGTAGCAGTCGTTTGAATTAGTCTACGCACAAGTGACGCGTCGAAAGTGTTCAGATGGAGCAACGGGGTTAATCTCAAGTTTCTTGTTAAACTGGGGAAAACTTTTACAGGAGCTTATGCAATGTTAAAAGAAGTATACGGGAATTAATGTTTATCCCGCACACAAGTTTTTAAATGGTTTAAAGAGGGACGTGAAACGACCGAAGACGATCCGCGCCCCGGACGGCCCTCAACACCAAAAACGGACGAAAACATTAAAAAAAATTGGTAAATGAATCCGCGAAGATCGTCGTCTAAGCATCCGAGGGTTTGCTAAAATAACAGGAATCGACAAAGAATGTGTTCGCCAGATTGCGCAAAGTTTGCACAAAAATGGTGCCAAAACTCCTCATTCCTGAGCAAAAGGAATCAAGAATGAACATTTGCGCTGCCATTCTAAACAACATTGACACTGATCCAGGCTTGTTAGACACGATGACACTGAAGGGGACAATATTCGAATGTGTGGAAGCGGTTAAAGCAAAAGCGACGGAGGTTCTGAACGAGCTGAGTTCCTGCACTGCTTTCAACAATGGAAAAGTCATATGGAGCAGTGTAGAGATCGCCAAGGGGAGTATATTGAAGACGAAAAAGTTGCAACTGTAATTGATAACGAATAAAAAGTGTTATAGCAGCAGTTCAGTTATTTAATAGCCACACCTCGTACATATTACATAGCCTATTTTCAAAGGCATAACTAAAGATAGAAGAAGAATAGTTCATTATGTAATGTTTTTGACTTTAACTATCTTTTTCAATATTGTCAGATGGCCCCACTTGCCCCACAACTCGAGGTAAGGTCATTTCACAATTGCATTATCTACGTATATAAATATTTAAAAATCTGAATAAGATAATATACGTTTGCACATTATCTAATAATCTAGTTAGGTCTACTTTATTTAGGTGGCGAGATATGAAACTTATTTGCAAACAGTTACTTTTATCGTAACCTTGAGTGGTCAGGGAGCAAATCGGATCACTTAGTCTACGATTGAATCGTTCATATTTATAAAAATAATGCATAATTAAAGACGATATCTAATTCGCGTTTATTGTTACACCTATGTGGAAAATGGCAAATAGAAAAGTGAAAGTAAAAGTTACAATATTCCCCAAAACAAAGCAAATTATTGTTTTTATATTAATATCTTTACTATAATTTTATCTGACTAGATATACAAATGGAAAACTGAATGTACCTGCATAAAATGTAGTGTGGTCAGATTTATCACGAGTTAACTCAACTCAATATTGCCATTTTCTTCAAAAACTCATTGACCTCACTTTGAACTAATATAAAAATTACCTATCTGAGATTTATTAGAAAAATTTGCTAAAATACAATAATACTTAAAAACAATAATACTTAAAAAATAAGAGAAACAAAAATAAGACTGATTATTTTAAAATTAAATTGAATTTACTTCAAACTAAGTACCGTCTATTCTAAAATACATTCCTATTTATACAAACAAGTGGCACTTACAGTTGATGGTACTTTAAGAACCGTATAAGATACCCCACATTCACTTACACTCCTCATTATGCAACGTTTGTTATGTAAACCACTAAATTCTGGGTCAATAGTATTTGTTTATGTTTATTACTGTCAATATTTATTATATACCTACAATTTTTTTTGGCGTATAAATTGACTTTTTAAAATATGCGTATCTCCACAGTAGAATTCAAATCTAGATTATTACGTAGTCTTACTTAATTCTCAAATTTGAATCATACGTTTTAGGTAATATTAGGTCAATACGTTTTGCCAAGTATATTTGATGGGTTTAGGATAAAACACAATCAAACTGCTATTTTCAAACGCGTTATGCTTTTTCACTCTTAAAAAGAATTCTAAATTAGACTAAATTATCTAAATTCATTACCAAAAATAAAACTCATTAAAAGTCTTTTCGAAACTTTACGAGAACGAGAGATGTTTTATAAGTTTTGAAAAAAAAAATGTAATTACCAACATTATAGAGACGAGTTAGAGCTCCGATTTGCATACCAACCGATACAGAGAAAATTAAAGTGTAGTAGACAAATACAAGCCAAAAAAGTAATAATCGTAAAAATGAAAGTAAAAAATGAAGGTATTTTGTTTAAGTATACAGATGAAAGAAAATTATGAGAATCCAAAATAAAGTTCTGAGATAAAATGTTGTAAGAAAAGGGATGAACTTTACTGGTTATGTTAAGTTTACGCCCCCAAGTGCTGAACTTTATGGCATAGATATTGTAGCATGTAGGGTAGGTATCTATTAAAGGAGATTATCCAAGGAAAAGCGTAGTGTTCCTTGATTTACATACATTATAAGTAATGTGTAGGTGCTTTTGATATGTTTAGGAGTTTTAGTTGCATAAAAACATAACAATTACAGGGTATTCCAGAAGAGACAAAAGTTGCACTCTCTTCTGTGACAAGAAATGGACTCTACGTCGCATTGATGGAAAAAATATTGGCCTTATTCTAGAATTCAACAAATTACACTTCTACTAGTCCCCATATTAATACAATTTACCCAACAAATACAGCACAGCGCAATAACCTCGCGAAAACATGCTTAGCTCTATTATTCTGACCCGAAGTAATTTACCGATTGGCAATTAGTGTTGTTGGGGTTCTCCTTGTGTTTTACCGGATCGGTTCTGTTTTTATTCCATGTTTCTGAGGATCAGAACACTCTACTACTTCTGGTTAACAGTTGGCGATATCATTTCGTGAAGGAAACAGGGTTTATTGTCTCGGATTCCGATGGCTCTATTTTAAGGGCCACTACTGTATATGTATTAACAAGGAACGAGTTTTTTTTTTTCAATTTGATATTTTAAAAAGGATCGAGTCGAATTCGCATAGTTTCATGGTGGGCTTGTACGTAAAATTAAGCGCAAAACTTTTCATTCGCGACTTGTATCTTCAAGTTGCGACTAACACTGAACTACTGCGACTTACGGACTGCAACGCTGGGCTTCCTGACGAAAAAAGATTGCATATAAGCAGCCGAAGACACACACGCGGTGCGCCCGGTGATCACACAAACCAAAAGACGAGATCGCACTCTCCGCCGCGGCACACTAGATCGCACACACAAGTCGCGAGAGCGGCGCGACGCGAATGTTTCCTGCTCGGGCCGTGCGGCTCCCAGAATTCCTGCTGCGCCCGCCGACTGACTCGAGTGACTGTCCTGCTGTCGAGGCGCAACCATTGGAGTTTCGAGTACTGCCGAGTCGACGGCACGCCGAGGCGGCCGCCCGGTGCGGCCCGCACTGCACAGGATTACTAATAGCCTAGAAGTAGAAACTTTTTTTCAAAAAATTCCTCAAGCGTTAAAAAAAATTGGTAATTAGGTAAGACATAGTGCAATTTGAGTGCACTAGTTTTGGATCAAATCGGTTTGTAGGAACATCAAATAAACGTGTGAAAAACTGGTTTTTTTCACTTTTTGAGTACCAAACAAAATTATTTCAGAGAAAACAAAAAATAGCACGTTATAGCGCTTAAAAAGACTAAGAAAATCAGTTTTTAAAAATTTAAATCGGTTCACAACTTTTTGCAGAAAAAAATAAAAACCTTCGAAAATTGCCCTTTTTGTACTATCTAATTACTCGGCTTACGAAAGTTACGTAGGGACTTCCGAGTGACCAAATTGTAGCTATTTTCGGAGGCTACTTCCAGTAAAAATATTCATAACTTTTGGCGCAATTCGAAAGAATGTAAAGAAAGGTGTTTTCAAAAAAAAGGGCCCGGCAATATTGTCAATAACAGTCCTTAGTAATTTTTCAAAGTGCGTTTGGTTCGTGAAGAGGTGCTCTACTATCATACAATGGACCAGGCTGTTTTGCGTTTCGGGCGCTCGGGCGCTCCAGCGGAGGGGAAAACAACCCTGTTTTCAATGTCGTTTTTAAGATACTTCCTCAAATTTGACAAACTTGGTCCATTGTATGACGCACTTTGAAAACTTACCGTAGGACTGTTATTGACAATTGCCGGGCCATTTTTTGAAAACACCTTTTTTTACATTTTTTCGAATTGCACCAAAAGTTATGAATATTTTTTGATAAAAATTTTACTGTAAGTAGCCGCCGAAAAAGCTACAATTTGGTCACGGAAGTCCCTACGACTTTCGTAGGTCGATTAATGATATAGTAAAAAAAAGGGCAATTTTCGAAGGTCTTTATTTTTTTTGCAAAAAGTTGTGAACCGATTTTAATTTTTTTAAAAACTGGTTTTATTCGTCTTTTTAAGCGCTACAACGTGCTATTTTTGTTTTTCTGAAATAATTTTTTTTTGGTACTTAAAAAGTGAATAAACCGGTTTTTCACACGTTTATGAATTTTTTTGGTTATGTTCCTACACACCGATTTTTTCCAAAACTAGTGCACTCAAACTGCACTATTTTTTACCTAATTACCAATTTTTTTTCTAACGCTCGAGGAATTTTTTGAAAAATTGGACCTATTTTGGCTATCTTTCCTAGGCTATAATGTAATTCTACCCGGGTTGGAGACAGCCTGGGATAAGACGAAAGATCTTATAAAACTGGGTAGAAACCAGCTGAGATCGATAGTGGGACTGTCAGTCCAGTAGGCAGGGAGGTAAAATAATCAAAAAGTGTTCTTGAAACATATAGGGCTAGTTTTGACGGTTTACTATGTATTTATTTTGGGTAGATCACAATGCGCGGGGTCCGTAGAGCTGAACCCGTCCGCTAATTTTTTAAATTAACAATTTGTTCCTGGAGTGGGTTTATGGAGATAATTTTGTTGCTAAATTAAATAACCGCTTCCCTACCATAAAATTTACATATGAAATGGAACACAATGAACAGCTACCATTTTTAGATGTATTAGTTATTAGAAATAGTGAAAATAAGTTAGACTTTGATGTATATAGGAAAAAAACCGCGACTCACACCACCTTTTTCAACATAAAATGGCAAGTTTTAATTTTCTAATTCACCGTTTGTTTTTGACAACAGTGTCGCTTGGAGGTTCGCCTTAATTTTTTAAGAACGTTAGCATGTGTAGATCTGAATAAAAACATGACCTGAGTGAAAGAAAGTAACGGATGTTCGGCTTGGAGATTTTGACAAAACAAACTTTAATTGATTGTGCTGGAAACTGAGCATTACATGGGATTTTGCATAAATAAAAGTAGACCTTCTGAACGTTTAAAAGTTAAAATATTGTACAAACATTTTATTTCACAAATAGAATATTTTTAGAAATTTTTGACAACGCCATTGAAACAATACTCTGATACTACATGGCATTCACAAAATTAGAACAATTATACATGTGTTATATCTCCTTGAATCGAATACAGTTTCAGCTACAACTGCAACACTTTATAATTACTGCTACACAAAGATTAATTATTGTCACCGCGATTTTGACTAGCGTATCCTTACTTAAAAACGTATAACAAATATGTCTGTAAAACGCTTCCTGTGACGTGTAAGGCTGCTCGAGACAACTATGACCTTCCCTTACGTATTTCTCGGTAGGCACTGGATTTATTTCAACCTTACGCGTGCAGTTGACGCCCACCGCCGTGGACCAGTTGGTTGCTAGACTTGGCGCCTGCCTTCCTACATATCCAGCAAGGTGACTTTATTATTACGTACAATAATTACTGTCGATGTAAATTATAAAACCGTATAACAGAATTGTTCAGTAACGTTGTCTGCTGTTGGCGCAGACTGTTGTTTTCCACCGTTCGCATTTAATTTTGAAGAGAAACCGACAAAGCAAGATAAATGATGCTATTGATATTTAAAACGTCGCTTTCTGGAAAGGACATAATGCTTTCTGTGTTTCGTCTGGTGTCGCTGTGCAGATGGGAGTTAATACAGTGAGGTTCAGAAGTAATAGTTACGTACATACATACAGGGTGTTCCACCTAAGGCGGATTCATCCATAACTCTGTTATTAGAAATTTAACAAAAAAGTGCTTTGGGTGGTAGTTGTCTGGTATAATTGTGCATATGAGGATATTTTCAATTATATAGGGTGCTCCGTTTATTCTGCACGCCACCTAACTTTGTTATTTTAAATGGAACACCCTGTACATTTTTTGATTCCCCGTTTAATTCTAGGTCGACTTTGTTTAGGGTTCCCTATACCTATCTCTATACCTATCCCTATACCTATTATAGTTTTTGAGATATTCAACTGTCTTTGAAAAAAATGACGATTTCAGCTCTTTGAATGAGGCCCAATAGCATTTAAACCATACAAGATAGGAAACCTGCGGTTTGGACGATTAGATTTAGCACGAATTACCCTATCTTTTTCACTATGGGCAAAATGGATAAGTTATTCAGAGCCGGAAATATCGCACCCTACATTTGACAATTTTAAAACGTGAATACTATTTTTTTTTTTCAAATGGCATGACCCATGTTAAATAGTGCCGTTGAATGCGAAATTAAATGCCCTTTCTACTGATATCGGGTTATCAATACTTATCTCCAACAGTTTTCCGAGAATATTCGATTCTTTCTAAAGTTTGCAAAAATCGGATGTCTACAGCGTCACAGTAGGCGTTGCAATTGCGTTGCTTATTGCACTATTTGACGTATAAGCCAAACTAAACGTCACTTTAGGATTGACTAGCTTTGACTTGTTATTTTACTGTGAGAACGTGGTAAAGTGTATCATAATATTTGTGTATCAATGTCGCTGACGCAGGAAGAAATGGCTGATATGGTTTTTGTTCTTGGTGCTTGCCACTGAAATCCGTTATTGGCATCAAGAGTTTATGCACAACGCTATCCGGACATTCTTTTCAAAAACGAATCCACGTGTGTATTAACCAAAACGGAGAATATTTTGAGCAGTCGTTGTAAATCAACAGGCTAAGTTTATGTAGCCTTTTCTTGATTGTGTGCCCTGTCTTTGTTTGAATTTCGTTTCTCTTGTGTTCTATTTTAGTTGTTGTTAGTGGTTTAGTTTTGTTTGATAACCATTTTTATCTTTTGTTTGTCATTCGGTTGTTGTTTTTTCTGTTGTGGAGTTTCGTTCCTTTGCGTTCTTTAGTTGTTTTCAGTGGTTTATTTTTGTTTGCTAAACCACTTTTTAAACATGCCAGTAAGTATTATTACTGCCAGTCCCAAGCCTGACAAAATGTGAAGAAAAACTGATTTTGCAACGCCTACTGTGACGCTGTAGACATCCGATTTTTGCAAACTTTAGAAAGAATCGAATATTCTTGGAAAACTGTTGGAGATAAGTATTGATAACCCGATATCAGTAGAGAGGGCATTTAATTTCGCATCCAACGGCACTATTTAACATGGGTCATGCCATTTGAAAAAAAAAAATAGTATTCACGTTTTAAAATTGTCAAATGTAGGGTGCGATATTTCCGGCTCTGAATAACGTATCCATTTTGCCCATAGTGAAAAAGATAGGGTAATTCGTGCTAAATCTAATCGTCCAAACCGCAGGTTTCTATCTTGTATGGTTTAAATGCTATTGGGCCTCATTCAAAGAGCTGAACTCGTCATTTTTTTTCAAAGACAGTTGAATATCTCAAAAACTATAAGAGATAGGTATAGGGAACCCTTAACAAAGTCGATCTAGAATTAAACGGGGAATCAAAAAATGTAAAAATATACAGGGTGTTCCATTCAAAATAACAAAGTTAGGTGGCGTGCAGAATAAACGGAACACCCTATATAATTGAAAATATTTTCCTCATATGCACAATTATTAGACAACTACCACCCTAAGCACTTTTTTGTTAAATTTCTAATAACAGAGTTATGGATGAATCCGCCTTAGGTGGAACACCCTGTAAATCTAAATTTGGGTAGGTATAACCAAATGGATATAATATGTAGTTAAATAATTTAACTTCTGTCCAAAATTAAGTTTATTTACAATAATACTTATTAAGGACATTTTGACAATATGGAAAAAACTCTTTGCATAATGATGATATATTAAAAAAATATATATGGAGTATATCTGATATTTCCAAATTAGATAAAAAAATTCGAAAAACAGATAGAAATCATTAAATTTATCTCTACATTGACTTTTTTGTAGACAATGCACAAAACGTTACTCCTCATAAGGCTGGCTTATGGCGACGCGCATACCTATAGACAATAATTCGTGCAGCATGTGATGGAAGTTACCTCAATTTAATTTGATTGCAGTAGTCCCATGTCAGCTTGTGCTGTTGTATTACCTCCGTTGTATGCAATACGTTGAATAGTGTGATACAATTTCGTAGTAAAATATGGCACACGTGTGAAAGGCTACTAGTTACTTTTGTAAAAAACCTATATTATCTTTATTATTATTAGAAAATTTTTATTTCAAACAATTCAGCAAAACGCGGTTAACTATTGAAACTAATTTATGAACATTGAAAGAACTGTTGACAAAACTAAATATATTTTTTATACTATTCTATATATTTTTTATTCTATTGTTATTTATATTATTAAAGTTCTTTTATGAAAAGAGGTTTCGAAAAAGTACATTTCGTATAAAAGTGTACATCAGAGCAGAATAAAAATACTTTTTTTTAATCCTGCTTATTTCTGACATCCTTTGTACTTACGCGTATGTATTTGCGGGCCTTCTGTAAGACTTCTTGATTTCTCAATTTGTCAGCAGATTTCTTTCTAAAGGATGGACAACAATGGAGTAAGGACAATAAATCCTCATATATGCAATGTGAGGGTTTAACTTAATTATTTTCTTTTATGTGTTACTGGATATAATATCAAAGGAACATAAATGACCATCTTCTCAAAGAAGGTGAAAATGTATGACTTCGGGAAAATATATTCGGAAGAAAACTGTTACAACTCAAAAATGGTCTTTTACAAGAGAGAATTGTTATGAATTCTTAATTTTTAACATCAATACTAAAACATGCTTGATCATAGGTGTATTTTTTTTTAATTCAGGAAAATAGAACACATGTAAATTTATGAACATGAAAACATGAATTTTAACGTTGTGTTGTTTGACATTCTTTTTTTTGGAATTCCCCCTGGAAATATTGCGATCTGCGTCATGGTTTTGCGTCACGTCACGCTTGGTAAAGATGGTTTGCCTAGCCTGAAGGGGCAAAATCTGGGGTTGGGAAAACTCTATCGAGCATCATGTATGTGACGCATAACGTCATGGGTCTTGATGGTTTGCCTAACCTGAAGGGGCAAAATCTGGGGTAGGGAAAAACTCTATCGAGCATCATGTATGTGACCCATGACGTCATGGGTCCAAAGACATAGAATGTTCAATGGCCTCACGTGCGTAGCTTCGTGAGTTTCAATCTTTTTTGGGAATATTCCGAGAATATTGTAAATATTACGGTGTATCTTGCTGCCATTTTTTGGTCAAAAGTCGAGATTTACATGTCTTATTTTTTTTTTTTTAGGAATTGACATCTGTGGTAATATGAAAAAAAAACTGAATAGCTGTTTTTTTTTTTGTGATGTAAACCGATTTTAGTTAATATCCGGATATCATGGATTTTTTTTATGGAATTTAGTAGGTAAAGTACCTACTTTAGTTACTAATAATGTTTTGTTGTTGTAGGTTTCAATTGTAGGTTCCATATAATACATTTCTTATAAAAGGTGAATAGTTAAAGTTGATAATAATAATATTAATAACCTTAATAACGATAACAACCTTAAACACATTAAAAATATATTTCTAATTTTTTTTGAGGTACCGTGACTGTTGTAAAATGTTATAGTTTATTAAAATGCCGTGTTATTCAGCTGTTTCGTCACATGTCCAGTCAGAACCTGGCCTGTAACCCCAATTCGGCTTGACGTTGATTTTTGGGACACTCTGTATGTAAAAAAATACTTTGACATTCAAACTTGTCCATTACGTTTATATTTTTGTAATGATGTGATAATATGCCTAGGTTTAATTCTACTATTTAAGATATTGTTGCTCTGGGAACGCCGGGAACTACACTCGAAGGTTAGAGGGCCAGGCGACTCGGGATATATAACCCGCAACAGCGGCGGAACAGTCAGTCTTTAAAATAAATAGGTGCGGTTCGCGTTTTGTAAAACGTACGCCTATATAATTTCGGATGTAATTTTTTGTTTATATAAATAAGTAGTTGTGTTAGTATGTAGTTTATTTCGGCATTTTTTTCTATCATCCGTTGTAATTAGGTCATAAGTTGCACATGATTTACAAGCTAGCAATAACTTAGTAGTAGAACATTATTTTATTAGTTTATGCATGCAGTTTCCCGAAAGTCCACGTTGCAGAAGTTCCTCATGAATATCAAAACAAAGCCAATACTAATTCGGTAGCAATCAGCAGTGTTAATGCAATATCAAAACGATTGCAAATTGAAGTTGAAATATGTCCATTACTTTATGAGAACTTTGTATTTCAAAACCACCCCCTGTATTTATCGCGCGTATAATTTCAACCAACCCTCGCCGGGCCTCCAGTGGGATAGTGTTTAATCTCCCTTTTCGCAACAGAAATACTCGTCGGAACAGATTACGGCCGATAAAGGCTAATTACTTCTGGATGAACAGTTGTTATTTACTCGTTGCTCGTTTTGCTCGAGACGCTAAAGGCCTACGAAGAGCCACCACGCTGATCGACGTATCGATTCTCCCCGGGCTTACACAACACACAACAAACGCGTTACGTCTTATTCCCCTGTCCCGTTCACCTCTCCCATACGGCCGAAGACACCGCCAAGTTCAAGGCTGATCCAGCGCAGGGATAGCAAATTGTCTAACTATTTCGACACTAACGAATAAAACTACACTGGTCTACACACATTTTGGTGCCTAAGATTTTAGACCTGATTTTAAGTATGTCTTGTGAGCTGACACAAAAAAACCAGTCGCATTTTTTATATCAGCTCTAGTTTATTAGATAGAAAAAAAACTCATTTTAAAAAAATATTAATTTATTTTGGGATTGTACATCAAGAAATTGTCTTTTGAGTGATTTTCTTGAGTGAAATTGTCACACGCAATCACACATAAGTCCCCAGCAATAATCGGCCATCATATGAATGTCCCATCTGCCTTGGTATCTTTTCTCCATTGTTTTTATACAGTGTGTCCCAAAAAGTTCGAAACAGTCCCGCAGAATCGAAACTATTAGTATTTCCAAAAAAAGTTTCCTACAAAAAACATTCGTATCACAAACCCCCATCGACCAGTCAAAACGACGTCGACATTCTTCTACAGGGTGTTTCACAAATCAGAAAAAACTGTTTCGGTTAAATGGCAACACCGCTTAATTCGCATCTAATCAAAAAATGTTATTAAGAAAAGTTGTTCATAATGCCGAAATATGGGGATGTACAAAAAATCAGCGCGATAGTCAAATGTTTGCGATTTAACGCTGCTTGCCCAAAAAGTTGGAAACAGTCCTGCAGAATCGAACCTATTAGTATATCCAAAAAAGGTTCCTACAAAAAACGTTCGCATCGCAAACCGCC
Organism: Aromia moschata; assembly: GCA_029963805.1. Classification (NCBI taxonomy): domain Eukaryota; kingdom Metazoa; phylum Arthropoda; class Insecta; order Coleoptera; family Cerambycidae; genus Aromia; species Aromia moschata. Next base: position 137,527 of record JAPWTK010000215.1, read on the forward strand.
ATCGACCATTCAAAACGACGTCGACATTCTTCTACAGGGTGTTTCACAAATCAGAAAAAACTGGTTCGGTTAAATGGCAACACCGCATAATTCGCATCTAATCAAAAAATGTTATTAAGAAAAGTTGTTCAGAATGCCGAAATATGGGGGTGTACGAAAAAATCAGCGCGATACTCAAATGTTTGGGATTTAACGCTGCTTGCCCAAAAAGTTGGAAACAGGCCCGCAGTCAAAACTATTGGTATTTTCAAAAAAAGTTTTCTACAAAAAACATTCGCACCATAAACCGCCATCGGCCAGTCAAAACGACGTCGACATTCCTCTCGGCCTGTTTCCAACTTTTTGCGCCAGCAGCGTTAATTCGTAAACATTTGACTATCGCGTCGATTTCGTATATCGCCATATTTCGGCATTCTGAACGACTTTTCTTAATAACTTTTTTTTGATTAGATGCGAATTAAGCGGTGTTGCCATTTAACCGAAACAGTTTTTTGTGATTTGTGAAACATTCTGTAGAAGAATGTCGACGTCGTTTAGACTGGTCGATGGCGGTTTGTGATGCGAATGTTTTTTGTAGGAAACTTTTTTTTGAAATACTAATAGTTTCGATTCTGCGGGACTGTTTCCATCTTTTTGGGACACACTGTATAGTCTAGCAATCGATACTAACTAGTCGAAAGTTTTTGTATTTTTTGTATTATAAAAGCAAGAAAACAGAGCAAGAATGATCAGACAACGGCCGTGAAAGCCTTCAACATAAGAAAGCAGTAGGTACATGGATTAAATCATTAGATACTAAAGATCAAATGCGAGGTGTGCCTATCAAATAACCGAACTGCCGTCATAACACTTTTTATTCGTTACCAATTACAGTAGCAACTTTTTCGCAGCCTTCAATGTACTCCCCTTGGCGATTTCTACACCGCTCCATACGACTTTTCCATTGTTGAAAGCAGTGCTGGAAGTCCGCTTCTGTCAGCTGGTTGAAAACCTCCGTCGCTTTCGCTTTAACCGCTTCCACACTTTCGAATCTTGTCCCCTTCAGTGTCGCCGTGTCTAAAAAGCCTGGATCGGTGTCAATGTTGTTTAGAATGTCAGAGCAAATGTTCATTCTTGATTTCTTTTGCTCGGGAGTGAGGAGGTTTGGCACCATTTTTGCGCAAACTTTGCGCTTGTTGAACGATTCATGCAAATATGGCGAACATATTCTTTGTCGATTCTTGTTATTTCAGCAAGCCCTCGGATGCTTAGACGACGATCTTCGCAGATTAATTTACCAATTTTTTCAATGTTTTCGTCCGTTTTTGGTGTTGAGGGCCGTCCGGGACGCGGATCGTCTTCGGTCGTTTCACGTCCCTCTTTAAACCATTTAAAAACTTGTGTGCGGGATAAACATTCATTACCGTACACTTCTTTTCACAATGCATAAGATTCTATAAAAGTTTTCCCCAGTTTAACAAGAAACTTGAGATTAACCCGTTGTTCCATCTGAACACTTAACATTTTTTCGACGCGTCACTGGCGCGTAGACTAATTCAAACGACTGCTACAGTAAAACTGAGCGACCCACTGGCTTGTACAGCGAGCTCAGGGTGGGAAAAGTATTACCAGACACAGTTCTGTTCAAACTTGTCGCGACACGCTCGCAGCGTGCTGGTAGCAGCATCAGATCGGTTATTTAATAGCCACACCTCGTATTAACAGACAATTTTACCAAAAGAGAAGACATATAGAAACCGCTGCTATTATTTCCACAATTACTAGCTTGGTTGTCATTAAAGGTTTATCACATACTTTAGAAATTACTGTTGCTCCATCATAGAATCATCACCAAATTTACCACCAACAAACTTATTCACTTGGTGAGTATATGGACGTTCTATGGGATTTGGCATGCGTGACATATTGTAAAATATTATTAAATTCAAACTTTCCAACCTACACAGCGGAGGATATAACGTACGTATACCTCAAAAAATCAACATCAACTAATCGGCTGCAGATCTCATCATCGTAGAAGAGTGCTCCAAAATAGATTATATCTTGAACCATTTTTGGGCACATAAAAAAAAAGGTTAACAAACCGACAGACAATTTTTTTTGCTTAAACTTAAAAACTCGCAGTTTCACAACATTTTAGGCCATTTAGCCGGTAAAAATAAAAAAAAATGTTCATCAGTTCACTAATATGGAAATAATTATTCTCTTCACGTAGAAGTTTAATAATAGGGAAATTTAAAATTAGCTAAATTTAATAATAATTCTTTATTTTTAAAAAAAAAGGGGTTTAGGGGTTTTAGTTGATAAAAAAGGTTCAGTGCTGAAATAATCTACATCTTTCCTCAACAGCAACATATTTATTTGTCAAAAAAAAAAAACGATAAAACATCAGTTCAAATCATTTACATCAATAGGTACATGTGTAAATGTTTTTATGATTATCTATCAAATTTGAAACAAACTTCTCAAAACTATTGGAACAAATGGTTGTTTGATCAGATGTCGACGAATTCTAGGTACAAAACCACAAAACAATTAATTGTTCTCGATGTTTTTTTTGTAGTTTATGAGATTTTTCAGCAGAGCTGCTCTCTTGTGCTTTCAGTCAGAGGTGTCGCAAGCTCTCGGAAGATAACGAATTCGATGAGTCAAGAGTACGCAATGTTACCTTCTCAGAACTCTGATAATGTAGTCTGAGATGTTGTGGAGAATATTTCTTACGAATTGTACCGATTGATATTTTCCTGGTATATGAAAATGATAGTAGCGCCACATGACTTGTTTATACCTAGGGAAGGATTTTTTTGTTGTCGGTTTCAATATTTTGACTATATAGGAGTACACTAATGGTACCTGTTCTTCTAAACGATTCCATGAATATCGGAGAAACAAACATTTATTATAAATAACTTCGGAAACAAACTATTTGATTAAAATTATCAAGGCCCAACTTTTCAGTGAATAGACGTATCCCCACGGCTAAAAATGCGCTGAAAGCTCAAAGTTTGTGGGATAACCCTATTTTAAAATTAATCAACATATTAGAAGCACGTAAAGTGACGAAATATTGTCTATTAGGAAATACCAAACTGAGTCGTATTTGTACTGCTAGTTGGACCCGGTAAGACTTCTATCATCAATTGGTATTGTTGCGTTTAATACCACGTGACATGATCAAAACGATTATTGCTCTAATTCAGGTCCTACGATCAAAGAAGTTCGTATTTTCTATCACAGACACTCAATGAAGATTTTCTAAGACTTTTGCGGAATAAATCCTGGAGATTATCAAAGAGGTTAGGAACTATTACTGTTATATGTGCCACATTAATAAAGTACATCGTCAACTCCTTTATATACGTACATAGTACAATCGTAGTTCAATCAAATAAATCCATTATATTCTAGAGTATAACCCGTCTGTGATGTTGTGCGCTCCACTCTAACCAAGTTACGGCACGTGCCAAAGGTCGAGTCACGAACGTGAACATAATTTACACTTGTTGTTAGTATTAGTCAAACTGCGCTGGTCGATGAATTATTCGTGTGCACGAAACGTCGAATAAGTTTGTAACTGACCTTTAATGGCAGAGAACTTCGTTTTATCGTGTGTGACAATGCGCTGATGTGGCACATAAAAACCGTGTGATTTAAGTACATAGTACTTTTGACAGAACTTAAATTCATCTGTTTTGCATCGAATGCGTTTGGTCCACACTGTATCTGCTCAGTACGATATTAGAATTTGTCCCAACTTATGTAATAATGCGGGCTTTAGATGTTGTCTTGTGAGTGAGCCTGTGTGGGAGGATAATTAAATGCTATTTGCAACCAGTGTGCGGAGGTGCAATCAGAATTTATGCAGTGTATGCACTAATAACTCCACGTATAAGGCGGACAACATTGTATAATTTTTCAAAATTACCGAGTAAATAATTTAAAAGTTTTGTGTAATACATAAAGACGGCAACCCCGCTGTTTATGTACTGTGTGGCAATACCTAAGGACCCGCCATTTATTGTTACCAAAAGTAGTTTTTCTGGTTCTTTCGTCTATACATAATAGAATCCAATAAACCCCAAGATCAGGCTCCCTCAAGATTGAGTACCATTTTTTTGAAATCAAACAAAGACCACATAAGAATTTTGTACAAGTTTTGTACATTTTTGTACAACCAAGAATGATTTTTGTGCACCCTGTTTAACCGGCCAAATTCGAAATTAAAAATGGTACTCAAACTTGAGGTATGTGTACACTTTTTCCAAAATTAAATTTAAATTATACCATTTAAAAGATCGAATTTTGTACATTTTTGTACACCCTTAAAAAATTATAAAATCAAGTATCAAAAGTGGTACACAATCCTAACAATTTTTGAAAACATTCATATGTTTATACGTCATCATATAGAGTGATTTTTGTACATTTTTGTACAACAAAGAATTATTTTTGTACACCCTATTTAACGGGCCTAAATCGAAATACAAAAATGGTACTCAAACTTGAGGTCTGTGTACACTGTTTCCAAAATGAAATTTTAATTATACAATTAATAAGATTGAATTTTGTACATTTTTGTACACCCAAAAATTATTTTTGTACACCCTTCAAAAATGATAAAATCAAGTGTCAAAAGTGGTACGCAATCCTGACATTTTTGAAAACTGAAAAATTCATACATTATACGTCAGAATATACAGGAGATCGGACACGATATGGCTTACTGCCTTCGCCCTGACTCCAAATGGGAGTTATATGACGACTTAAAGGATACGAGGCTCTGGTGCTCAGGAATCGAGACTGTGGTGCTAGTGTACACAGTGTGAAAACAATTGACGTAAATCCGAACGATAATATACATAATTATTGAACTAGTATGTTACTTGACTTTTTCCTTTGTGATCACTTTTATTCCTAACTGTTCTTTACCATAAAATATGATTGTACATATAATTCTTATACCTAAGATTGGAATTCCTTATTAGATGTACCATTTATTATTTCTAAATTTAAAACTCTCATAATATTTTAATCAGAACAAACATGATAAGACTTTGTTACACTCAGGTAAAGTTTTTTGATTATATTTTTATTATATTTTGGTTCATTATTTACTGATTTTTTTTCGGTAGTAATATATTAGTATATACATATATTGCTTTGTACTGTGGCTGTATGTGATGACGTATAAACATATGGATTTTCCAAAGTTTTCAAAAATTGTCAAAATTGAGTCTCAGATTTGAATGTTTTCATTTTTAGAGGGTGTACACATCTTTTCACTACTTGGTTAAAATTTGTTTTTGGTAGTGTACACAATCCTCAAGTTTGAGTAGCATTTCTGTATTTCTTTCGATTTCGGCCGGTTAAATAATGTGTACAAAATTAATTCTTGGTTGTACAAAAATATACAAAAATCACCCTATATGATGACGTATAAACACATGCTTTCATCAAAAATTTCAGTGTACCACTTTTGACACTTGATTTTTTCGTTTTTGAAGGGTGTACAAAAATAATTTTTGGGTGTACAAAATGTACAAAATTCGATCTTGTTAACGGTATAACTAAAATTTCATTTTGGAAAAAGTGTACACAGACCTCAAACTTGAGTACCATTTTTGTATTTCGATTTAGGCCCGTTAAATAGGGTGTCCAAAAATAATTCTTGGTTGTACAAAAATGTACAAAAATCACTCTATATGATGACGTATAAACATAGACTTTTTCAAAGTTTTCAAAAATTGTCAGGATTGTGTAGGTACTTATTACATTTGACACTTTATTTTTTCATTTTTGAAGGGTGTACAAAAATAATTTTTGGGTGTACAAAAATGTACAAAATTCGATCTTTTTAATGGTATAATTAAAATTTAATTATGAAAAAAGTGTACACAGACCTCAAGTTTGAGTACCATTTTTAATTTCGATTTCGGCCGGTTAAACAGGGTGTACAAAAATCATTCTTGGTTGTACAAATATGTACAAAATTTGTACAAAATTCTCATGTGGTCTTTGTTTGATTTCGAAAAAAATGGTACTCAATCTTGAGGGAGCCCCAAGATCATGTTCAGCATCCCCAAAAATATAGGAAAACTCATGTTGATTACATTTTACACATTATCAGGCGTTAGTAGAGCATTTACTTATAGGGCAAGGATTGGTGACTTTCCAGCAGTCTGGGCCAAATCGAAAAAACAAAGATCTTTCTTCTCGGCAGTCAAGGGGTTCTTAATTCTATAATGGCGTTAGAAAGCGACAAACATGTCCAAGTTTGTCAGTTTGGCACTTGAACCGTTTTCTGACACTTGATCCTACCTCCTGAACGAGAATGATAATTCACCATCGGAAACTACAGGACTACCGGATTTCGATCATAATAGATCTCATCAGTGTGATATATCGACGTTGAATGAACGAGAGGGTCAACTTATCACCTAGCCAAGAGAATTCCGGTGTATTGGCTCTTTCAACCACCGCGGTTTTTCTTGGCACACAGGCTAACGGTATGCGCGTTAAGCTCGTGGAGCGAGAATAATAATTCCTCACTCAGGGAAAATTTATCTGTCGGATTAGCAACTATATCAGCTTGGTGTAGGTATCAGCGAATTAGTAAATGTGGCAAGTATTTGGATCAGCTTAAATTCCAGGATTAAGAAATAGTTATTACGCCATAATTTCTATCTCTGAACGAAATTTGAATAACCACACGTATAAAATTATCCCTCGAACACGATAAATCTCCAATTTATCATGTAGATAAAATTTAGTTCTTTAAAATAAACACTTCTCGCTATTAATAGGATATCAACATCCGGCTACGAGATACGGTTCTGAGTATTATACCTTGATTTCGGAGAAAATGTTTCATCGAAAAAGTTACTCATAGCTTTGGGTCGAGAGAAATTATCGGTTTTGTCACTGTTGTGACCCAATAACGCTGTTTATTTACGTTGTGATTAGACAAGATACCAAGACAGATGATAACATCGTATCATAAAACTTGCAAGATTGTTTAAAAATTATTTTTCCAGTCTAGAAAGGTGTATACGAGGTATAGTAAACTGAGTTCTGGACCACGCTGTATTGCCATACAGGGTGAGTCCTAATATGAGTCATTTTTTAATAACGTGTAGAACTACTCGTATTCGAAACAAACAATTTTTCCCAAAATATGATTTTTTTTATGACCTAAAAATAAAAAAAACATACTTTATTAATTTCGAAAATAGGATTTATCCGATCCTGCCTCCAATTTAAATAAAACATTCTTTTACTCCTAGTACTTTCTTATCTTAAATAGTGTTATATTTAGAAATTTGCTATCGCCTTTTTAGATAGATTTTTCTTTAAATTTAAGACAAGACTGGATAAATTCGAAATAATAATAATAATAAGGCAACTTTGTTATTTTTAAGTTTATTGAAAAATTATATTTGGAAAAAACGTTTGTCTTGATAGTTCTATACGCTATTAAAAAATATGACTCAACTTATCACCCTACATATGCAAACTACTTATACACACTTATACACACTTACGACCACGGTTGCATATCAAATCCCAGCTGACTAAAGGGCGACATCGCTGCGACAGCGACCGAGCATTTTTTGTTATGGAAAATGTGTCTTTTCATGGAAAGCCGTCTCGTGTTTCTGTCAACCGTTTTGTGTTATTCATACATTCGTTTAAAATGTCCGAGATGCCTCTATGAAGAGTGGCGGATGCGACGGGAATTCTCGGGGCGAACGTGAAGCGTGAAAGTAAATAAATCGCTTATTTAAATTTCCATCGTAAAGAGGCGTTATTGCCGCCGTCAAAGTAAAGATCCGTCAGTCGGCCTGGCACAAAGTAACGGATAACAAAAGAATTTTAAATTATGAACCGAACACTGTCAATCCGGCTCGAAGGACCATAAAGTTAATCGGATGAAAACGCCGCAAAATTTGAAGGCACTTGAAGAGAAATGAGTGATTGAATTCACGATGGCTAATCCAATACCAAATTGGCTTCAATATATTCATAGATTTTTTAATTTGTGTTTCTACTTGTAATAAACTTTTTTTTTATCGATGTAAGATTAAACACTGTCAGTTTAGAGTAAGATTTAAACATGGTAATTATTTAAACGAATTGTCAGAAAACACATATGTTAAATATTTTTAAAATAAACTTATGTTAGATTGTATTTGTAGGTAGTGCCTACTGTGATGTGGAAAATAACCAGACAAGAAACCGAATGACTTGAAAGAATTTCAAAGTGTATCATGTAAAATAGATTATGTCAACCACCACGACCTTAAGAGGAATGTAATACTGACACCCATATTTGTACGAGATACAAATGTTTTTGTGTATATTTTTTATGTATGGAAGAGGAAGAAATGTTTGTTGTGTAATTAGGGAGAGTGAAATATTTTTCCGGATCCTGTTGTGACTGTCGAACTTAATTGTTTCCTATCGATTTGCGTTGTTTACTGGCGTGACTATGAAGTTATTGTGATTTGCAGCTGTTTTGTAAAACCTTAATTAGATCAGAGAATTTTCCGTCTTTCAACAAGATTGTTCATAATTTTTAAAATAGTAGTTAAAAAAACTAAAACAATTTCTTTATGCAGTTAATTGAATAAATTATGTCTTCTGAAAAGAAAGATACATATTTAGAAATCTTCTGAGAGAGAAAGTTATAGTTTTTAATAGCATTTAAACGAAGTTGAGAGAATAAAAATATTTAAAAAAGTCATAGTGGGTAAAATTTTATACATAACATTATTTTCAATTAAAATTGTCAAAAGTAAGATTACAACCATTACTTTTTAACAACGGTTTGGGGTTCTATACTTTTCTTGTAATAGTTCCCAAAATAATTTCAATTTTAGGCAAAGTAACAATAATTTTTCTGACAAGAGTATATAAAGGATTCGACACATATGCCTATTTTTGTAGAAACACTGTATTTCTTGTATATTTGAAACCAGTCGAGTTTTTATTAACATAACTATTCCCCTTAGTCATCTAATGTAATCAACGGTAGAAAAGCCAGAGAAAACGTTAGGATAAAAAACAGGGCAATAAATTTCGTATTATTTTCGAATATTTGTTTTTCTTCCTCGTTAGCGTAGTAACTGACTAAAAATCAGTAGATGGAAATAGGTAAATGGAAAATTTAGAAAATCTGGTAAATATTTTGTTCCTAAAATATACCTCTATTCACGTGTTCCGATTCTGCTATATTTGCACGCAATAATTGTGTAATGCCAGTGTATCTTACCGGGTGTGCAGAAAATTGTTACACTGATAAAAAAGTGTTTACTCTTGAATACAACTTTTCTATGTATCTATAGCTATATAGGTATATTTAGCTTGAAACTGAAATGTTAAAATTGTTCATAATTGAACCATTTACTTACTACATCCTACATATTTCTAAATAATTGTAATACATAAACATTATTTCTTACCGATAGACGAACGTATGAAATAGTGGACATCAAGCAAACCTTACCTGTAACAAATAAAAATATATCAACAAACCACAATGAAAGATTTTATGCAAAATTTTGCAGATTAGAAGAATAACTAGGTAATCTGTCTCTCCACGCTTAAGGTTATGTTATGTTACTTTATCTTCCTGCTTGTTAGGGAAATTAATTTTATTTATTTTCTGTGGATGCATGAAGTTATGACATATTCAGAAACTGGAAATTTTTGGCTGAAATTATGGCTCAAAATGGTCATAGCAGGAAGCCAATGCAATTTTATTTTTAATAATAAAATTTAGTAGTTTAGTGACCCAAAAAAACTTCCCCAGACTTATTCTTTTAGAATTAAATTTCTGAACATTTTTTTGTTGACCAGTGTAATTAATCTTCTTAAAACATTAAAAACATCTACGATATGCCCTTTGTAATACATCTAAATTTCGTATAATATGTGTTTAAATTGAATTCCACAAGCATCCTTTGGCCGGAAATGTGCGAAAAATATAATCGAAAAAGTTTAATTTTAACGATATAGGTACATTGAATTGTCCGCCAATTACCCTTCAAAAGCCTTGCCCGTGGATCTGTCTTTTACAAAAATCGTTACTGTTGCAACTATAAGGCGCCAGTGGTTTAGACAGCATCACAATGGATTGAGGGCATCAGTGCAACCGATATACAGACACAAAGATAAAAAGAACAGTTCTAAAGTTCTGCATAACTATGTCGTTTTAGTTGAAGTTCAAAGAAAATGGACATTGTTGAAAATTAAGAAGTGTTTATTTGATATAAATTATTTGGATATTTTTTCTTTTGATCATAATTATTGCGTTCAAAACGTCTACAAAAAAAGGTCTCAGTAACGCGCCTGTTGGTTACTAAAGAACTGACAATTGGCTAGTGCAGAAAAAAATACATTGCACTATGTGTAATGCAATGTCATCATAAAATCATTAATATTTTTATGTATTTTTTTAAAATTTCAAAACTCCTGTGTGGCCTTCTCTACCAATTTTTTCTCCAATTAAAAAATATCTTTACCAACTTTAATTTGTCCTACGATTTTTTGTACACGCGTACTGACTTTTTTTTAGGCGTCCTCTGGGCTGTGCGGGGGAGGGGTTGCTTATTATTATACATAAGTCTTTTGTAAACATATATTTTTTAAAATCATATATATTTTTAATGTAAAAATGTGTTGGTATACAAAGATCAGCGACGTAATTTTAAAAAAAGTCACAGACTATAAACATTTAATTAAAAACTTCATAAGACAGTACCCTCACAACCCGATGTATTTACTACGCGGTCTCTGATGATATTTTTTCTGAACGCTCCCAATTTCAGAAATTATAATTTCGTTAATTTCTTTCAGATTCAGCAGACCAAAAAATTAACGTTTGGATCCAACCTTTGTGAATGTTGATGAAAATTATACCCTTTACCCTTCTCAGTTTTGCTGGAGCACAAATATCGCAATTTTATCCACTGCGTGGCTCATACTCGTTCGTATTCTTGATTACATTGTAATATCGGGTATCAATAAAACTATGCATCAGTTTGCTGTTTTTTATTTACAGATAGAAAATTTGGAAATTTGGAACGGGTATATTTTGACATACATATCAGATATTTTGCTGGAACTATTATATTTTTAACATTTCGATGGAAGTTCGAGTTATTTTAATCATTCGAAATAATTTAAATTAGTTCAAAAATAGAACTACGAGGTGTGTAAATTAAGTAACGAGACTGGCAACGTAGCGCCCAATCTAGCAACACTGCGGAGACGGGACTTGGAAGGGCGGTAGGTTAGCATGTAATGCACCTTCAGTACAAGTTTGAACTTGTTAGAGTCATTTGTTTGTTCTTTGTGACTATTTTCGTAAATCGGTTTTTTATAGTGCGTTTTAAAAATGAGCGTTAGAGCAACGGTGTTTTTTCAAGAGTCCAGGTTTTTCGGTGGTTTAAGGCGTTTTCAGAAGGGAAAGTCTGATGAAGAAGCCACGCAGCGGAAGGCCTTCATCTTCAAGAACCGATGAAAATGTCGATAGAATACGGGACCTTGTGTGTTCAGATCGTCGGTTGACGACAAGAATGATGGAGGAAGAATTAAATTTGAATCACACCACTATTCATCAGATTTTGACTAACGATCATCAAAAGGAACAAAAAGGCATGAGGAGAAAAAAGTGTCTTGACTTTTTGGAATCGATTGAAAATAATCCACATTTTATGGAACGTGGCATTACTAGTGATAAAACTTTTGAGTACGATCCGGAAACCAAGCGCCAAAACATGGAATGGCACACTTCAAGCCCTCCAAAACCCAAAAAGCAAGAATGAGCAAGTCGAAGATCAAATGCATGCTGATTTGCTTTTTTGATAGCCAGGGAATTGTCCAGAGAGTTTGTGCCTCCAGGCCAAATCAGGCCAAAGTAAATCAACACTTTTACAGAGAGGTTCTTGAAAAACTTCGAAAAAGGGGCATGCGTGTGAAATCAAACATCAAGAACAACTGGATGTTGCATCACGACAATGCGCCTTGTCACACAGCCATTTCAATAAACGAGTTTTTAGCCAGTAAAAACATTCCTGTGGCTCCTCAGCCTCCTTATTCGCCTGACTTGAGTCTTTGTGACTTTTTTCTCTTCCCGAGATTGAAAAATCACCTCATGAGACGTCATTTTGGGACCATAGAAAACATTCAACGGCTGTAACCGACTAGCTGAAGGCTATTCCAGTATAAGAGTTCCAGCACTACTATGAGGACTGGAAGAACCGTCTCCAGCGCTGTGTGGCTTCCCAAAAAAGTTATTTTGAAGGATATACTACAATACTGAATTGTAATTCTATTCGAATATAGTCTCATTACTTAATTTACACGCCTCGTATATCTGTTTTTGCTAGGCCCACTTTGACGACGTTTGTTTTTTGAACAGCTCGTTATAGTTATGTAAGAGAAGTATATTTCTCATTAAGAATGATACAAAAAATGGGATTTATGTTCACTATTTAATAATTTAGTAACCCTATCGGCGCATTGGCTTACCACATTTAATGATCTTCGATTCTGGCACAAAACGGGATGTTTACTAATTAATATAAGAGCAAATTAAAGGGACCAACTCGACGAGACGCAGTTGGAAGTCGTTTAATTAGCCACATCCGCAACGTCCTCCCCACATCGGGATGGATCTCAATTTAATATGATGAGAAATCCCGATCGATTCGCCAAGATTTCAGCCTTCTTTTCCCCTGGATGTAATACAAAGATTCCAGGGATTCGGAAAGTTTCGGAACATAAAATATTCATAGACATCGAGAAGGGATCTCGATAATCGGAGTGATTGGACGGAAGATGAGATTTCCGGGTCCGATCTTTTATGAGAGAGAAGACGTTGACCGATATTCAAATTCTGGATACTTATAAGTAGAGTTGGGCGAAATCTGCTGCGAAATTTTATATTAAATATAGTAACAAAAGCAATAAATTCACACTTTATAATCATTAGGGTCCGGAAATGTGGTCAAAACGTAGAGTCGGTGCTATAAAACGCTATATTTAGTTTATTAACGTATAAACCAAATATTTTGTAAAAACTCCATCTAGTACATGTGTGAATTGCCCATGCGTACGCACTCCTCAGTAACAGAGGTCCTGAACATGAGAAAAAATTATTAGAAACAGCTAAGAATAACGGTTACTCAGTCCATTTAATAGATGCGTTAATAAGGAAAGTACATTTACAGAGAACCATGGTACAGAAAATTCCTCGAACCCTTTTTTTAGAGATACTGACAAACAAATTTAAGCTCGTTACCACTTACCATTGGGAAAACCAAAAAATCTATTTTGCTAATTTATAGAATAGATAGCATTGAAATTGGCAGAAATTTTTCAACATGCTTTTGACAACAATCATAGTCTATAGATGAATTTAAAATCCATGCGAAATGTACACACGTAAACAGTTGGAGGTTTGAAAGTTTAGAAACATTAAATGTAAAAGTATATGACTAAGAACAATGGTCCGGTACCCACCAGTCTACTCTTTGCTCTCATAAACAAAGACATATGTTAGGATAAGTGAACTGTGGCAATAAATTAAGATAAATAGTGCAACTGTACAATTTATTATGTCACAATTTCCACCCTCGAGATATCTTGCTTAATTCGACACCTTGTATTTTCCCTTGTATGTTTGGAATTACGATTACTTTCATATAACATACAACTTTATCAACAAAATGTTATAAACCGGACCTTTCTAACAACATTTTAAAAAATCTTAATAAAAATCTACATTTTGGTTTGAGCCCTAATTACGAATGCAAATAAACCAATTACAGTTTTTTTAGGGAATGTAGGTAGTTACTCTCATTACCCTACATTGTCAATCGTAAAGGTTAACCAGCAAATTGAAGTGAAAATTCTGTGAATATGACGAAATAAGTTGTACATTTAGATTAGTAGATTAAACGTATCATTAAGTACATATGAAAAGTTCATATTTTTCAGACGTAAGAATGTTTCGAAGAATAAAGAGATCATTGAAATATGGTCAGAAGGAAAAAATCGTGATGTTACCCAAATGCTTTTTAAACAATCATAGGATATACATATAATAATTTAAACAATTCAGCATATGAAAGTACATATTTAAACAGTTTTGTGAATGTTTTAAAAATTTAGAAATACTCAGCTATTGGTAATAATAATCTCCCTTGACGTCTCAAAAAAGAAATTCCTACTGTCCCATAACTTCATTATTGGTACCAAATTCAAAACACCAAAACTATTTGTTAGTACTTGGATAAATCACAATGTATTGGTAAATGGACATATTATTAAATAAAAACTAAGTTTTGACAGACTTGACAAAAAAATATATTTTTTGGTCAAATGTGCCAGTAGTGGATCGAAAAATGACAATAATACCGATAACAACAAGTCTACTCGTTGCAATGATAAAAAAAGACAGAAATGTTCATACCAACCGCTTAATGATACTGTGGCATTCACAAATCAATAATAAATGGGGCAAGTGTTCAATTTATTAGGTCAAAAAAACATTTTGTTTGCAACCACAATCGAGATATCTTGCTAAATTCGACACCTTGATATTTTGAGCCACATAGTATGTTATGGAATATACGAATTTTCGTTTCGACTTTATATATTTCAATCATACCGGGAACATGAATTAATCTAAAAAAATGTTGTAAATCGTTTTCGACGTGCTTTTCTAACAACATATTGAAAAAATTTTAAAAACCTTGGGGTAGTTTTCACCCTTCGTGTTGAGCACTAGGTTAAAATCGAAATTGCGAAAAGTAAACCATGGTTTTACGTTTTTTTTAGGGTGTTTGTTTTTATTCTCATTACCTCTGACATTTGTCAATCGTAAAGCGTTGACTCAGGAATCTGGCCCAAAAAAACGGCCCAAAATGAAGTAAATTTGACGAATTTTTCAAAGTCTGTGAGCTATTTAATGTAGTACATAAATTCCGGTTTTGGCATGCTGAGTACGTATCAAACGTTCATATTTTAAAAAACAAAATGGCGGATCCAGTATGTTAGTCAACGTTGAATAAAGGGAAAATAACTTAAAAAATAATGCAATCCTTCACTAATCAATAATAAACTAGGAGCATTACAAGACAACTAAGAAAAGTGAAAAAAAAATTGTCATACTATTCGAAATTCATTTAAACTTACAATCCGAAAGTACGGCTAAAAAACTAACTTCCCGAAAATTTTAGATTTTTTGATTCCACAAGGAGAAGGATCAGCATGAAAACCACAATTTTCGTTTCGACTCTAAATTTTCACTCTTTCTGGTAAGAAAGATGAAAAATTTAGACAAAAGAATGTTGTAATGGTTTCACCCTCGCCATCCCTCTTTGTTGCGTAAAATCTAAAATTTAGGGAAGTTAGTTTTTTATCAAGTAATATCGATTGTGATATGTTTCAAACCATATTTTGAGACCTCATAAGTTGGGTGAAATCGAATCCCGATAAGTATGACACGATATTGTTTTTAACTGCTTTGAAAGATTTTTTTACTGGATGTTGGATTTGGATTGTAAAAACTTTCCATTAATCTATCTTGAATTCATATGGGGGATTGACAGGACTGTCTAAGCCCACATATTTTGTGGGAAAAAAGACCCAAAACCGAGAAAAAATTTAGGGTTAAAGCGTTTGTTCATCCTGTCAGATAGTACAACAGCTAACGTAATAGTATGTGGACGTCAACTGTTTTGGGGAGTTGATTTTCTGACAAATCTATTCTCAACTTTTTCTTAATAATAAAATAGACACAATTTTTGCAAATGTCAACGACTAAGCAAATCGTATCCTGCAAACATTTGTTATTTTCATTCAGTCGTCGTGTCTCTATACGATGGCTACCAAATAACCGAACTGATACTGCTACCAGGGTTAAAAGAGAGTTTGAAAAAAGAACTGTCGTGGTGATACTTTCCCCCCTGAGCTCGCTGGAGTCATTGGGGGCTTTCAGTTTCCGGGCAAGTACGTTTGAATAAGTCTACGCACCAATGACCGTCGAAAATATGTTGTTCAGATGTATGCAACGGGTTAATCTGAAGTACTTGTTAAACTGGGGAAAACTTTTACAGAAGATTATGCACTGTTAAAAGAATTGTACGGGAATGAATTTTATCCCGCACACAAGTTTTTGAATGGTTTAAACGATTTAAAGAGGGACGTGAAACGACCGAAGACGATCCGCGCCCCGGACGGCCCTCAACGTCAAAAACGGACGAAAACATTGAACAAACTGGTAAATTAATTCGCGAAGATCATCGTCTAAGCATCTGAAGGGCTTGCTGATCGAGGGCTTGCTGAATCGAGGGGTTGCTGAAATAACAGGAATCGACAAAGAATGTGTTCGCCAAACTTTGCATGAATCGTTCAACATGCGCAAACTTTACTCCTCCCGAGCAAAAGGAATCAAGAATGAACATTTGCGATGACATTCTAAACAACATTGACACGTTCGATCCAGGCTTGTTAGACACGGTGATTACTTGTGATGAATCGTGGTTTTTTTACAAGGGAACAAGATTCGAAAGTGTGGAAGCAGTTAAAGCAAAAGCGACGGAGGTTCTGAACCAGCTGACAGAAGCGGACTTCTAGAACTGCTTTCAACAATGGAAAAGTCGTATGGAGCGGTGGAATATTGAAGGCGAAAAAATTGCTACTGTGATTGGTAACGAATAAAAAGTGTTATGACAGCAGTTCGGTTATTTAATAGCCACACCTCGTATTGTTGTTGTTGTTAATTGTTTAACTTACATCAGCTCAACCAACTTCCAAATTAGTCGATGTGGTTCATTGTACTTGTAACGTAATGCGTTCAGACAACCTGTATCAGTATCGGATGATCTTTAACAAGATGTAGGAAAGGTATTTCTTACTATTCTTGTAAAATCAAAGACTGATTATCAATATAATATATTCTTTTGAAGAGAACTTGACCATCCATTCATACGTGATCATCAGAAGACATTAACGTCGTCCTTGACTTTGTTTTTCCTTACTTAATTTTGAAATTTAATTTACACTCTATGTAATAATAAAACAAACTATGATCTGAAGCTCGAAGCATCACTTCAAATACACGAGTATTATAGAAATCAAACAGTGACATAATATTTGAATATGTTAAGTAATAGACGCGTTTATCAGTGACTGACCTGCGGCGTTATCTCTCGAAGAGCGTATCCAGCGCAGTTTTTGTAGGTTAGGTAAATACTCGGTTAGCCTGTTGATTTCACCGTTTATGTTTGATCGCGTCGTTAACATGTCATTGAGATTTATTAAGGCAAAACTCAAATATTTACGGTGGTCGTTTCTCGACAAGATGAGACAGGTTTCTGTTGCCGGTGTTTTGACAGGAGTTCGTTGCACTTGGCCGTCGAAATATGTAAAAAGAGGGAAGGTGTCACGCTCACAGTGCCTAGAGTACCAAACTCGTTAAAACTAACCATCTTTTGGCTACCAAAAGTTGGCTGTAAATGCAGTTAAGATATTTTTTACAAAGCATACTCGCCCTTTTATGTTTTTTGAAAGAAAAAATTGTAGGAAGAAGTTGGTTTCTTTTACATGGTTACAATCATTAAGTAAAGTACTCTTTTATTAAACAACCCCAAAGACAAAAATCCGCTAGGTTCAGATCACACGATGTTGCCGGTTATGAATTTTCAAAATGTCTGCTTGTAACACATTAACATTGTATTTAAATGGAATGATTTTGGAATGTTCTATGGAATAAAAAAAATTATGGGATAATCTTCTGGAGAATAATAAGATTATTGTTCATTTAGTTTACAATTAATCAATTAGCAGAACCGAAATTAGCCGAGTCGTTAGAGAAAAATGAGAATTGGGAAGCTTTCTATCTCGTTTAAGACGTTTTCTAGAATAACTCCGTAAATACTGGTATACTCGAATGCATATGGATCGATATGGCTTCGCTAGATACTTCCATACCATCTATAAAATATGTGTGGGTGTTTATGATTACTTCCCTTTGTACTTACTCTTGCTAAAAGCTCTTCATAATGCAACATAGTGCAGTAAGTATACTTGTATATGTACATAAGGCATCTTAAGTTTTCCGTATACGTATAAATACATCTAGGCATTTCTTTGATACAAAGGAGCATCAATTTTATACTCTAATTGAATTTAAACTTATGTTTTCTTTTCGAAAAAGAAACTATCCTCAAATAAATAAAGAATATCTGTATCAGAGATCAGCGGCATGTAGAATTTGAAATCCTCGTGTCTTTATAACGGAGCGTGGTATCCACAAGGTTTAAGGGGTTATTATTAATCATATATAGAAGGATACAATAGCAAAAAAAGTTGGAACGAAACTTGACAAATAAATTTTCAGAAAATGTCTGACTCATCAGATCTTGGAAACGGTTTGCAAAACATTTGCGAAATATTTTTTCCTTAATCACGAGATAAATACAAGGTTTGTTTTTTCAACTTTTCAAGAAGAACGTTTTCTACGCGACTACCTTTTTTTGGCGCGATGTATATGTATATTATTTTAGCGTTGCCGCTTCGAAATTCTCGGAATTGGGACTATAATATCTTAACCATAATATTTGCCCATTTTTTTTAAATACGCGCCTTGAAGCGTACTTTCAAGTTTCAATTTCATGATCATTTTCGAAGAAAAAAAAATATTGAAAAAAATCACTTTTTTAACTTCAGCAGTCATTCGCAAGTTTATCAATAGCACTTGGAGACTTCGGGTTGTGCTTAAAATTTTGGAAATCAATAGGTACACCTTCTTATATATAAAATATGTCAAGGAACGAAGATATAAGCGGAAATGTGAAAAAAAGACGTTTTTTTTTTACAAATTGTTAATTTAAAAAATTAGCGGACGGTTTCAGCTCTACGGACCCCCTGCATTGTGTTCTACCCAAAAAAATACATATGGAAACCGTCAAAACTAGCCCTATGTGTTTCAAGAACATGTTTTGATGATTTTAGCTCCCTGCCTACTGGACTATAAAAGTTAAAATTAAATTAAGAAATCTAAAATACCAGAAAACGTTAAAAGTCTGATATTTTCCGGAAAATGGGCCAATTTTTAATAAATAGCTCTAAAATAATGACGCGTACCTCTGGAATGCTTGGTAGTTCTGATTTTAATTTGGCTATCAGTTCCGTCCTTTCGTCACCAACAATTGCGTCATGCGACGAAGAATGTTTGTTCTCGTAATGTCGCCGCACGGTCGAGAACTTGATGTTTACGATTGTATGACAAACGAAACATTGGGCTTTTCCGTCGACGTTAGTAAAAAGATATGAATCCTCCCATTGGGAATTAAATGTCTGGCTAGATTGCCCTGGCATTACGATGTCTACGAAGGTCCACTCTGTTAATGACGGACCGATTCTTTTCCCATTAGAATTAGAATCAAGTGTCGCGCGGATCGCGCGCGCGATGTGTGTGGGTGGGAGAGAGATAGAAACAGAAAGCGATAATATGATGCTGTCTCTGTCGCGCAAAGGCGGCTGCGTTGCGGCGGAGTGGAGAAGGCAGGGGGCGGGCACCGGTGCTGCAAAAGTGCAGCACCGGTGCGCGCCAGCACCGAGTGCTCGTGTTGGAGAGGTCTGATTTAAAAATCTCCGAACAGTAAATGTCGTTTTACATGTCACCTGACTAGGATTATAGGCTTAAGACTTAGGTTTTTAAAATAAGAACTTCCTCCTAATTGACTATATTCCGTTGACATACTTCAAGGCTCAAATAAGACGGGGGAGAACTAGCACGTGTCAGCAATGCGATTTATGCTAGACTTACGATAGACCTTAGAGACCGAATAATCTGATTTAAATGGGTTTTATCGAGCCTCCTTCCCAGCACAGCGTGAGGATTTTATTAGGAAAACTGTGCGTGACGCGAATGGATTTAGTCCAGGTCCGGGGAACTTGTAAGAGTAATATTCCGAAGATTGGAATTACGTGGGAATCTGCATAAGAGCGTTAAAATCGCTGCGAAACCTAAAACAAAATTCAGTTAATCGTGAATGGTAGAACATGTAGTCAATTTACTAGAAGACAGCGTTTAAGACGGCGTTTTACTTAATCGTCGTTTGTACAGCCAGCAACGAAAGTCATGACTAGAGATCGCCAAAGTGAGGTTCATTACAGGGTCGCACTAGGCCACTAGCCCATATATGTACCTACGTATAATAAATAAAGATCACGGACATGAGGATCATAGCAAATCGGACCTGCCGAACTGAGAAAGTCTGGGCGACACACGGTGGGTTAGAATCGGAAAATCCTGGCCAAAAATCGAAAAACCAAGTTCGTTATATTTTTTAACGTTTTAATTCATATAGCTTTGTGAAGCAGGGTTTCCTGCCTGTAATACTGAAACGACAGCTACCTAGGTTTTATACCTGCCGTTCTACTTCAGTCGGAAGTTGGCCACCTTCGAGTGCGTAACGGTACGAGAATCGGTCCCGAAATACTCAACGTTCGTGTGTTGTGAATTTTTGTTACCACAAGGTGTATTTCTGACAAAAAAATGGAGGCTACTCTTGAAGGGAGTAAAATATTATCTATGAAATTCAAATTTGTATTCTTATTATGAAAATAATGTTAACTTATATAAATTAAGGACAAAGAAAAGTAGGAAAATAGTTGTACCTACAGCTAACACTAATTCACAAAAAGGAAATATTAGGGAATAAGAATTCATGAAAATTGCTTAAATGTTATTTCATGAAATTCAAAAATAGAGCTAATAAGCGTTTCGGCAATTCTAACTGTACCTGCGTCAAAGCGGTGTTCTCCCAATACAATAGTAAGTCCAACCAAGGGAGAAAATATAAACCTGTGTACTTGAAGAAGGAGAAAATACGGTGTCTCAATGTTCCGATTATTTTATACTAGTTAACCTAATCCCTAATGAGGTCTCTCGATATTTTTATATTTTAGTAACTAATGTAACTTAACTGAAAAACGTTGGTGCAATTGTAGGTTCCAAAAGTCTATTTTGGCCCTCCATTTCTTCAAGTTAGATTAAAATCTTATTAATGAAAAATATAAATAATCTTATTCGATTAAAATTATGTAGCTTAGAAAATTATTCCGGTTCTCCACTGTTTTTTCGGTAGTTGAGTTGAATTATATAAGGAAATTCAATGCTCTAATTTTGATCATAATAAGTACCTTACAACAGCGTCTCCGGTATCCATTTTGTTTCCCTTTCAGGAGGTATTACATTGAAATCTTATTTACAAAAAATATAAATATTAATTTGGATTTTTAAAAGTTGCTTTTATCACAAAATGCGGTTACTTTCGGGCCGCCATTTTTTTTTTTAAATAAAAAGTACAAATTTGAAATCAGAAAAAAAATAAATTCGTGTCCATGTATAAATTCTACTGGTAAAATAACGAAAATGATCTGATATATAAAAGGCCCAAAAATGACATCTTGATTTTCAATAAATCACTTGACATTTTTCTTTAACCAGTTATATTCAATATTATACAATAGAGGGAGATTTAACATTCCACCTCCAAAATTTCCCATTAAGATGGACATTACGCTCGTTGGATTCCTTGTAAAATTTAGAAAAAATGTTACCTATTTTTGTCATATACAAATCAGAAACTGCATTACTGCACCTAAAAAATGCATTTTTTGGGGTGCAATTTTTCCAGCCAATTAAAGAAAAAATCATAATTCAAGAATACATTGTTGAAACGGGCTGAATTTGGTTACTCGGGGGTTTTTGGGGTCTCTGATCACGAATCTGATGTCAGAAATTGACTCCGATGAACCTGGGGTCCCGGAACCCTGGTCACCAGGCCTATCCCCGAGGTTTTCCCTCGAATTCGGCCTGAAACCTTAAACGAAAATGGTCACTTGGTTTTGGAGTGGCTGATCATGAATACATTGTTAGTTTTGTTGTCCGTTACACCTGGAGGATCATGAACCCTGGTCGTCAGGCCCATTCGCTTCGAAATTCTCGGAATTGTGACTATAATATCTTGAAAGTACGCTTCAAGACGCGTATTAAAAAAAATGGCGTCAACATATTATAGTCACAATTACGAGAATTTCGAAGTGAATGGGCCTGGCGACCAGGGTTCATGATCCTCCAGGTGCAACGGACAACAAAACTAACAACGTATTCATGATCAGCGACCTCTAAAACCCCCGAGTGACCATTTTCGTTTAGATTCAGGTTGAATTCGAGAGAAAACCTCGGGGATGGGCCTGGTGACCAGGGTTCTTGGTCCCCAGGTTCATCAGGGTCAATTTCTGATCAGCGTATCATAATATTCGTGATGAGCGACCCCAAAAACCCTCGAGTAACCAAATTCAGCCCGTTTTGACAATGTATTCTTGAATTATGATTTTTTCTTTAATTCGCTGGAAAAATTGCACCCCAAAAATGCATTTTTAGGTGCAGTAATGCAGTTTCTGATTTGTATATGACAAAAATAGGTAACATTTTTTCTAAACTTTACAAGGAATCTAACGAGCCTAATTACGTCAAAATCAATCTTACTGCGGAAATTTTGGAGGTTTGGCTCTTTTTTTGTGCTAAATTTCCTCGTCTACAATGCGATTTACCAAAAATGAAAGGAAAAAATCTCGTAATGTCGAGTGTCCGGTTAATTTTCCGGGCGAGCGTGGCTCCCCTTTCACGAGCCGGCACTGTGGTTGATTGACACAGCCAAGAGGCGTAAAACGGTGAATTACACCACCAAGGCCGAAAAAAGTGAAACAATAGCCGCGCCGCTTCCTGTTTGGCCGTACTGTAAACGTACAGGGTGTCCCATTTTCGACGTTTGCCCAGGTATCTCCGTTATTATAAGAGATAGAAATTAGAGATGTCGTTTTCGCGAACTTCATATCAGAGCCAACCAGATTTTTGGTGTCATTTCTAATTTTTGAGTCACCATTTTTGAGTTACAGCGGATTTTTTTAAAAACAGACATTTCTAACTGTCCCTGTATCGGCCACAATTTGAATAATTGTGATATTGTTATTTGAGTAATTGTGATATACACAACAAATTTTTCACCATAGACGTCTCACGAAGGGGGTACAATAGGTGATTTATTTTCATGATTTATCTACCGTATCTCCGTTATTTGAGGGAATTGAGGGTTGAGATTTAGCACTTGAGGAGCTATTAACGACACCCCCAAATGTGCGATGTTGCCAAATCTCCTCAAAATTCCTTAACTTAGGGAAATCCTCTACATTGATGGACAGTGACGTCCAAAAAACATAAATGTGTAAATTGTACCTCAAACACGTAGATAGAAACATTTGGTAGATAGAAACCTCCTACCTTCCATTAGTGCTAGCGAACCGTAATAGTAACATTTTAAAAGCGTTTGCCTTCAAATTACATATTTCGAGACACTGTACGCGATATCTCAAAAAGTTTTTACTCGATTGACAAATCTAAAAATTTGATTGAGGTCCAGAGTCCAAAATATTTGTTACTCGAAAAATTTAATTGAATTCTTTTAATTTCTTTGAAAAAAATGTCATTTCAGGAGATCGATATTTTAAAAAATCTACTGTAGCGGTGTAATCATCGTCATAGCTTTTTTTTTGTTTGCACAGGTCAGATTATGTTCCCTAAATTTCCCAAATCTGCTTGAGTTTGTCTAATAAAAGGTGTTGCCATAATTGAATCAATATATATAATTTTATAGATCAAGCAAGATCAACAACATTATTGTGTAAACTAGGAAATATGTAATAAAAAAACCCTTTAATTGTTTTTTCAATTGCGTCTTTTATTTTCAATCAAATTGGGACATATTTGCCAAAAGAACATGTCCTGGCACTTATTGTTAGTTGGTAAGGTTCCTAATCCTCTCCGATGAATTTACATCTGCAAAGTGCTTCACACGTTGCATAGGATATGTTCCCCATGGGATGAAGCTTTTACACGGAAATCCAATGCACAATTTTACTGCAAATACTGTGAATCCAACAGAATTTAATAATTATTTATTCGCAGCATGGCAAACGTAAAATATTTCGTTTAAAAAATATAGTTATATAATAATAGTTCACTGAGTAAAATGTGTTTTGTCATAGCTTAACTTCCATTCGTTCACATTAATGAAAATTTGTTAAAACATAATTGGAATTTAATCAGTTCATAGCGTTTGGTGAAAATATAGGTATGCATTTGTATGCCATGTTCAACATACAACGCAGTTTTTTTTTGTGTTGTTTTAATACATTTCTCTTATAAAATGTTCACTACTATATTCAATGACACGTCGTTTTCATTCAAGACTCATATCAACTATATTCAAGATCATCGGTTGACGACAAGAATGATCGGGAAAGAGTTAAATTTGACTTACACCACTGTTCATCAGATTTTGACTAACGAATTGGGGATGAGAAAAATCAGTGCCAAGAAGGTACCAAAAAAACTTTCCTAGGAAGAAAAGGACATCAGGAGAGAAAGGTGTATTGACTTTTTGGAATAGATTGAAAATGATCCTCATTTTATTGAACTCGTCATTACTGGTGAAGAGACTTGGGTGTTTGAGTACGACCGGGAAACCAAGCGCCAAAGCATTCCAAGCTCTCCAAGACCCAAAAAAGCAAGAATGAGCAAATCGAAGATCAAATGCATGCTGATTTGCTTTTTTGATAGCCAGGGAATTGTCCATAAAGATTTTATGCATCCAGGCCAAACAGTAAATCAACACTTTTACAGACAGGTTCTTGAAAAACTTCGAAAAATGGTGTGAGACCAATTTATCATTCATTCTTCATACGTGTGAGACCAAACATCAAGAACAACTGAATGTTGCATCACGATAATGCGCCTTGTCACATAGCCATTTCAGTAAACGAGTTTTTAGCAAGTAAAAACATTCCTGTGGCACCTCAGCTTGAGTCATTGTGACTTTTTTCTCTTCTCGAGATTGAAAACTCACCTCGACGTCATTTTGGGACCACAGAAACCATTCAAACGGCTGTAATCGACCAGCTGAAGGCTATTCCAGTATATGAGTTGCAGCACTGCATTGAGGAATGGAAGAACCGTCTCCACAGCGGTGTGGCTTCATAAGAAGTTATTTTGAAGGAGACAATAGTGAATTGTAATTCTATTCGAATTAAAAAATTTAAAAAACCAGTCTCATTACTTAATTTACACACTCGTATATCAGTGAAACATAGACTAATGCAAAACGTACATCAATCAACATCCCGTTTTTTATTTATAGTAATTTTATCACAAGCAATTCCAAAAAAAAAACCTTTAAACATGTCGAACTCTATTTACAGATCTAGGTAATCGCTCAAGAATTTTGAAAGGTATCCCAGTAATCTTTAGCACCTAATTTTTTTCCAGGTTTATTTTATGCGCATTCTTTCTTACTCACCGAAAAAAAACTCGGATTCACTGAATAACTGCCTGTATTAACAGAGGGATTTATTTTTATAAAATAAAAATATCCGCAAAAATACACAAACGCTATTTTCTCTGCGAAGGGCGTAAGAGTCATTAACGCGAAAATAGAAACACAAATGATAATCAGAATTTCATCTGTACGAGTACTTTTATTCAGTTTAAACAAAGAAACACGAGGTGTACCGCAGAGATTCGATTTTGTATCGGTGTATTTATTTGTTTTCAGATTCTCTATGATTATAGTTTTTTTTGTTATTGTTGGCATTCGTTTACGTGCACTAGGAGAAAAAAATATTTACAAATATTATGTAAATGTTTAGACTACGTATTACATTAATTTTCATCGTCAGATAAGCAAAAAGGTGCACTTGAGCCTAATGGAGTATGAAGTACTGGTTTCAGTTTGTCGTCAGCCATAATTCTCTGATACTCTGGCGTGGGATAGAGAGAGTCAAAACGTGGTTATTTCTCATTATATTTATGTCTGGAGATAATTTGTATATAACTTAATAGATAACCCTGGAACAGACAACTACCACGTGTAGATGAAACGATTAATAATTATTACTTCCATATTTAGAATAGTGGGGTCGAAGATTCTAGTAATGAAAGTTACAGGAATAAAATAGTAAAAATTAGTTAACAAATATATACATAACATAACCTTAAATTGATTTAAATGTCTTACAGTGTCTTACATGTTGACTTCAGTCGATTCACCTGACCGTCCGACTCTAGCAGTATTTTTAGTGAGTTCGAGGTGTTTATGTCGTCAGCGTCGATATTACAATACATTGATAATAAAATGTCACAGGTGCAAACGTCTAAAAAGCTACCATTTGCTGACAAAGTGAATAAAGTCATCGGTAATTTCGAAGATTTATTTTATGGCAGGTATATTTTATGATAGCGCGACCGCAATGTGTATAGTAAGGAAAAACTGCTGTGTAGGGACTCTCGAAGACAACTACAAAAACTTATCTGTTTTACCGAATTTTCTTCAGTTCGTGATAGTACTTAACCAAGCTAATTACGAAGGTAAGTTTTACATACAGAGGGTAAGTACCCGTGTAAGAAGATAAGTTTTACATACATATGTACATGGTTATAAAGTTCGGCGTAGAAACAATAAACTGGATGTTTTCCACGAAACACCGAATTAACATACTATACTTTTCTCGATGAGCGTTTCGCCAACTAAGTTGGCATCTTCAGAAGACTAAAACTCAGTTTTAATCTTCTCCTTTGAGAAAAGTATAGTAGTTTCGGTGTTTCGTGGAAAACGTCCAGTTTTTTTTTATAAAGTGTGAACTTATTGCTTTTGTTACTAATCTAAACTAAAAAAAAATCTAGTTTTTCCCTGATTTTTGACGGGCTGTATCTAAATGAAAAATGGTCGTATCGTGAATTTAAAAAAAGGGGTTTTGAAGCTCCAAGACTCTAGTTTTCGGATCTGTAGGCCAACATTTTTAGACGCCACGGTTTTACTTGAACAACATTGAAAAATGTGACTTTTTTCTTTGTTTTGGTAAATCGACTGCGTCTTACCAAATATTGATGGGGAGATTAGGACTTTTAGGAATTTTTTACACCTCAATGTATCATCAATAGTCCTGTAAATCTGCAGATCGATCCATCTAGCGGTTTTCCGGGCCGATTATTCGTATAAGTTTATTATTATTCGTACAATAATTCCTGTTTCAATAATATTTTGAAAATTTTCGATTTTTTTTCTTTTCAAATTTACCAAGTGACAAAAGTGGCAAAAATTTACTTTTTCCATTTTTATTAAGATTACACAATGTTTAAGAATAAAAATCTTGCTCCTTTATTTTTTATTTTTTTAAAACTGAATAATCGGCTAGGAAAAACCGTTCGATGGAACGATCTGCAGATTTACAGGGCTATTGGGGGTACATTGAGATGTAATAATTCCTAAAAGTCTTAGCCTCCTCATCAATGTTTATTTATGCTGTCGATTTACCAAAACAAGGGAAAAAGTCACTTTTTTTCAGTCGATATTAAGAGAGGATTTTTTTTTGGAAATGTCTTGACAGGATCTTATAGCACATTTATTTCAGTGTCCGACTGCCCATCAATTTACTGTACGATCATTGGTTGCTGCGATATCGATGGTTGCAGACAAAAGGATCATTTTTCGTTCAATTTCGGATATCTTCGCGACAAATGGACGCAGCAAACAATTAAAAAAAGAAAAGTGAAGCTGAATAAACAGAACATCTGGTCCATATGGTCGTTTAACCGAAAAAAATTTTCCATCCCCGTGGAGCGAGAAAAAGAAGGCTAAAAGTTTGGAAATTTTTTTTTTCGGATTGCGTTAAAACCGTGGCTTCTAAAAAATGTTGGGGCAGATCCGAAAATTAGAGTCTTGGAGCTTCAAAACGCTTTTTTTTTTTAAATTTGCTTTACGACCATTTATCAGCACTTTAGATACAGCACGTCAAATATCGGGGAAAAGTTTAGATTTTTTTTGCTCCCTTAATTTTTGTGAGTAGTGTATATTTCATATTAGTTACTTGTATTACATGTATTATATTATGATGAGGACGCCTATGTCCCCAGGCACATTTCGGCCAACTCTATTCATCATTAGTAAAAAAAAAAAATGAAATATTATTGAATAAAATACCAAGGTGACATTTTGATATAATTCAAATGTTAGAATAAATTATGTTAATAAATGTTTAAATAAACTATTATTATCACTGACGTAATTACAATTGCAAACATTCAACAACCAACTAATTGTTGTATATGGTCCTGGCAAGGCCATCGTTTTCAGCAACACCTTGTACATCATTCGCAGGGCACCCTAAAAGGTTACCTTAAGATCACTCTGTCATTTAATATCGGTATCTTTGATCGAAAATAGGAAACAATTACACGCAACACGGTGTCAGGCAGAAACAGTAGTTTAAATATCTAATTTAAATAATGTATTTGCTTTGCGAGTAGGCGAAGCTATTAGCATACAAATAGCACGATTATATTGATCTGCCACACATTTTCGAGATGCAGTTAAAACATCGATTAGGATGCACAATATTGGCATACGGATGAAGCGGTAATTTGGCGACCTTGAACCAGTGGCGGCTCGTGGGTGTGTTACATGGGTGGGTACAGGGCGTGTCAGTAGGATTACTCATTAGCTACCAATGGCGTCGCAGGCGAAAATTTTTAAAATTTTCAAGGTCATGCGTTTTACTGACACTTCAGAATTTCAATGAAAAAATTCTTTTAAACAAAAATATAGACTTTCACAAGAATAATTTTTGGGATTTGGTAGCTTTTTGAAATAATATTTAGTCACGAATATTGAGGGCTTAAATATATTGAAATAATGGGTGGCAACATGTGAAAAAATTTTGATATAGGTATCTTACAGTTATTTGTAGAGGAAATCAGCTGTCCTTATTGTTCACAAAAATGTTAATCGCCATTTCATTCCCGGCCTTGTCACACAGTAGTTTCAGTAAACGAATTTTTATCCAGTCAAAACATTCCTGTGGCTCCTCAGCCTCTGTATTCGCCTGACTTGAGTCCTTGTGACTTTTTTTCTCTTCTCGAAATTGAAAAGTCATCTCAGGGGAAGTCATTTTGCGTCATAGAAACCATTCAAACGGCTGTAACCGACCAGCTGAAGGTTATTCCAGTATATAAGTTCCAGCATTGCTACGAGGAATGGAAGAACCGTCTCCAGAGCTGTGCGGAGACAATACTGAATTGTGATTCTATGCGAATAAAATAATTTAAATAAAATAGTCTCATTACCTAATTTACACACCTATCAATAATTTTAAATTGCAACTTGTAGAAACTATTTATTTCACAATTATTGTAGAAAAAAATATTATTTTTATTCCACATTGTGAAACTAAATTCGTTGAATTTGGATCATGGAAATATCTGTTCTAGTTCTTGCACACTTTATGTAATCTTTAAAACACTTGAATCAAGGTAATCTTTTTCTGCCCAAATTGTTTCAGGTAATTAAATCCAAAGTATTCTCACAAAATGCTGGATTCAATTATATATTTTATATGCATATATAACATGAACTCATTACATTACACTCTCCTTCAAACAAAACAAACATCGCATACTGTCCCAGCTAAAAAGCCGAGCATTCTACATTCCACCGTTAATGCAAATAAGATATTTCGACTCGCAACCTTGGTACCCCCCTCCCCCCGTACTCGCGACCTCTGACATAAACATCTCGATATATTCATTTTAATTAACAGGACATGTGTACATTTAATTTGGCTGTAACCTAGACCTGAGGACGTCTATATTTAAAAGGTTTGTTGAACTTGGTAATACTTCAACGTTGTGAAGGATAATTGAGTTTTAGACAGCATCGCGTTCTAAATGGACAAGGTAGAAGAAAATGGTAAAATATTCATTGCCAGAGTTTTTTTAGATGAGTAGTTACGCGTATGAGTAATTGTGATGAAATCCAGCAAGTAAAATTATTTCTTTTGGAACTGGTTTAGTTTAATATCCATATTGTTAATGACAATATATCGAAAAAAAAAAATGGAAAACATTATGGAAAAAAATATTTGTCTGTCAAAGTCAGATCTTCGAGTTGAACATTTTTTTGTAATAATTTTCTGAAAAAAGAAATATCCAATTTTCTCTACCTTTTGCGACCTCATTATATTAAGAAAAATAATGGTGAAAAAATAATTCAGATGCAAAATAAAGAGTCATTCAAACGAGGTTAAACAGTCCTCCCTCAGCTCACAGCTGTCCACACTCCATTTTTTTGTAGGTGTAGTGGAGTTTCAATATAGAAGTGAGGGATGTCTGCAAAGTCTCATATTCCGAGACTAAACATAGCCTGAAAGATGGGACCAAACCTCATCGGTAAAAAGACTTTTTCAAAGACAGCATCGTTATTGTTAAAATGGTTAATAAACCATTGCTAGAACTGTGGTAATATGGATGGAGCTCCAAATCATTTTTCAAAATTCGTTGACACGTTGTTTAGGGCAGATCCACTTCTCAGAAAGCTAATTGATGTTCTTGGATTGTCACTTACCACTTGCTTAACCATTTCAACATTTTCCTCTGTGCTTATTCTGGGTCTGCCACGTCTTTTATTGCAGCGTCCAGTTTGCCGGGACAAATTTAGGAAACGTTTTACTGATTGATTAAAATGGTCATAATGAATAACTGCGTCTGGAAAAGCTTCCCGGAGTCCTCGTATGCAGCTTTTATCGAATATATTCAGTTTCCATTGATTCTACTGGCATTTCTAAAATAAATTTTAATTGAAACACGCCTCCATTCTTCATTAAATGAATTCCATTATTTATTTTACAATTGACAGCTACTTTAAAAGTTTGACAACAACAAAATTTCATAGTCAGATTTGGTTACGTAAATGGTTCGTTATTTTAGTACTTTTAAGTATATTTTAAAAAATAATTCATAGAATTATAGTTTATAAAAATAGTTTCATCGGTTTTTAGAATTTAAACTAAAACCGTTTGATACAGATTTATTTGTGGATAAAAAGTCATATTCAATTTGTGATATATTTTTTTTATCGACAAAACTTGTGGTAGGCAAGTATATTTGAATTTCTCCGTTTTTTCGTATTTACTATTTACTCCGCTTGAATTTCTAAGCGGAGTAAATAAGAATAACTAACATCCGCTAAATGTTTCCAGACTTTTTTAGCTTCTATTGACATAGGAAGCAAAAAAAAGCCCGCAGGTCAAAGGCCCTTGGGAGTCCAAATTGGAGGCAGACGAAAAGGGAAGATAAACAAATCAGTTCAGGTCGGCAAGCCGAAAGGAAAATAATTTTTACGGGATGTTTCTAAAAATAATAACTCTTAAGAAATGTGATAAAAATCTGCATTTCAAATCCATATACATATAATCAGATTTTAAATACTTTTGTACATACATACATATGCTGAATCATGAATGGGCATGACATAGGACAGTTTATTTATTTAGACAGTTCAGGAAAATTATATATTTCAAAAAGTGTAACAACAAATTGTGTTTGGATATTTCGTTTTGAGTTTTTTTTTTGAAATATTGACTTGAGTACATGGTGGACTTGTTGGACAAGCTGAAAAAAAAATGTTTTTCAGAACTAGCGATTGTAAAACAAGGATATAAAATTTGAGCAAATAAGCAGATGACGTTTTGAACTTGTATAAATTTATTTAACTTCTGAAAATTATTAAAATCTAAAAGGCAACTATTTTTGAATTTCTTTGTTCACATGAAGCACGTTGTAGTGTTAACTTTGTATTTCTGCGTTATATACTTTAATGTTTATACATATTTAATTAGAGTTATTGAGATTTAAGACTATTCGTGAAGCGTTAAGTCAATTTTACCCTGTTTTTTTAGGGCTAGGGATTGATTTTGGGGGTGTACGATTTTTTTGACTTCGGATTCGGATTCAACGTCGAAAATTACACAAGGAAACAGTTGTCTCGATAGCAGTTCCCAATTTTTTTTGTGAGGCTGTGATAATCTATCAAATTAGTATCTTTAGTAAATGTAATTCATTTCTATCACACATTATATGTTTATACATCCTTTTTCAGACGGTTATACGCAAATATATTCACATGGCTGGGCTATGAATTTATTATACTTTAAAAAAACTACCTGCGAAAGCATGGCAATCAACACGTAGCACCTCTCGTCGAATCTCGAAAATCAATTTCAAATGTAAACAGAACTTTTTTTATTCAGCACATGTGTATGTATTTAATTCAGAAAGCTTTTAAAACTACATGACATTATTTCACGTAATCGACACTGAGCAATCAGTGTCTAAATTAACAACAAAACAGATGTTCAACAGTATGGAGGACATATCGTATTTCTGTTTGTATAAAAATTCTAATTGTATACCTTCCTAGGGAGACTTAAAAATATACGGTTTCAAATGCGTATGCTTAACTTTTTTTATCATCGACGTTTTCTTTGTTATAGGCATCAGACCCATGCTGTGATTGTTAACCGTGTAGAAAACAAAAATATTCTACATGAATATCTCTACGTAATACAAGATTTATGTAAAATATAACCATAGAAAATACGGCGCTTTTTCTAAAAAATATACTTGCTCAATATCTAAAAAGACACTTTGTAAGAAAATGGCGAAATAGTGAAATAAATACTGACTGTGAGCTTCTAAGCCATTGTAAGCGTCTTTTGACGAATGAATCCATGACCTTGTTTTTGTATTTATTTATTCTTTTGCACAAATACAAGAAAATCTCGCACGTTTTCATATTAAGCTTCAAAAACATTGTCAAAGTTAGCCAATCATAAAGACATGTTTCTATTCGCAATTTTGCAAGTGCAAAGACAGTCAGATCTTCCGTCTGGGAGTTGAGTAACCAACTTTGGTCTGTCTGTAGTTCATGGGTTATGTTAATTTTTAAAGAACAATTTAGAAAATTTAGTGTTGTCTATTTAACCTCAAAAAAGTGGTGTATGCTGACTTTTCGTTGCTGACTGTATGTGAAAGAAAAAACCCAATCCCAACCCATCATTAATTCTTTTTTTTTTAAAAAAATTCTCTCAAAAGCCTCTAAGCTAGAACCTCCGCTTTCAAATAAAAAGACTGTTTTTAATGCAAAATTTATAAAACTGCAATTTGTACAGAAACACTGAATACTGCTACCCGGTTATACCGACTTTAGAGTCCAGGTTGGACACCAAGAACGTATTTATAAATTGAAGGCTGCCTTCGTCGCAGCAGGTTCGTTTACCTTTCTTATCTCGAGTTACTGCAGTTACACGCAACTATCGCCATTCCTATTATACAGAGAGTACAACGCCTCAATGGTTCGTGAAATAAAAGGCCGTATTAAGGAATCTAAGGAAAGTCAGCATTAATGTAACAATGACAGATGCAGATAAATAGCCTACAGGGACGTAACCAGGAGGGAGGTAAGATTAGTTTCACCGATTATTTTTTTTGAATTACGAAAAGTAATTCTGACAAATTTCAAAATTTTGATCGAAAACTATGAAAATATATGTATAATAAAAAATGGAAAAAACTAAAACTGAGGAGATTACTGGTGACTATTTATATGATGTACAGGGGATTTAATTAGTAGATGTCCTTGAAGGTATCAAATGCCCTTCCATGGCTATTGCCTCATCCAGTCCCCCAACCACTACGTTAGCTATGTTCTGTCCTTTAACATCTATCTTTTCCTCAATACTAAGCCATATAGGTTTATCGTGCAATTCCGAGACGATATTTTTTTATCTCCTCACACAGTGGTGCTATGTATAATTGTCTAACAGCTGTTTCTACAGGCAGACTAACTTTGCCATACTTTCCACTCGCAGCGTTCTGGGCAAATTGTCTGAACTCGGGATTATCTAATTTGGCGAATGGAATATTAAACGCTACCATCACTTCGACTAAATCCAAGTTAAATAGTCCCTGTCTGTCTCGCGCACTCACACGACCACTTATACGAGCTTTATGTTTGTCTGTAGCAACATGCTGCAAAACAGCTGTTTTTATGTGTTACGGCAATGCACTGTCACATATCGTACAAAGAAATTCACTGCCATTTAAGGTCAGTTTCGTGTTTATCCAACGCTCCACCGTAACATGTGACGGACGCTGTCCCGATATTTTTACAAACTTATTCGACGTTTCGTGCACACGAATGATGCATCGACCAAGCAGTTTAACCAATACTAACAAGAAGTGTAACTATGTAATTAGGTAATTAAGGTAGATTATTTGATTGATTTTTTGCCTTGGCGAGTTAGGGCTCTTCCAATGCATGGATTGTCTAACAAGCCTGGATCAGAGTCAATGTTGTTCATTCTTGATTTTTGATTCTTTTTGCTCGGGAGTGAGGAGTTTTGGCACTGTTGCGCAAACTGTGCGCACGTTGAACGATTCATGCAAAATCTGGCGAACACATTCTTTGTCGATTCCTGTTATTTCAGCAAGCCCTCGGATGCTTAGACGACGATCTTCGCGGATTAATTTACCAATTTGTTCAATGTTTTCGTCCGTTTTTGACGTTGAAGGCCGTCCGGGGCGCGGATCGTCTTCGGTCGTTCAACGTCCCTTTAAACCGTTTAAATTGTTCAAAAACTTGTGTGCGGGATAAACATTAATTCCCGTAAACTTCTTTTAACATCGCATAAGCTTCATTAGAAGTTTTCCCCATTTTAACAAGAAACTTGAAACCCGTTGCTCCATCTGAATACTTTACATTTTTTCGGCGCGTCACTTCTGTCTAGACTGTTACAGTCAAACTAAGCGACCCACTGGCTTGTCCAGCGAGCTCAGGGTGGGGAAAGTATCACCAGACACAGTTCTGTTCAAACTTGTCGCGACACGCTCGCAGCGCGCTGGTAGCAGCATCAGTTTGGTTATTTAATAGCCGCACCTCGTATTTAAAATACTGCATCACTGAATTCTAGCGGCTGGCCACTGGCGTTGTGCAAAGAGGATGTCGGGCTATTCATTTATTCGAAAAAGAATACCGAGAGGACCTTCCATCATTAAAAAATGGTACCGCCCATCGGGCCTACAATAATAGTCTAATTAGAGATGAGAGTATACATACATACGTACATCGATCAAAGCTGCGCTCAAAGTAGGTCAATCAGAAATAGTCACAGACATGTATCTGTAACGCCCATCCGAAATGAATATGTAATATAATTAGTCCGACATTATTCATCGGTCCATACCGTATCTCATCACGGTTAGTATGTATTCATCTCTTAAATTGGTCTATTTTTTAGTTTATAAAAATACCACGCGCGGATTTATGCGAATTTTAAGGCTAATAACCTAAATAGATAGTTTGGGAGGGACCAATCTAGTGGATAAATTAGTGGACTAAATATCTATTACATGACAGGACCGTACTTAGGTTCTTTAACGCCAATGTTACGAAAAATAACACTGAAAATAAAGGAGAAAAGGTTCAACATAAAGGAGAAACATATTATCTTCAATTTGGGTTCATAAGACACAGAATTTCCTAAGCTGTAATCCTATCAGAAGCAAAAAAAGTCATTACTGTAGTACAAACATTAATAAAAATTTAAACAACCTTCAGTACTGGGATGCGTGCATTCTTCTATGTTTCTACTACTCTTTTAGAACATAAATAAGCAGAAACTGTTGATCAGTTGACGTATTTATCAGTTATACAAAATGATGACGTATTTCGTGGATTAATTAACTTAGCGTTGTGTTAGACGTTGCTCTAAAAAGACCAATTGGAAAAGGCTACCTACTGTTTTCAAGGGTACTCAAAAATAATACAAAAAATTATTAATTAATTATAATTAGATCTAATCTAATTAATTATAATTAGATCTAATCTAATTAATTATAATTAGGCAATACATTTTTGTATTATTTTTGGAGTACCCTTGAAAACAGTAGGTAGCTTTTTCCAATTGGTTCCAATTTTAGAGCAACGTCTAACACAACGCTAAAGTTAATTAATCCACGAAATACGTCATCATATTGTATAACTGATAAATACGTCAATTGATCAACAGTTTGTGCTTATTTATGTTCTAAAGGAGTAGTAAAACTATATTTGGCCGTCATGTAAAATAATTATTTTACAAATAATGTTTACTGTAAAGAATAATTTCTCAAAAAATAAAAGAAGATCGTCGTGTTGACAGTTTCCCCTAATAGTGGCGACTGGTGAAATAAACCTAATTTAAGGGATAAAAAAGTAAAAAAAACCTCAAACAAAACAGAAGTTTTTCAAACGAAATTTTGAGCGAATTTTTTGATTTTTTTTTCAAAAAAATGTCTAAAAAAGGTTGAAAACGGGCTGTTTTTTTTTAATCATCAAGGAAATATATTTTTAATCTCTCAATCAAAAGCCTTTTTAATCTTGTTTTTTTCAAAATTTTGAGAATTCTCTCAAAAGTTATAGAAATAATTTTTTCTTTCATACCAGCATTTCGTTTTTGAAATTTGAAAATAGCTATATCTACTTAACGTTAAGGAAAATGAATATTTCAAATAAGAAGTAATTTTCGAAGAAGAAATAAGAAGAAGCAAAAACCATAAGAATAAAATAACTTTGTATTTACTTGATGATTAATAGAAAAAATGATAAATGTTTTGCAAACACCCACAAAAAGATTTTTTTGTGGGTGTAGACATTAAAAAAAATCGCGAGTTTTGTTTGATGTTTTCTGTTATTCTAACTTTTCATTTTGGTCTAGTAATAACCCTCTAAAATCCCATGCCTCCTTACGAAATTACGATAATCTCAATTTACACCAGTCGCTATTTGTTCTATTCTTGCAACTACGTTGAAATAAAAGCGAATTATTCGATTGACTTCCACGGTAATTTCTTGAAATGTGCCATGGCTGCCGAACTCAGATACTTTGATAACTTTAACTAGACATAGAACATCATAGCGTTGTTAGAATTTGGCCTAGATCCTCCGAAATGATCATTTTGGGAGGAAATTGCCCCAAAAATGGTCCAATTTATAACAGTTTGCTACTTTTGCCAGACATATCATTTTCAATGTATTTTGACCCGCTGACCATGCCAATTTATCATAGTCTAAATTTTGTCGTTGAATCAACAACGTCATAAATCCTCAATCTACAATTTTCCAATATTTTATTCAGGCATTATTTCTGACGACATATTTGGACGCCTTGAGCCAAAAAGTCTTGTCCAATCTTCACCTCAATTCTTGAATATCTGAATTGTATACAAATTTTGAGTCCGAACAGAAATCTAAACAGTTTTTCCGAATGTCATAAATTGAGTCATTTTTGGGGTAATTTTCCCCCAATAGTTTCCTTTAGGAGCACTTGGCCCAAATTTTGATAACACTGTAATGTTCAGCGGGTTAAAATACCTCAGAAATGATACAGTTTGTAAAAATACCACTGTTTAAATGTGGTACATAACTTGAGTGTATGAGGACAAAGATGAAATAAAAAAAAAACTGAAAAAATGGTCATTTATTTAGAGCTCTAGTCTGCTTTGGGTGCAAAATAGACCCCGGGATCATGTTCAGCATCCTCAAAAACAAGGAAAACACTTGTTTATTACCTTTTACACATTATCATTTGGTTAGTAGAGAATTTATGTACCTATAGGACAAAGATTTGTGATTTTACGACAGTTTAGGCCGAAGTGGAAAAAAACACAGATCTCTGTTCTCGGCAGTCAAGGGGTTAACAATGTAGCAAACGAATAAAAAATGTGAGAAAACACCGCTGGCAAGCCTCAAAATCGCAATACCATGTACCCAGGCAGTTACTATACATTTTTTTGCTTGTAGAATTCGGCATATTCGATTTATGCAAGCGCGAGCACTTTATTTTGACTGCGCCACAAAAATCGCAATAAAATCAAAAGTGATATTTACGTTGGCAGCGGGTCGTAGAGTCGTTCGCGCCGTTGTTCGTCGAATTTACGAGCGCGACAACGTTCGAGTATGCATTTTGGGCATTGAGCTAAGGGGGAATTCCGCGCTAAATATGCTAAAACGCCATCTAATTATAAACACCGAGCAGCTGCTGCCTCCATTTCAGCGTGCGTACCGTAATAAAAGTTATTAATGCGGATTTTACGGGACACCTTTTTCATTACATCATTGAAAAAAGTACTAAGCGACTTTGTCGCCAAAAAATGCCAGCAAATATAAAATATTCCACTACACTGAAATCTCAGTTTGATTATGTCAAGTTAGATATTATAATTATTAGAGTTCGGAGGTTAATAATTAGAGCTCGTTAATAATAGATTCCAGGACCGGGCTTCACGCGACGATCGTAGTTCAATCAAATAACGCCATTATACACCCTAGGAAATTGCACCTTTACATATTGGCGATACATGTGTAGAAGAGAATAAGTTAAAAGACACCAGTAAGGACAGACAAAGACAGATATATGCAATATTGTTTCACGCTTGTGCACGTAGTAGAAACGTATGAGACCTGCGCGTAATATAAATTGGAGTGGGGTATTACCTACACGCCTATCGCCGAATTTGAGTGGCACTCAGTACTTTTTTCGCAGCTATGAGGGTGTCATCGACTTAGCTGTATGAAACGAAATTCTTACGTAATTCTGACTTTTACGATTATCCCATACACTTAAAAGAAGTGTACGAACATAATTGTATTTATTTTCAAATTTTTGTATTCCTTATCTAACCGGTCTGCAAGAAAATAAAATTGAAGTTCTATAAAAAATAAAAATATGAATCAACCCGGTTATAAGACGAAAGAAAGAAAAAATGCCTATTGAATAAGTGGTTCAAAAATGTCGCCACTTTGTGCTTCGCAAAAACCTAGCCTATCGTAAAACTCAGTTCTTACGCGTTCTAACTTCTAACACTTCAGGGGGAAATATTATTTAGGACTTGTACAATTCTGGCCCGTAAATCATTTAAATTTCGTGGTCTTTCATGTTCATGTCTGTAAACAGTTTGTTTTATTTATTAAATATTTGTTGGCATTTAAGGAACCGTTTATAAAAAATTACCCAACGATGGAATCGCCTAAAATACCAACCAAAACATTTAACTTCTCGGGATACTGCGTAGTGCGTACGCACAGGAATACTCAAGTGCTTATTTTCCGTAGACCAATAACGATATAGTAAGAATTCAATCCACACCTGCGCATTATAATTTATGGGCGGGGCCTACATATTTTATTGCTACCCTATCACGAAAGACAGAGAATAACGCTCATAAAAGTTTTAAAATGACATATCAGTCTGGCAACTATGGATATAATATTTTTCTGTCAGTTCCCTTTATTCGAAGAGTTTATTCTTTTCTATTTTTTAATGCTCGGTTTTGAAATATTGGACTTTTAAACCCTGTATGTATTCCAGAATACAATAGTCCAGTTACTCGGGCGGAAAATAGTGCATTACCTACGAAATCTGTCGGACTGCATGGATTTTGCTGAAATTTTGGATTTAAGCTTGTCTTACCCTCATTTTCAAAAGTTATATATGGTCGAGGTGTGATTTTTGTTTTTAAGGGGTTAAAACTAACCCCTAGTAAAAAAATAGAAAATTACATTTTTAAGCATTTCTTGCATTAAAATTTGGATAAATTGTATAAAATAAATATACTAGGACTAAGATGTTTTGTTCATTACTTCAAATTTTCAACCCCTAGAAACCACCCGTTATGATGAAATTAACGTTGAAAAATACTATAGCTGTTGGGTGTGCGAGTATGTTTGTGTATAGACTATTCATCTACAACACTAATATACGTACATACTTATAATATACGTACACTAATATACGTACTTTAGAAATCTAAGAGCACCAAAATATTAATATTTCTCATGATCCGAAATTATCTCACAAAAATTTCATTGGTTTTTCTTCAATAAGTCGGTTAATTTTAGAGATTTTAGAGATCATAGTTTTTAAGTTATTTTGAAAAAGAGGTTTTTTTTTGAAATTTGCAAAATACTCGTTACAAATTAATGTTACTTTAATTCAACAATGTTACTAATTGAAGGTTTTAAACCACTAATAGTTCAAAAAGTATTGACTTTTAGAAAAAAACTTTATAGAACAAAAGTTGCTTAGAATTTGATCCTCTATCGATTCCCGGGTTATCGTTATCCGTTATATCGATATCGTATTATTTTGAGTAAAAGGAATTTCAACCCCTGAAGACGTCGAATACATTTATAAAAATGTCGGGACAGAAGAGCGTTCGAGCGTTGAATAAACAATTTTCCTGAACTGACCTCTAATGGCAGAGAATTTCGTTGTACCATAATATGTAGCAGTGTGGCACGTGGCACGTGGCACGTAAAAACAGCTGGTTTGCAGCATGTTACTACAGACTAACATAAAGCTCGTGTAAGTGATGGTGTGAGTGCGCGAGACAGACAGACAATTGAACTTGGATTTAGTCAAAATGACGGTAGCGTGTAAAACTCCATTCTTAAAATTATATCATCCCGAGTTCAGACAATGTGTCCAGAATCTGAGAGTGGAAAGTACGGCGAAGTTAGCCTGCCTGCAGAAAGAACTCACACGGTTATACATAGCACCACTGTGTGAGGACATAAAAAAAAATCGGAACTGCACGATAAACTTGACATTCCCATGTTGTGTCATTTTGTGGATTTATTTACAGGCAAAGAAGTGGATGTCTCTCAACAAGATATAAATGTGCCTTAACAAAACTTCACTTATTTTAAATGTGCCTCAGTTATGTCTGTAGATGTTGAATGCTGTTTTTCATCTTATGAATGGATTTTAAGTGATTACGCCAGAGGTTAACTCCTGAACATATGGAACAGTTATTAATATTTATGGAAACTCGAGTGGCAGTATGGACACGTATGTGTTATAGCGTCGTTTACCGTGAGTATGCAAGTTCTGTATCTTGTGACTATGGTCCATTTGCCGATTAGTTGGGCTACAACAATCACATCATATTCTAGAGCCACCCCTGATAAAGTAGGCATCTATTATTAACCTCCGAACTCTATTAATAATAATAATACATACTTACATACAGAGTCTGTCTCACATACTCATACGACCACTTACACGAGCTTTATGTTTGTCTGTAGCAACATGCTGCATAACAGCTGTTTTCACGTGCCACGTCAGTACACTGTCACACTCGGTACAACGAACTTCACTGCCGTTTTCCTGAACTGAACTGATCTGTTTTCCTGAACTGAAAAGTCAGTTCAAAATTGTTTGTCCAACGCTTGACCGTAGCATCCGACCGACGCCATCCTGACATTCTTACAAACTCATTCGACGTTTCGTGCACACGAATGATGCATCGACTACCGCATTTTAACCAATACTAACAAGAAGTGTGAAATACATTCGCGTTAGCACGTGTTGTAACTAGGTAAGACTGGGGAGCACAACAAGACAGACGGGTTGCATTCCGGAATATAATAGCGTTATTTTAGTGAATTACAGTTGTTTGGATGGGACATTTCACGCCAACTAAGTGAGGTCAAAAAAAATTCTGTTTGAAACATATCACAATCGATAGTACTTGCTAAAAAAC
The DNA here is from genome assembly GCA_029963805.1 of Aromia moschata. Lineage (NCBI taxonomy): Eukaryota > Metazoa > Arthropoda > Insecta > Coleoptera > Cerambycidae > Aromia > Aromia moschata. The sequence continues at coordinate 179,081 of JAPWTK010000215.1, forward strand.
TAACTTCACCCTTATTTTGAGGATTGAAAGTTTAAAATCGAAATTTCGAAAAGTGTGACACGATTTTTTTTCATTTTTTTTTAAATTTCTTTCTTTTTTTGTACTTTCGATTAATTTTTAATTCATAATGGGCGTGGACCAGGAACTGGCCCAAAAAAAAGGTCCAATGGTGAAAAAACGTAGTTTTATCTTATTTTCTCATCCTGTGAGATAGTAAATGGCAAGTGAATAATATATTCCAAGGTTTTTGGGGTCGCTGATTACGAATCTAACGTAGACAATTTCCCATAGAATACGATGGTATTTTCTAAATTTCAAAATTTATCCATTTTTTAATAGTTGACTACCATACTCGATCCGCAATTTTGTTTTTTGAAAATCTGACGTTACATTCGTAATCAGCGACTCCAAAAACCTTGGAATATTTTATTCCAATATTGCCATTTACTATCTCACAGGATGAAAAAATTAGATAAAACCACGTTTTTTGAGCCAGTTCCTGGTCCACGCCCATTATGAATTAAAAATTAATCGAAAGTACAAAAAAAACTACTCCCAATAATTTTGAAAATATTTTTATCGTATTCTACGCAAAAAAAACACATCGAAAACAATTGCAACCTTCTTTTTAATTTTTTTCATTTTTTTCTCACCCTCACCATCCCTCTCCTTGTGGCTCAAAAAATCTAAAATTTTAGGGAAGTTAGTTTTTTAGCAAGTACTATCGATTGCGATATGTTTTAAACGTTTTTTTTTTGACCTCACTTAGTTGGCCTGAAATGCCCCATATATACATGAACTGACGATGTACTTTATTAATGTGGCACATATGTATAACAGTATTCCAGCCGCATTAGGACCGGCCCTGGAATCTACTATTAATGTACGGGCTCTAGCGATGACATGAACAGTACATATGCACTGAAAAATAGCTGGCGAAATATAGTTTACTTTAAAAACCGAAAATGGTATAAGGGGGGTCCTCACAAACAATTTTTTTTCATATCCCTTGTACGAAAACAATTAGAACGAAATGAACGCTTTATCGTGTTCATAGTTCAAGCACGCCGGCCTCGGCCACAAATTAGATTAAAAAACAATAGCCGAAAACCCTAGCTCGACACAATGCCTTTCAGAAACAAAGGAAACCCACCGGGGATGCAGATAGCACAGAAGAAGGTGAATTAAAAGGTTTACGCAGGTATAAGTTGAACAAAAGAGTCCTTAATTTATGGCCGTATGGCCGCTGTTCACTCTTAGCATAAATTGGGCAAAGTGGAGGGTAGGCATAAACTAGATCGATTTATAGGAGCATTACGAAGTGGAAAACAGGTAGACAGGAAGAGGTTTTTTGTGTTTCGGTCATACAGAAATTTAAATCATTTTTAGTGACTGTCAACGAGGTTAACTGCTAGTAGTTTCATAGAATGATGATCTCTTGGAATAACGGTATCTTGCTCTGGTCAATCGGAAACGGATATTGTTGCAACTGATGTAACTTCCGAATAATCCGGGAAGCTCATGTATTCAGTGCCTAAAATACTAAACACTATTATAAATATATTATAAAAGCTACAACCTATCCAACAAAATAATGAGTCTATAAAAAAAAGTCATCAAAATCGGCTACGAACAAGATAGATGGAAATAGCGGTTATGTTGAAGTTCGAAACGAAATTTTTTAAATTTTGCAAAAAAATGACTATTTGTAAAATCCAAAAAGTTGCTCAAAATTTGATTTAATTGCAGTAGTCTAGTATTTAAGATACTTACGCTTGTTTGGCGTGTTCTGTTAACTGTTTAAAAAACTCACGTGACTATTCACATCATTTTTTAAGCAAACACTAACGGTAAAATCAAAGATTTGCTTTTTTAGTTTCCTTTTAAAGTTTTTAGCCAGTAAAAACATTCCTGTGGCTCCTCAGGCTCCTTATTCGCCTGACTTGAGTCCTTGTGACTTTTTTTCTCTTCCCGAGTTTAAAAAAAATCACAGTAATGAACGTCAATTTAGCCGAAATCAGTGCCCAAATTTGGTGCAAATTTTATATAATCAATCGATATGTCGAAAAGTACATTCATGCTTGCACCTTATTGCTATTTTAACATGCCATAGTGAATAATATAAGGATTTTCTTTCGAAATAACAGGCTCAAAATTATCCTTTCAAAACTGTCCCGAAAATAAGCGTGAGCGTGGAATTTCATAACAAGAAGAAGATACGCGCAGATGGCCAGCTGGAAGTTTCCAACTTTTTTCTTGTTAACTCTACCGCTTCAAAGTTTGTGTATATTCGAATTCCTGTCGGTGTTCAAGTTTAAAATTAAACGGGATAATGCGTGGACGCCTTGAACTGTTTTCGATCGAGGGATTTAAATATAAACGACGCCTCGTTGATTTAAGATTAACAACGGTACAGAAAATTCCCGAGAAACATTCTGCAAACGTTAGGTGGTTCTCTGTTGCTTTTAATTTTTTCGACCACTTGTTTAAAGAAGACGCCACAGTCGAATTGTTCTCAATTTTCTCACTGTTTCTGCAACACGGCATTCACTTTGGAAATAATTTTTCAATATTTCCCAACGTTGTTCAAGCGTAAAACGATCCATTTCTTACAGCGGATGTTAGAGACCACATATATGTCAAATGTCAAGCGCGTCAGTGTCGGCAATGTAGAAATAACCCCCTATGCCGAAAATGCACAGTTTGGTATTTCATTTTCAATTTGATGTAAGAACCAATCGACGAGACCAAAACGATTTTTTTTCTGAAATGAAGGTTGAACTGTCAGCTGTCAAACGGTATAGCATTCGAGCCGATTGTGATGACTTTTCTCATGTAAAAATATACATATGTAAAGCCATCTATTGCGAAAATACGTCATGACTTTTCCGACAACCTAATATTTACACATTTTTTTTTTACCTAATCTTACGCGGATAACTCATTTCATTATTCGTTGATTGGACTGTAACTAGTGCAACTGCAATAATTTTATCAAAAAACGAAATTTAAAAAACTCACGCCGCGCGGATAGAAAATTACCTAGAAAAAAATCTGTCGCTAAAATATATATCCCCTTCCCCTCCCCGTTTAATAATAGCGAAATTGGCTAGCCTTTAGATTATATTGTCAAAGAGACATTCCGTCCATGCTTTGTGAGATCAAACGGGTGCGTTTGATAGAGAATTTCAAGTACACCTATTAATTTCAGCTTTACATTGTGGCACACATATTGATCCTAATTATATCAGTGTTTAACTTATATAAATGTCATTCAATCGAATATACGATTACGTAAATATACACATATGTATGGGATCGTTTATATAAATAGGTATATCTTAAAAATATTCTATGAGTATTTTTACGATCAAACGCCTGTTGTACGTAAAAATATTAGGTATTATAATTTAGACAATCTAAATTCTATATGACAACAACAATTGTGAGCTAAAATATGAATTTTTGATCTCAGCAAATACAGCGTGTTCCAAATTGGTTATGCGTACATTGGGATCTCGGTTATTGTTGGACATAGAAAGATTAAATGGTTAAATGGGGAAAGTTTAATAAAGCTATAAATATGAAACCAATAAGGTTTATTGAGCCCTACTTTTCTACATAGTTCCCTCCCTTAACTACACTTTTTAAGTTTCTAGCTAGAAAAAATGTTACCGTGATGAACCAACCCCCCTATTCCCCTGACTCATTTCGTTATTTTTTGGTTGGAGTGTAGAATTGTAGAAGAGGTCAGGTGTCAGACGCAGGCTTCACTGACAACGGTTCGGGACGTGGAGCAAACTTCAGGATTATCGGAAAGAAAAAAAAATCGGAAATTATCGGAAAGGTAAGGGCACAATCGACAAGGGTACAATTAAGTAATGAGACTGGCAACGTAGCGCCCGATTTAGCATAGATTTAACACTGCGGAGACGGGACTTGGAAGGGCGGTAGGTTAACATGTAATGCACCTTCAGTACAAGTTTGTTAGAGTCATTTGTTTGTTCTTTGTGACTGTTTTCGTAAACCGGTTTTTTTTTTCTAGCGCGTTTTGAAAATGAGATATTCATTTTGAGCAACGCAACGGTGTGCTATCAGGTTTGGAAGATATTGTGACATTTGTAAAAGTGACATTAGTAACAACTGATATTTATTAAGTTTTATAGTTTACATACTTAGTCTGTTTAGTTTATACACTAGCTGTTAGTAAAGAATTATATGGAATGTCATATATAGACATCCAAAAAAAACGTCATCAACTCTGGTTATGAACGAGAGAGATGGAAATAGCGGTCATGTCTAAACTTTTTTGGTTATGTCAAGTTTTTGACAAGTGACTGTCACAATTTGTAAAATAAGCAATGGCTGCCATATGATGTGGCAGTCTTGACAAGTAAATAAGGTTATAAATTGGATTAAGAATAGAAATACGTCTTTTTTTTCTCGGCCAACTTTGATGACGTTTTTTTTTTGTAGATGTCTCTATATTAAATATTCTAGATGTCAAATGAATTTTCTAGAAATGTAAAAACTATAAATAGTGGTGTTGTTGCTAGGAGTTAGTTAGTTGTGATTTGAATGTTATACAGTTAAGGTCGACGATTTGTAGAGTGTTAATAAATGTGTTTGAATTGAAGAAGTGATTTATTTTGAGATAAATTCGTAATAATATTTTGAAGCAGACAATACTGAATTGTAATTATTAGAATAAAAATTTAAAAAAATCAGTCTCATTCCTTAATTTACACACCTCGTACAATTCATATGCTTCGTATTTACCATTTACTAGGGTCAAATACAGAGGATAAATCGGTTGAAATAGATTTTTAAGTTTCTTTTTAAATGTGACCATAAGAATATTAAAAACGTTAATCCTTAGCTTTGAGACAGAGACTACAGTATTGTTGGAGTTTTTCGGATCGACATTACTTTGTGGGACACCCTTTCCTATCGTTGTTTTTCAATGGAAAACTATCTGTACTCCAAAAAATTAAGGGAACAAAAAAAATTCATAATTTTCGGTTATTATTATTATTATCTTACAAATTTAAACAATTCAAAAACAGTTTTTTTTATATTTTTTTTTTTTAAATTTAACAAGTAACTAAACCTGGAGTGGGTACTGGAACCTTCGGCGTAGAAATAAAAAACTGGACGTTTTCCACGAAACAGCGAACTACTATAATTACTTCTTTCGATGCGCGTTTCGCCAACTAAGTTATCATCTTCAGGAGAAGATTAAAACTAAATTGTAACCTATACACTTGCACTATTTATACTTAATTTATTGCCACGGTTCACTGAACCGTAACATATGTATGTCTTTGTTTATCAGAGCAAACAGTGGACTGGTGGGTATCGGACCATTGTCCTTATTCATACTACTGTTACACTTGATGATTTCTAAACTTTCAAAAGCATTCAACTGTCTGTTACTGTTTGTTACATTTCTAATTAATTTTATAATTTCAAATTATTTATGTCTATTCTGTGGTTGTTATCAAAAGCGTGTTGGGCAACACAAAACAGTTTTCTTTGCAACTTATTTCGTATATTTCTGACTTTTCGTTATTGTCGATTTTGTCTTTGGGGTTACCAAATGCGTCTGTAGTTTATTATTAGAATTATGTTAAGAATATTAATATCAATTTGGTTTGTTTATTAACAATATTAGTCTCCCCATTAATATTTGTGAATACACTGTAGATTTACTAAAACAACAAAAAAAAAATTCCTCTCCTTTAAATCAATGTTGAGAGAAAAAAAAGTTTTTTTTCTTAAATCGTAAAATAATCTTGTAGGACGTTTATTTCAGTTTTTGAAACTGCGTTTACATCTTCTGTGCGGTCATTGGTTGCTGATATATCGATGATCAAAGTCAAATGGATCCTTTTTTTAAGCAAACTTAAGGTGAATAAACAAGCTATCCAGCACATGCATTGATTTAATAAAAAAAAAGTCCATGGGTCAAAAAAATATAAAAATTTACATTCTTTTTTTCTCACGCTATTTCTTAGGATAAGTGGTAACAGTAGCCTTCAATTTTTTTTTGTCAAAATATCTCAAAACTAAAAACTTAAAGGTTCATAACATTTTTTTTTAAATCTAGTTACGACCATTTCTCACTGAGATATAGCCTTTCAAAGATTAAGAACAAAATTATGAAATTTTTTATCCCTTTAATTTTTTGGAGTACCTAGTGTATGTATTTTAAATAAATCTAAATGCTCGTATGACCCTTTGAAGGACACGGTTTTAGAGATATACCTACCAAGGTCGATCGCTAAGCGATTCACGCCGAGGGTGTTTGCAGGGTAAGTGGCTCCGTTTCCATTAGGAACCGTTTAATTTTCTACGGCCTACGGGCACGATGTTCTGATGCAGATCGAGCGCCGGCGGGCATTACACCAAGGAGAGAAATAGTCCAATCAACGAGCGAAAGCCCCCATGTAAATTGGTCACTAGTTGTTATCAGCAAACAAAAAATATGGTCGTATAGAGAAAACAATTCTAAGAAAGGGCGTTTCTTGCGACTCGAGTTTTAATGGCGAACATAACCAAAAAAAATTCGCAAAAGTAAAAAAAAACGTTTTTTTTGCAAATAAAAAAAGCTTAGTCCTACACAAAAAAGTTAAATTAGAATGTTGTAGGTCATAAAAATGAATGAAATTTGAACGAAAAAAAAAACGGTTCATAAAACATTTGAGAAAAATTTAAAAAAACGTCAAAAATCGCGTTTTCGTATTTTTTCTGTATGAATTCCAATTTTGTTTGAACAGACTTCTTGTTAACTACAAATACAGCCCAAGACAAGCTGAATATGATCCTTTTTTCATAAATTCAAAAAGTTTTTTTTTCGAGTTATAACGATTTAAAAAAAAGACGTTTTCAAAAATCGATCGGCAAAATTATCTTTTCCTCCGCTTAAAAAAATTATCTCGGCTCCTGGGGTGTAGGATTTCATTTTTTTTTAAATGTGTGTTTTGAATGCCAGTTTTCAAATATCAACGCCAAAAGTAAAACCAAAATTAAAAAATTATTCGAAAACAACCGGTTCGTCTTTTTGCCTCTGTAAAAGCTGATTTTTGAAAACGTATTTTTTTAAATGGTTATAACTGAAAAAAAAACTTTTTGAAATTTCTGGAAAAAAAGGATCATTTTTCGCTTGTCTTGGGCTATATTTGTAGTTAACAAGAAGTCTGTTCCAACAAAATTGGAATTTATACAGCAAAAATACGAAAACGGGATTTCTGACATTTTTTTTTTTCTCAAATGTTTATGAACCGATTTTTTTCGCTCAAACTTCATTCGATACGCATTTTTAAGACCTCCAACTTTCTGATTTCACTTTCTTGTGTAGGACTTTGAATCTTTTTTTTTTATTTGCAAAAAACCGTTTTTTTTGACTTTTGCGAATTTTTTTGGTTATGTTCGCCATTAAAACTCGAGTCGCGAAAAACGCTATATTTCTTAGAATATTTTTCTCTATACGACCATATTTTTTGTTTGCTGATAACAATTAGTGACCGGTTTTCTCCCCGTTGATTGGGCTAAAATATCCCCGTCGGGATTGTGTGCGTAGCTCTGTGCCTGGGCGGGTCCTCGCTCTAGGTAGTTTCAGATAGAGATTAGTCGAAACACATGTCAGTGGAGCCATAGACGTACGCAAAGGGTCAATGGGTGCGATTTTGAATTTTGAACTTTAAAATCGATCAAGGTTATTTCAGCGAAAAGAGAATGAGAAGAAGGGGCATTAGTTGTCGGCACTTGGACGTTTTGATGCATAACTTAGTAAAGGGTGGGCCTCTTTTAATAAATTAATAAAGGGTGGGTTTCTTTTTAAACTGAGTGTTATTTCTACATTGCGGCCACTGACGCGTTTGACATTTGACATATATGTGGTGTCTAACCTCCGCTGTAAGAAATGGATCGTTTTACGCTTGAACAACGTTGGGAGATATTGAAAAAATATTTGCCATAGAGAAGCCAATGCATCCTGCAAAAGTGACTTGTGTGGATTTTGGAGTGGTGGCATCATTGGTCCCTACTTCTTTCAAAATGAAGATGGTAACAGCCTTACAGTAAATGGAATGCGTTACAGAGACATGTTAATTGATTTTTTGTGTAACGGTTTGGACGATTTGGACTTGAACGAGCTTTGGTTCCAGCAGGATGGTGCAACGTGTCACACAAGCTGTGAAACAATCGACCTTTTGCACACTGCATTCGGTAAGAGTGGAACGTCCTGGAGACATTAATTGGCCATCGCGCAGCAGCTTAACACAGTCGCACTATTTTTTATGGGGACATGTTAAGGACCGTTGTTACTCCAACGATCCACAAACAATTGACGCATTGAAGGAACACATCGATCGAGTTATTCGTGCAATAGAGCCTCAACTAGTCAAAAATGTACAGCAAAATTGGGTGAAAAGAATAAACTACTGCCAAGCCAGCCGCGGCGGCCATTTAACTGAAGTTGTTTTTCATAAATAATGGGAAGGCATACTTTCTTGAATAAAGCAACAATCATTTAAAAATATTCAACGATGTAGTTTTAATAGCAATTTTAAAAAGAAACCATCTGATGCCCCACCCTTTAGTAGATAGCTGGGATCAAGTATGTATATTATCATGAACTGAAAATATTTCTCATTAATGATATTGCATAGAAAATATAGGGTGTCCCATTATTAAGGGTCACATTTGGGTAAAAATATTGCGATTTAACCGAACTTACCTTAGTCCAAAAGTTCTTGGTAACCAAGATACAGGGTGTTAAAGTTATAATTTTTATTTTCGATTTCCGTAAATGACTTGATTTGAAATTTCGTGATTTTTTTTTGAGGAGAGGAATTTTAATATGTTTAACAGCTTGATGTAAATTGTAAAGGGCGTTTTATGCAGCATTCTGAATAAATAAAAAATGGTGTAAGTTTTTTTGGGCATTAGAATATTTACAATTCTATTGAAAATATTGATTTTTCCATCGTTTATTGATAGCAAAGGTATACTGTTTAAAAGGCACTCCGAATTAACGTTTTTAATTTATATATGCGTTTAAATTGTTTAGTGCAATTATAAACAAAGTTCATTTATTTACAAAAATTAAATACCAGAGTAAGAAGAACGTCATAAATCGAGTTAATTAAATAAAACTAGATGCGTAGTATATTAGAAAAATTGTAAAACGCTTCCAATTAAAAACGAAATATAACAGAATTTGAAATAAAACGCTTCAACATTATATATTATATGTGTTATATTATGATGTGTACGCCAATTCTAATAATTACTTTGCGTTTTAATTGTACTTTCGGCTTTGTCGAATTAAAAAATTAGCCTAACGTTCGGCCATATTTTTTGGCCTTATTTTTTGGCGGACGCTCCTGGTGAAGCCGCGGTTTCACAGGAAGCGACCGACACAGGCCATCCGTGTACAGTTCTTCTAAAATTAACGGAGGAACTACAGTACGTAGTCTACAATAAAACCATGCCCGGTATTCTAATCAGTGTTCTATCTCTCGTCATGGAACGCCCGCGACAAAACAACGTACATATTTAAATTTTTAATTGGTTTAGAAATTAAAAATCATATATACAGTGTGCTTATTAAAAGCATAACCTAAACACGCATTTTAATACGTCTTGTGTAGAATAAAAAAAATATATGTAAGATCGTTTTCGAATAAGTATAGCTTAAGGCTCAAGGTAGGCTTTTTTTTCCGTAATGACCAAGGGGATACAGATACTTTTTATTCCTGTATGTAGGAACCTTAGTAAAAAAATCGATAAAAGTGCCGAAAACCGTTTTTTTTTGCGGATTAAGGGACGAAAAATATTTTTTTTCGTAAAAGAAGAAATAGCACGTTGTAGCGCTTGAAAAAAACTAAAAAAATGACTTTTTGGTGATCAAAATCGGTTCAGAAGTTTTTGCACAAAAAAATAAGAACCGATGACAAATGCCCATTCTTTGAAATCGAATTACAAAGGTTCTAATATTCTCAGAATCTTCTGCTTCGGCTTAAATTGTAGCTTTTGGTTGTGCCCATCTGCAGTAAAAAATTCATGCAAAAATAGTAAGAACTTTTTGCATAAATCGAAAAAAAACTAAAAAAAAGGTATTTTCGAACAACCGCTTGAACAAGCCGAAAAATGGTCGTAGAGCATTTTTCCTGGGCTTAAATTACTCGTCATTAAATTCCCTACAAATCGACTATCGTGACTTGTGGGAGAGGTTCATTCAATCGGCTGAAAAAAAACGTTTGAAAATCAGGTGTCGCGTGAAAAGAGGCGGGAAGCCTCTCCCGCCGTAGACTTCTGTTAGCGCGTCTGCGGCGGGAGAGGCTTCCCCCACCACGCGTCCACTTCCCCCTTCACTCGCAACGCGCGCAATTTTTTTCGTTTTTTTCAAGTGCTACAACGTGCTATTTTTTGTTTTCCGAAAAAAATATTGTTCGTTCCTTAATCCGCAAAAAAACGGTTTTCGGCACTTTTATCGATTTTTTTACTAAAGTTCCTACATACCGATTTTATCCAAAAAATACACAATCCATTTCTACTATTTTTTACCTAATTATAGCGTCGAGAAACCTTCTTCAGGACTCTTTTAAAAAATAAACTATCTAGCCTGGACTAATATAGATAGGGGAGAATACGACGTGTGGCTAGTTCTAAGTGAAAGTTTCTAGTTTTTGGATCTTCAGTTTAATTTTTTTAGCGTCAGCAGTTTTTGAGTAATTATAAGAAAACCATCGAAAAAAATGTTCCTACATTTTGTTTGTCTTTTCATAGGTCCACGGACATCAATCTTTTTTTATTATAAAGATCTTTTAGATAATTTAATTATCTTTAAATTCTCCGTTCAACACAAAAAATGGCATTTTTGACATTGGCAATCAATTACTAGGGAAATAATGAATGTAAAGAATGCATGTAAAGTATCCTTTACAACCCGTAGTAATTAGTTTGTGCTGAAAAAAAAAACGAAGCGAAATTGTTGATTGAAAAAGAGGTAAAAAATTGAATAATTAGGGATATTTGCATAACTTGGTGTAACTTTGCAACCAATGGATAGACTAAGGATATTGACTACAACTTTTCAGCCTTAAATTACCCCAAATAAGTTTCAAAGCGCTGTGATTTTTTTTTCCTACAGCTCGGACCCTACACTACTTGAATTTTCTGTACGTTCATTATTTCCCGAGTAATTGATTACCAATATTGCTTTGAACGGCGATAACTTAACTCAATCATCACACAGGGCTCGAAATTTTAGAAAATTAGAAATTAAAGAAAATTAAATTATATAAAAGAGCTTTACGACGAAATTATAAAAAAAAAATATATTGAAGTCAGTGGATCTTTGGATCCGTGGACCAGAAACCATGACTAACTCCGAAACTATTAAATCATTTTCAAAATTCTTAAAGGGAAATCTTCAGGATGACTGATCCATTTTGGAAAAATTTCTTTGACATGAAGAATTTCTAAAGTTGAACCAAAACCATCATAAAAATTCAAAATTCTACCATATTTACTATAGTTTTCGTTTTAATCACTGTTAATGAAATTAAAAAAAAAAACACACACACCGAATTCTAGAGGGATGTTCATTCATTTTTTTTTAGAGTTCCGGGTGGCTCTTTTGAATGTTTGTGATATTTTTGGTTTAACAATTTTTCCAAAGTGGCTTAGTTAGTTAGATAGATGATCTGAAAATTTCCCTTTAACATGAGCCCAAGAACTTTGAAAAGGTCTGGATATTTTTGGAGTTACTCGCGGTTTTTCGAAAACGCCGTAATTTTACCTTTTTAGCTATATCTTTTCACACAATCGACATCACACTATCAAAACAAATCAATACTGTAGTACAAAATTATTAAAATATAAGTACCACACAAATTGAGTGTGTGAATACTTTTACTACTGACTGTAAACTATTCTCTTAGTATGTAACATACTAATATCGCGACAATTATTTGTTAACCCCCCGCGCGACGCCTCTGGCTGGTCGGCGGACGGACGGCCGTACCCTGGATTTTAAAATTGGAACATTCCCCGCGGCTATGGGTCGGAAGATGCTGATTTATTTAAATTGGTTTCCTCCCTTAGCCTGAAGCGTTCCACGGCCCTTTTTCCGGCAGCCGGCTACAAGGGACGAATATCCCTTTCCGTTGGCCCTCAGTAAAGAAAGATGTAAGTAGCTTAACTTAGCGCTCAATCGGGTGATACGAGAGAAGACGTCTTTCGCTGCAAAGGCGCTCCTATTCACGTGGTTGGTGCGTCAAAGCGATTTTTTTTTGAAGATTTTTTTTCCGACCTTGTAGGTTAAGGGTTATTCATGTAGGAATGATTATAATGATACTGGACAAGAATAAAGAAATACGAAATAGTATATTGTGCAACAAGTGCAGAAAATGGCCAATTTCTCAGGAGTTTGAAAAAGTTTGAAATTCAAACGAGTGAGAAATTGCATTTTTGCACATGTTGCACACTATACTTTTTCTACGACTGCACATTTTTTATAAAAAATGTAGAAAGAAATTTACTACAAGCATTTATCTGTAGATAACTATATTTAAAAAAACGATGATACATTATTTATTTGAAATACATTGAATACATTATTTGTTTTTAAAATTTTGTTTTTAAATATATTTGATTGAAAGCACTTTGTTTTACTTATAAATAATTCTATATTTACGATTTGACAGATCAAACAATTATTTTCAATAATTACTTTAATTAAAACAGAAGCACTAGGAGCCAACTACGTTCATTTTGATGTCGACGATTCCCCATTTACAATGTACAGGAGTGGGAAAAGAACTATGAGAAATGATTTCTCACGGGTATGAACAAAACATAACTTTGTAGTTGTGTAAAGTGTGAGAAAAAATGCTGTTGTTCATAGCGGTCGTAGAAAAAATCATTTTATCTTATGAATAGAGTAAAAATTTAACTTCTATAGGCGTTTATATACGAGGTGTGGCTATTAAATAACCGAACTGATGCTGCTACCAGTGCGCTGCGAGTATATCGCGACAAGTTTGACCAGAACTGTGTCTGGTGATACTTTCCCCACCCTGAGCTCGCTGGACAAGCCAGTTGGTCGCTCAGTTTGACTGTAGCAGTCATTTGAATTAGTCTATGTATCAGTGACGCGTCGAAAAAATGTTCAGATGGAGCAAGTTTCCTGTTAAACTGGGGAAAGTGTACGGGAATGAATGTTTATCCCGCACACAACTTTTTGAATGGTTTAAACGATTTAAAGAGGGACGCGAGTGTGGAAAGTGAAAACAAAACAATTATTTCGTGGAAGAACTCAAAAACACGACGTTCACTTGTTTTTTCAATTACCTCATCTTGGGCGCAGTTAAAAAATCTACTAGTTTAATTTAACCTAATTTAACCGATTTTGTATCTCTAATAATAACGAAGGTATCATCAATGGTGCGCAATTAATTTGGATCTGGCTGTAGATCAGGCTGAGTCCTTGATATGACTTATACTTAAATTGCAGAGACTTCAAGCAATCCTAAAGATAGAATAAATTAGAGAGAAGTTGGAAATTATGAGCGGAAGTAAATTGGTCAAACAAGAAGATCAATTTTACCTAAATTTAAAGAACACACGATTCATTTACAATACGATAAGATAAAAGAGTCTTGGGTAGATACTGAAGATATTGTATAAAAATTTTACAATCGATTGTTTGGGGTAAGAATTGTATTACTTTAGTTTAGTTTTAATCGTCTCCTGATGATACCAACGTAGTGGCGAAATATGTCTGGTTTTTTATTATCATTTTGTTTTGTATACATCATCTTCCATTACAATGTTTCACATTTTAATAACAACACTTTTTGGTCTGTTTCAAAGATATTTTCATGGCTTTATTACTAGTAAGTACATAATTTTTAAGTCGGCAATATTTTAATGTCCGGCATGTCCAAATAAACACTTCATCAGCACTTTCTCGAATTTTTGTAGACATTTTTTCTGGGGATTCCAAAGAAGGCGAAAAAAAAACACTGAATAAACGCAGCAGTCTTTGTAAGTGCCGACATGGCCAAAATCGTCTCGCTAAGTCTAATGTCCCCGATTGATTATAATTACATATTTTTTCCTCAGCGTCACTAACCGATAATAATATTTTGGCAGCGGAATTAGAAATCTAGTAACTTCTTTATAGTATCTAAATTTTTTGCACCCGACTTATTAACCCAGTTCATGGTCAATAAATTCGCTTTATTTACATGTGAATTTTTTTCGTTAGATGGGAAGAAAGCGTAATCGAGAAGGCCACGAAGCGAGGTGCTAAAAAATTTGTACACTAACTGGTTTTAATTAGGTACCCGGAGTTAATATAGAGTTGTCTTGTTGATAACCGCTCAGTTTGAAGATAGCAAAAATGTCTACTCATAGTCCAGGCTAGATAGTTTATTTTTTGAAAAGAGTCCTGAATAAGGTTTCTAGGCGCGATAATTAGGTAAAAAATAGTAGAAATGGATTGTGTATGTTTTGGATAAAATCGGTATGTAGGAACCTTAGTAAAAAATGGATAAAAGTGCCGAAAACCGTTTTTTTGCGGATTAAGGGACGAAAAATAACTTTTTTTCGTAAAACAAAAAATAGCACGTTGTAGTTGATCAAAATCGGTTCAGAAGTTTTTGCACAGAAAAATAAAAACCAATGAAAAATGCCCGTTTTTTGAAATCAAATTACAAGGGTCCTAATGGTCACAGAAACTTCTGCTTCTCATGCAAAAGCTTATCCGAGCGCTCGAAGCAACACGACGCTCGATTTTCAAACGCGTTTTTCAGCCGATTGAATGAACCTCTCCTACAAGTCACGATAATGGATTTGTAGGGAATTTAATGACGAGTAATTTAAGCCCAGGGAATATGCTCTAAGACCATTTTTCGGCTTGTTCAAGCCGTTTTTCGAAAAGACCTTTTTTAGTTTTTTTCGATTTATGCAAAAAGTTCTTATTATTTTTGCATTAAGCCAACATTTAAGAAGTTTCTGCGACCATTAGAACCGTTGTAATTCGATTTCAAAAAAATGGGTATTTTTCATCGGTTTTTATTTTTTTGTGCAAAAACTTCTGAACCGATTTTGATCACCAAAAACTCATTTTTTTGGTGATCATCGGCTGGCTTGGCAGTAGTTCATTCTTTTCACCTCATTTTGCAGTACATTTTCGATTATCTGTGGCTCTATTGCACGAATAACTGGATTGATGTTTTCCGTCAATGCGTCAATTGTTTGTGGATCGTTTGAATAATCGTTGGAGTAATGGTTCTTAACATGTCCCCATAAAAATAGTCCAACGGTGTTAAATCGTAGCTGAAATTGATATCTCCAAAACGGCTGATAATACGGTTACCGAATTTCGTTTGCAAAAGATCGATTATTTCACAGCTTGTGTGACACGTTGCTCCATCCTGCTTGAACAACAGAATCGTCCAATCGCGGCCACAAAAAATCAGTTAATATGTCTCTGTAACGCATTCCATTTACTGTAACGCTGTTACCATCTTCATATTGAAAGAAGTACGGACCACTCCAAAACCCACACCAATCAGTCACTCCTGCAGGATGCATTGGCTTCTCTATGACTACGTGTGGATTTTCGGAACCCCAAAATGTACAGTTCTGTTTATTAACATGTCCTCCAAGATGAAAATGAGCTTCGTCCGAAAAATGATTTTTCAATTGAGATCGGCGTCATTTTCAAACTCGGCGTCAATTCAAGCCCACACGGAGAAGCGATGACGAAGTGGATGGTCATTTTCCTTGACCTCTTAAGTAAGTTGTAACTTGTAAGCAAATAATCCGAAGTCTTTATGCAATATTCTCCTCACAGAAGTGCGACTGACATTAAGTTGTTGTGCTCTGTGACGAGTTGAGGTTCTTGGGTTTGCACGCACACTTTGGGCAACATCAGCAATTCTTTCAGCTGTGCGCACCGGACGAGCACGTGGATGACTTCTGTTATCCATAAGCATGCCAGTTTCACGGACTTTCCTTAAGAACTTTCTTACACCAGGCGCTGACGGAGCTTCATTTCGACCAAAAATTGTTCTCAATTTTCTCACTGTTTCTGCAACACAGCATTCACTTTGGAAATAATTTTTTTTATAATAATTTCCCAACGTTGTTCAAGCGTAAAACTATCCATTTTTTACAGCAGAGGTTAGACACCACATATATGTCAAATGTCAAGCGCGTCAGCGTCGGCAATGTAGAAATAACACTCAGTTTAAAAAGAAACCAATAGATGGCCCACCCTTTAGATACTCCGAAGATTTTCCTTTAATGTGAGACCAAGGATTTAATACTTTCGGAGTTATTCACTGAGCTATTCCTGTTGACCCCTGCGTGCTTGACGAGCCGCCTCTGTCAGAAGTAAACGCGACAATTTCAGTGTCAGAAAACCTTATCCTTGTGCAATAAAAAATAAAACCTCAACGTACCATATATTAATCCGTAAAATCAATAAAGCCAAACGCATTAGCTGTGAAAGTAGCCTTGTCAAATCCCACTCGATTTTTAATATACCACAATGTTTCTTCCCCTCCGCAAGAACCCCTTCACTCGGCGTTATTTACCCTAAACACCACCTGTTGAGCCTGAATGGGAATATTCCTCTCCTTTGGCAAGTCGTAAAGCGTTCGCTTTGGTCAGGTCCATAAATTGTTCAGTGACTTTTTAGGTCGTAAAACTTGGGGTGAATAGGAGACTTTTAATTCAATGGGGTGTCCTGCACCCTAATAAAATTATAGTTGATTCTTTTCAAATGTAGGTCTTACGCGTGTACGTACATGTTTGTTGGAAATTTATGTGAATCACATAGAAAAAAGATCAGTTACCTAAATTTAATACGTCCTTAACTTTGATTGGATCTATGATTTGATTAAAAATGTACAAAGAATTGGATTAATTGTAATTGTAAAAGTTCATCCCATTTAGAGAGACTACAGCAGTTTTAGGGGCTGCAGATAGGGCGATTGTACAGGCTATTAGATAACACTGCTGTTAGTTCCTTGAACTGGTACTAGTGACGCTGTAAATACTCAATAAGGTGAAAAAGTAAATGGTTTTGTTAATGTATCTTTGAATATCCAAATTAATGTCGAAGATATGTGAATAAGTTCTGCTTCCTGTGTTACTTCCACTGCAAATCATTATATTCTTTTATATATTCAATGGCGGATTCCAAAAAAAAATAAAAAATACCATCGTGTAAGACCAGATGTGATGACCAAAATGTATTCAACTCTTTACATTGCTCTAATGGTTTCCAATCTTTACATTGCTCAATTCTAGGGGCATGATACTCATTAGTGAGCAATCAGCTGGTACTATAAAAAGTAGTCCAAATGTAGGAATATGATGTCGGCCATATCGAAAAGGAGAGTAATTGGACCTATTTTTTTGGACTCATTCATTGCACCTATTTTTCAGCAGGGTGCCACACCAATTCACGTAACTCTTGATAATTTTGGAAGAATTTTTCGAAGACAGCATTTAGTTACATACTAAAAACATGACTTTCAAAACTCATTGCAAAAATTTAGAACACCTACACGCTAGAATTACAAACAAATTTCACGAGATTAACATCTCCCAAGTACTCACCAACGTTATCGATTCTGTGAAAAGAAAGATGAGATGTTTAGAAGTGGGTTCTTTTTTTATTCTTAGGTTCTTTGTTGTATACATGTTTTTTGTATCATGTAATGACAACGTAATTAAATTTTCTCAATAACAAAAACTTGACAGTTCTAAAAGGAATACTGCAAGACATGCGGGATGAATTCCAAGGCATATTTTGAGGCCGTTTTTTATGTTCCATTTATGATCAGGACTGCATCTAGGGCAACTGTAACTACAACAGGCACCTCATTTGCATATCTACCCCCACACGAGTTAGATAAAAGGTAGATAAGAGTGAGTCAGTTCCTAAAACAAGCCCCCAAAGCAAAACGGAAAAAAACTCACATAATATTCCCAGGTGCAACCTGATCGATTTAACATTTTGTTTACGACTATGACACATCCTAATGAGTACCCCAACCAAAACAAACTCATTTAATAAACGAGAAATCAGCGCCTTATTATCCAGACACAAAAATAAATTTTATAATGGAGGATGTTTACGTTCTGTGTTTTTACGACAGAAATGAGAGAGGAGGTCGAGTTTTCTTCTGGAATGCGGTCCAATTTCTGGAATTTAAGCGTCGTGTAATACATCTCCCACTTCCTGTAAAAAAGTGTTAATTAAAATTACCGAGAATTTTTATGCTTGGCGATGAAATTCTTGTTCCGATAACAGCGTTTGCTTTGTAAACAGCCGGTGCTGTATAAATTATAGGTTATGTGTTGGGCAAGTAAATATGTAAATTATCGTAATATTTTACTAGCGTGCAGGCAAGTGCACTGATACTGCCAGTGGCGTAATAAGAGTTAAGCTAAAAATATAAAACCTATAAATAACGCATGCTCGCGAAGTAATGTAATATTTAAAACCAAATGTTTTTTTTTCCGCAATATGTCTTGATAAATTCGTATGTGGTGTGTAAATTAAGTAATGAGACTGGCAACGTAGCGCCCGATCTAGCAACACTGTCAGTCCACCTTCAGTACAACTTTGAACTTGTTCAGAGTCATTTGTTTGTTCTTTATTACTGTTTTCGTAAACCGGTTTCTTTTGGTGCGTTTTAAAAATGAGTAACTTAAATTTTGAGCAACGGTGTGCTATCAGGTTTTGTTTCAGACTTGGACACAGCGTAACGGATACTTTTGCGAAACTTCAACACGCCTATGGAGACAGTGTTTTTTCAAGAGCCCATGTTTTTCGGTGGTTTAAGGCATTCTCAGAAGGAAGAGAGTCGATTGAAGATGAAATACGCAGCGAAAGGCTTTCATCTTCAAGAACCGACGAAAATGTCGATAAAACACGGGATCTTGTGCGTTAAAATCGTCGGTTGACAACAAGAATGATCGGGGAAGAGTTAAATTTGAATCACACCACTGTTCATCAGGTTTTGACTAACGAATTGGCGATTTGCGCAAAATGGTTCCAAAAAACCTTTCGCAGAAACAAAAGGACATTGTGAGAGAAACGTGTCTGGACATTTTGGAATCGATTAAAAATGATCCCTATTTTATGGAACGTGTCATTACTGGTGATGAGACTTGGGTGTTTGAGTACGACCCGGAAACCAAGCGCCAAAGCATGGAATGCTTCAAGCTTCAAGCTCTCCAAGACCCAAAAATGCAATAATGAGCCAGTCGAAGATCAAATGCATGCTGATTTGCTTTTTTGAGAGCCAGGGAATTGTCCACAAAGAGTTTGTGGCTCCGGGCCAAACAGTAAATCAGCACTTTTACAGAGACGTTCTTGAAAATGAAAACCTCGGAAAAGGGTCATGCGTGTGAGACCAAAAATCAAGAACAACTGGATGTTGCATCACGACAATGCGCCTTGTCACACAATCATTTCAGTAAACGAGTTTTTAGCCAGTAAACATATTCCTATGGCTCCTCAGCCTCCTTATTCGCCTGACTTGAGTCCTTGTGACTTTTTTTATTCCCGAGATAGAAAAATCACCTCAAGGGACGTAATTTTGGGGTCATAGAAAACATTCAAACGGATGTATTCGATCAGCTGAAGGTTATTCCAATATATGAGTTGCAGCACTGCTATGAGGAATGGAAGAACCATCTCCAGTGCTGTGTGGCTTCCAAGGAAGTTATTTTGAGGGAGACAACACTGAATTGTAATTCAACTAGAATAAAAAGTCTCGTATATGTTTAGGCATAAAACAACTAAAACAACTTAAAAGGTATTTCTGGAATATCACAACCGATTTAAAAACTGAAATAAAGTCTTGAAAACTGAGAGTGCATGTTGATAGTATCCAAAGTAGCCAACTACTTAGCAATAGGAGGGAAGACAAAAATTCAAGCAAACAGGTTGCATTGTGTATAACCTTGACCTGTTAATGCATGATATAAAGGGATTGTTCAAAATATTTTTTTCGTTAATTTTATGTTACGTTAATAAAAAAGTGTATTACATGTGGATGTATGAGATTATAGAATTAGATATATTTTTGTAAAACGCCAAATAACCAATCGCCAATCGTGAATCGCCAACTAACTAAACCCCAACCAACTTTTAATGAATGGTTTTCTATCAGCCACCATATATGTGTGCTGGCAATTCCAAAGAGACAGTCGACGTTGAGAAATCAACAAACGCGTGATTGTTGCGTGAAAAATAATATAGTCGGTGTAATTTTAGCTCATTATCTCGTTGTTTCAGAGTGACTGTATACGAGAATTTATAGTTTACGGATGTGTGTACCTACTAACCTTGTAAATAAACAAACCAACGTATATGTAAACTGAAATTGCAGTAACATACAATAAAAATATTTTGACATACCGGTGGAAATAATGATTGGATTTTTTTGTAAAATAAGATCGAATATACATATACTTATCTATATTAGTACCAAATTGTATTAACTAATTAACAACAAATGTAAGAAATATGAATTGAAAAAAATATATCCATATTTTTGCCATCGTGATATGGCAAGTATGTATAAAAATTACTGTAAGTATCGAAAGTTAAAAAGGTGGGACTAGTAAAAAATGGAAAGAAAAAAAGTATTAGCTACTTGAAAACTACTTGTACTACTTGTACTACTGTAAAACTACTTGTTGTGATCATCGTTTTTAATCTCTTATAACGTTCGAATAAACCACATTTAACATTAGTGTTAAAAGTAAATTATTTTTAACATTAGTGTTAAAATAAGTGCAACGGCACTTTTAACGTCAATAGCGTAAAACGGCCTTTTAGACACTGAAGAATCTTTTTTTTGCATGAAAAACACAGTTTTGGAACGCGGATTATGCTTATACAGTGTCCTTCGTAAAGTGTGCATCATATGGGAATAAATTGTTGATAAAATTATACGAGTTTTTTGAAATTTAACTCTGGGGCTAACTTGTGTGTTAAAGTTGATGAAAAATTACTTATTAGAACGAGGTCACCTGACTTTCGGTAACTGTCGAATTTGATGTCTTCAAAAAATTAGCTCGATTGTTTCTTTCCAAATTTTACATAAGTATGCCAAATCTGAATGCTACAAAAAATGATCTGCAAAATTATCCAAAAAAAATTAAACACTTCGAATATCGAAAAAAACGCTTTGTTTCGATATACCTACTTTTTTAGATTATGTTGTTTGATGCAAAGTTGACATGCCATCCAGGTTTTAGGATAAAATTTGTTTGAAATATGTTTTTTTAGTTGGTACTAAATTGATGCTAGGATACTAGTGAGGTGTTTTTTTTTTCGAAGTTCAAAGGGTTAAATTTTTTCTAGATAGTTCTGTCTTTTAAAAAGGACATGTTTTGATAGCACATCTGAAACTTGGAAAGAAACAACTTTTCTTAGTAGAGCTTTTTAAAATCTCAAACAGGCCAACTTTCAGGTCGCTGGTTAAAAATAAGCCGTTAATAACATTTTTTCCCATACGATGGGCACTTTATGAAGGATACTGTATATCGCGTTCTTTATGTAAAACAACGCGTTATTTGTAACACTTCGTACGTGTCTTTCTAGCAACGCTCCTGTAATCGCATACTAAATATAACTAGTTGACATAAATAGAACACACAATAGTACGGGAGGCGGTGACAGATTTGGTGTTATCGGTTGTCATTTACTTTAAGCACGTAACAAATTTCAGAGGTATTTTCGATTCTATCCAGTGTTTAAGTATTTTTTTTTATTTAATTTCTATTAAGCTTCCAAATTAGTCATGAATAGAAACAGCAAACTTAAAAATTGAATCAGGGTTCCTTGCATTTTTTATACAAGAAGACAAACAGTTAGATTAAAAAGATTCTTAAACAGAAAGCGGATAAAATCACTCGCAAGTGTATAGCGGATCAAAAAAAAAAAAAAAACTGGACGTCCTCCACGAAACACCGAACTACTACACTTTTCTCGACGCGCGTTTCGCCAACCAAAAATTTCAACTTTTTCAGTAATAAACGATGCTTTCGGCAAATTCACCCGAATAAAATTTGGAAAAATATATTTACGTTTGCATGTTTTTAGAAACCAAATATCTGCACCTATTAACTTAACCCTAGTAGTGTACTTACCAGTGGCGGTGCGTGATATTTCAGTTAGCCATATCTTGAAAACGACGCATCGGACCCACTTCACTTTTTAGGTGATGACTATACACCTCTTACAGAAAGGATTTATAGTGAAAAAATCGTCAGCAAAGTTTTCGAAAAAATTTTCAAAAACACTGGAGCACTCCCTGAGCTCAGTAACGCTCTGTGGGATATTTGCAGTATATTTTTTTTCATAATCTAGAAACAAATATAAGGAGACGTTTTTCGATTTGTTGCAAAATATTTATTTTTCAAAAAGTTATGGCCATTTTAATTTTGATTTTATAGGAACATTTTGTTTCCCAAAATTAAAATGGCCATAACTTTTTGAAACAAAAATATTTTGTAACAAATCGAAAAACGTCTCCTTATATTTGTTTCTAGATTATGAAAAAAAATATACTGCAAATATCCCACAGAGCGTTACTGAGAACTCAGGGAGTGCTCCAGTGTTTTTGAAAATTTTTTCGCAAACTTTGCTGACGATTTTTTCACTATAAATCCTTTCTGTAAGAGGTGTATAGTCATCACCTAAAAAGTGAAGTGGGTCCCATCCGTCGTTTTCAAGATATGGCTAACTGAAATATCACGCACCGCCACTGGTACTTACAGTAGAGATTCAGTTCCGCTGACCGTGAAGCCATCTTGATCCTAGAGTGGGTACTGGAACCTTATTTTCAACAACATGAGGGAACAGCAATGGGTAACTCCTTGTCACCTTTCATTGCAAATATTTTTACGAGTAAATTTGAGACAGAAGTAAAAGATAAATTCGAGTATTTCCCTAGAGTTTGGTTCATGTATGTGGACGACATCTTCGCGGTATTTAATACAAAAACAATTAGTTTAGATAATTTTGTTGCCAAATTAAATAACCGTTTCCCTACCATAAAATTTACATATGAAGTGGAACACAATGAACAGCTACCATTTTTAGATGTATTAGTTATTGGAAATAGTGAAAATAAGTTAGAGTTTGATGTATATAGGAAAGAAACTGCGACTCTTAGATATATTCCCAACGATTCACACCACCTTTTTCAACATAAAATGGCAAGTTTTAATTTTCTAATTCACCGTTTGTTAAATTTCTCCCTCAGTAAAGAGAGGTTTGAACATGAGAAACAATTAATTAAGAATATAGCTAAGCGTAACGGTTACTCAGTCCATTTAATAGATAAGTTAATAAGGAAGCATAAATTTAAGAGAACCCTGTACAATTCTACGACTTTTCGTAGAGATACTGACAATTCGAAATTTGCTTCGTTACCATATGAACCTAAATTCACACGCGGACTAGATACAATTTTTAAAAATATTAATATCAATTTGGTTTATAATTCTAAAAATAAACTACAGACGCTTTTGGGTAACCCCAAAGACAAAATCGACAATAACGAAAAGTCAGGAATATACGAAATAAGTTGTAAAGAATGTGATCAAAAGTATATTGGGCAAACAAAAAAGATCTATTTTGACTAGATTTAAAGAACACATGGTTCATTTGAAATATAGCAGAACAGAAAAATCTTGTGTTGCCCAACACGCTTTTGACAACAACCATAGGATAGACATAAATAATTGAAAATTAATTAGAAATGTAACAAACAGTAGACAGTTGGATGCTTTTGAAAGTTTAGAAATCATTAAATGTAACAATAGCATGAATAAGGACAATGGTCCGATACCCACCAGTCCACTGTTTGTTCTGATAAACAAAGACAGTTACGGTTCAGTGAACCGTGGCAACAAATTTGGTATAAATAGTGCAAGTGTGTAGACTAGAATTTAGTTTTAATCTTCTCCTGAAGATGCCAACTTGGTTGGTGAAACGCGCGTCGAGAAAAGTGTAGTAGTTCGGTGTCCAGTTTTTTGTTTCTACGCCGAAGGTTCCAGTACCCACTCCAGTGAGATGTTTTGTTATAACAAGAGTAATTTATGTAATAAATGTTTAAAAAGACCCTAAACTTGTATTTATAAATAATAAATAAAAACTATTCTATAATCTAAAAAGCAAAACATTATGAACGAATATAACGAATACAAAATTTGTTGCAGTAAGAATTGACCTACATTTCCACTAGAGTCATACATACAAGTCCTTTTTTCAACACCGAATTTACTCGTATACCATTCTTTTAGTAAAAAAGCAGCGAACAGTAGTTAATTATATTTTTTAAAGTTTTATGAAAAAAAGGCATTAAAAACCCCGGAAGAGAATTGGAAATATCTTCGATATTTGTTACCTACTTTATGTTATATGATTATATGATTGGTTAAAATTAACACAAAAAGCTTATGTAAACATAGGTCGACAAAAGTCGACAAAAAGCCCAGTATTCGAGATACAGGGTATTCAAAGTAAATTTTAAAAACAGATTTTTTTAAATATCGTAAACATTTTTCAACGTATTACATTAAAAGTAGGTATATGGGTGACAAACAAGTGCATGTACCTCTTTGTTTAGAAAAGCGCAGAAAATAATATTTTTTTATTAAAAAAAGTCAAAAAGTAACCATTAAGAAAAAAGTTATGATAATTTAATTCGTAAAGATTACTGTACAGAGCGCCCTCTAGCGGCTACAATGAAACGATACTCACAGTAGGTTTTCTCATACCTAAAAATCCCCGTATACCAACATTTAATTTAATATGTTGAAAAATGTTTACGACACTAAGAAAAAAACTTAAAACTTAATTTGAATACCCTACATCTCAAAAACTATATCTTTGATGACCCACTTTTCATAAGCTTTTTGTGTGAATTTTAAAAGTTCTATCACGTGTTAAAGTCCTGCTACAAAAAACTGAAACAACCTGTATATTTTTTATATAACGTTTCCAAGGGTATTTTATCAAGAGGAGTTCGAATTTGATATTTTTTGCACTAGGATACCTATCTTCCTGTTATGTTTAATAAATTTTAAATATTAATTTATTGAAACGCTGTATCTACTTACTTTGATGCATTCTTTTAGTCGTTGCTGGGCCTTACAATGTAATATTACCGTACACTATAATTTTCCAAGATATTGCAGATTTTTGGTCTGTTTGATATAATATTAATTACTTTTTTTTCAACTACGTTTAGCTTTTAATACATATGTAAAACTAATACAGCATTAAAAAGAGGTTATACCGAAAAATCAACACGTCGAATTCATCTTGTTAAGGGGCACAAAAAATTCCTTTTTTCCATTTTTTTCTTTGATTAAATGTTGTAAAAACATCCCAAAAGGAATTATTGATGGGAAAAATGTTTAACAATTATATCTAACCTAATTTGTGAAACAACTATATCGCTCCGAAATGTTCGAAAATACCACTCTGCTGCGGTATTGTTAGTATCACAAAATTTATTTGCATCCTCAGGACTAATTGAATAAGCTTTTTGCTGTCGTTTTTAAAAATAAATATGAATGAAACATTGATAAAACAATTGATATAACATTGTTAGTATCATATATAGCCTAACATTTTGGAGTATCTGCGGTCCGATCGATAATTTGGAAAGGATGACATATGGTCCTGGTATAGCAGACTATATCAAAAATTAACATGCCTGTATTTTGAAAATTTCATGAAGTAAACAGGTTTTGAAATTTTAAACGCGTTTTCTCCGAAAATATGTTTTTCAAACTGGCGGGCAGCATAACTCGCCCAATTTTTATCCGATCGACTTGAAATTTTGACTGTAACTTCTTAGATAAATATTCTGAAACAGTACACATGATTTTTTCGATCGGTTAAAAATTAAGGTTTTTATAAACAAATTAAAATATTTTTTTTTTCGTACTTTAATTTTCTTTTTCAAACTGCCTGGCATTTTGCGAAAACCAATATTTTACAATAATCTTGTGTATCGCTTTAAAAAAAAACTCATGTAGATAATAAAAACATTTTTTTGTTTGTTCTAGTAGCTGTTAAAAAATTGCTGTATTGCCCATCGATGGTCAACAAAATAAAAAGCGTATGTGTTCGATGTGTGTTTATGACGCCAATTTTTATTTTTTATTGAACAAAAAAATATCTGTATATACCTCAATATGTACTTAATAAAGCTCTAAAATGAATTTTTAATCGCTTTATTAGTAGAGCAGAAAAAAATTCCCAAAGAATGCCTTGATTTTTCGCACTCTAGAGGGGTCTAACCCCTTAAAAATAATGGGGCCTTATTAATAACTTAATTTTGCAAGATATTGCAGTATTTTCGACGTGTTTGATTTAATGTTTATTGCATGTTTTTAAGAACTGTTAGATTACATATTGCTTCTAATAGAAAAAACTAATACAATATTAAAAAGCGGTTTTAGCGAGAAAACAAGATATACAAATTCGTCTTGTCAAACATCCTTGGAAAAATTGGGCCAACAAAAATTTTGCAGAATTTTGGTCTATTTGATTTAATGATTATTAAATTTTTTTATTAAATGTTGTTAGATTACATATTGCTTTTGCCACACATTGTTGAAAAGTACTTTTAGTGAAAAACACATTCGAACGTTTCTTGTCAAACACCCTTGGAAAGTATGGAAAAAAAATGGGGCTCTATAACATACAAGAACCAATCACGCACTAAAAACTCGCCCAGTGTATTGGAACTATTTATGGAAGAAAAAAAATTCTGGCTTTAATCGAACGATCCGCAAGAGTTCGTCACTACTTCCCGTACTAAAACCCACGACGAAAAATAAAAAACAACGGTGACAATACGAAAATACCGCGCAGCGTGGGGTAAAGACCACATTGCACACTGTCCTGTCGCACACATACACATACACAGACACGGCCAACTTACATTTGATCAGCACGACACCGTCGTGGAGCGCGTTCTCCATGGCGTCGGGCGTCCTCTTTTCCAAAAACACCGAAAACTCACTCCGCGCGAAACTCTGGAAGTTCATCGCGGCGGCGGCGGCAGCGGCGGCGGCTCGGGGGGTCGGCGGAGCGCGGGACGAGCGCGACAAACATGGCCGCCTGCCGTCGGCCGGTCGAGAGCTGTCTGTGGCGCTGGCTCGGGTGCGGAATCGCTGGCGACGACGAGAGCGCAACGTTGCGACGGGTGTTCCGCACGGGACTGCCGGCGGCCTCCTCCTTCGGGTCGTTCGAAACTCGGGTTCACGAAACTTTACCGCGGGTGGGTCCAGGTGGACCGCGTACGGACGCACCGTACGGGGCTGGTCGGGGTAGGGGTTGCGGTCGCTTAAGGCCGACGCAGTTCTGTTCAGATCAGCGGTTCCCAAACTGTTCGTTTAGCGGCCTTCGAATTCGATATTTTTGCTCACGCTTGAGATCGTATAGAAAAAAACTAAAACTGAAGAGCTAAAGGAGTAACACAACTGGAAAGAATACGAAATGTAGCAATAAGAGAAGAATTATAAATCGAGTAAACGTTGGAATTTACTGAAATAAGACAGTTGAGTTGGTGGGGATACTTACAAAGAATGGAAAATACAAGGCCGGTTAAGCAAGTATGGGAGGCAAAAACACAAAAAAGGAAAAAAAGGGGAAGACCAAGATTATCATGGAACAGCGAGATAGAGAAAATATTGGAAAAGAAAGGAATACTATGGGCAGATGCGAAGGCATTAGCAAGAAACAAGAAAGAGTGGGCGAAATTTGTATGTATATGCATAGCTTTTGTAAACAGTGTAATAGGTTACCCTACACTATTATATGGTAAAAGGGTTTTTGATTATGCAGATATAGAAAAACACGCCCCGTGTATTTTTTGTTCGCATTTTGGGGGTTTTGAGGAGTCCCGATTAAGGGATAACACCACTGTAGTATTTTCAAAAAAATCGATTTTTTGTTTTTAGGCTTAAAATATAATTTGAATCTTCTAAACTGTGAGGCAAAAAGTTTTATACATGAAAACATTATTTTTTTTTATTTGAAATTTCGCGCGTTTAGGAAGGTACGAAAGGTACTACGTAACGTCTTACCTACTGATTTCTAACTTCTTAGCTGTAATATACTACTAGATGTTAGAAACTATGTTTATTCAATTTGAAAAAAAATTCAAGTGAAAGTACGTTAGTGTCGGCCTGAAGAGAATGAATAGTACTGGTATGGAGCATTTTACAAATTTGAAAATTCTGGAGATGGATATCGGTGTGCAGTCATACAATATTTAACTCGAACCCCTCTTAAGTCGCCAAATCCGTGCATCATTACCTCGCTTAAGTCGCGAAATTTAGCCTCTCTTAAGTCGCGATCATAACCTCAACTTTTTCGTGTTTTAGCCGCAAAAAGAAATATTTAGAGATATACCACAGCACTTGTTATAACGAAAAATGAGCCAACTGAACGAAAAAATCAATGTAAGTATACCCAGTCGCGCGTGACAAAGTTCAATTTTCCACTTGAGTGAATATTTTAAAGATTAAATATTTTTAAAAGACACCTAACCTATTTTAAATCAATAAATGTATTACACGATCATTTTTTTCAATAAGAATTGTACATATTCATGCGAGAATCCAATTTCCAAACGTAGTTCTAAAACTTTTACAGGCGGCGGCTTAAGCGGGACGGTTTCGTGAAATACAAGGGGGAAACGTGGTGAAATAAGAGAGGATGTGAATTAAGCGAAGGTGAAATAAGAGGGGTTCGAGTGTATATGATTAAATACGTTTTCAAACTTCAAACGCGTTTTTCTCGAAACTGTGTTTTTCAAATTGGCGTACAACGTAGCTAGCTCAGTTTTTATCCGATAGACTTAAAATTTTAATTGTAGCTTCTTATATTGATCGAAGTACACACGATTTTTGTGATTGATAAATAATTAAATTTGTAATAAACAATTTAAGGTCGATTGTTTAAGAAAAAAATTGGAAAAAAAATTAAGTGATGTCAATTTGTGACTTTTCAAAAAAAAAAATTAAAACCCTGGGTACTTCCAAAGAAAAACCAATGTAGATTAAGAACATTTTTGTTTTGTTTCTAAGTTGTGTACCAAGTCTGCTACAGTGTACGCCGATTTCCTCTTCCAGAAAAATTTTGTTTCATGTTACCTGGAGCTACGACGCCATTTTGTTGTACAACTTAAATGAAAGTAAAAAATACTTTTGTATATATTAATAGTCATAGAATCAAGTGTCAAAGTTTCATTTTGATCCATTACATAGGTATCGAAAAAAAAATTCTCAAAAAAAACTTTAATGCGCCTGTGTAGTATAACCCCTTAGGAAAGGTAAAAGAGGTAGTTTTCGACACCAAAACAAAAAAAGTTTAATCGATTGTCTCGCAAAATGAGGAATATTTGTGAGGTTACTGCAAAAAATCCCAAACTGTAATCGTCGACATATCGAACATTAACATTTTTTTGCCAAATAAAAAATCAGGTTTTTTTCATAAGCAATAATTGCTTAAAAATCTGTCAACAGACAAAAGACTAGTGTACACAGAGCATTATCCAACTGTTCCCTAGATTATCTCTCTTATCTTGATGTACATACATATGTATAGAAAATTTATTGGTTTTATATAAAAGCCTAACCCAAGTTATCTATTTTATTTGGAGAACTAATAGTCCAAGAGCTGGTAGACATTTTTTGGGAAGGTATTTGAGGCAATGTGAAAAGTTGCTCAAAACCTCCTTTAGTGATACCTAAATACAAAAATGCAGACCTGGCTGATGGGTTAATGGTTAAGCAACCATTAAATTTTTCAAGAAGCGAAATAGTTTTTGAAAAAAATGTTCTTGAGGCACATTGAGATTTTAACATTTTAAAATTTAATATTTAAAGAGTTGAAAAATCAAAAAGCCAGATCATTTAATCGGGTCAAAAAGTTTGCCAGACGTTTGCAAAATTAATTATTTTTCAAAAAAAATCAAAAAATTTACTTGAGGCAAATTTTTGTAGGGTATTATTCGTGACTAAAAATAGTTATTTACAAACATACAGGTCGTTTCGGTGGGACATTTTACGCGCCAGGTGAGTGAGAATGTTTTACGTGAGTGGGAATGAGTAGTGCGGTGCGCAAGTTGAAATGGGAGAGAACGCGTATATCGGCAGCTGTCTCAAGAGGAAGATTTTGCTGTCACAAGAGGAAGAGGATGCAGTGTGATTGGTTCCCGCAAAATCACGTGATTAAGAGCATTCGTGCGGTCGTTTGTAAGAATTTTGGAGTATTTAAAACGTTCTTAGTTGTAATTTTGTTATTTTAAAACTTTTAGACTACGAATAACTAACAGTATTTATGGATATATTAAATAAAAAAAAAACAAACAAAACAAAATAATACCATACCTTGTGGGGAAGGAGGCACATCAGAATTTCTAGATGAAGTGTCATGATATTTTTTCATTAAAGCTAGGAAATTTTTGTAACAATGGGTCTGATGACCGTCTGTTAGGTTGGAATTGGTTGGTAAAATAATGTCTTTATATTTTAACCCATGTTTTTTTTCTAATTTCCAACACTTCATTACTTTTTTTCAACGTCTTCTCATTAAAAGGAATTATTTTTTCAGTGTCTTTTGTGCAAATAACACACACTTTTTTTACACAATTATCACTATCCATTGCAAATAATCATCGACAAAAGAGGACTTTTATAAAAACACGTGTTAGATAAATACTCTGCAGTATACGACAGAACGTTTTAAATACTCCAAAATTCTTACAAACGACCGCACGAATGCTCTTAATCACGTGATTTTGCGGGAGCCAATCACACTGCATCGTGCTTCCTCTTGAGACAGCTGCCGATATACGCGTTCTCTCGCATTTCAAATTGCTCACCGCACTACTCACTCCCACTCACGTTGAACATTCTCACTCACCTGGCGGGTAAAATGTTCCACCTAAACGACCTGTCTTTTTGTAAATAACTATTTTTAGTCACGAATAATACCCTACAAAAATTTCAAAGTGCCTCAAGTACATTTTTGGATTTTTTTTGAAAAATAATTAATTTTGCAAACGTCTGGCAAACTTTTTTGACCCGGTTGAATGATCTGGCTTTTTGATTTTTCAAGTATTTAAATATTAAATTTTAAAATGTTAATATCTCAATGTGCCTCAAGAACATTTTTTTCAAAAATTATTTCGCTTCTTGAAAAATTTACTGGTCGCTTAAGCCCCCTAACCCATCAGCCAGGTCTGCATTTTTGTATTTAGGTATCACTAAAGGAAGTTTTGAGCAACTTTTCACATTGCCTCAAATACCTTCCCAAAAATGTCTACCAGCTCTCCTACTATAAAGAAGGACGCCTTCATGCCGTTTCAACGAAGACTCCGCAAAAGTGAAAGGAGAAGATAAATCGGAACTGACGTGTAAATCATCTCGAGAACGATAAGATAAGCTCTTTTTTATGGCCGTTTGGTAATGGTTAAACAGTCGAGTAGTGCTTTGTCATCAATACGGCTATTCACACAATAAAAAGTAAAAGTTGGGAATTTAACGGATTTGCTGTAAAAGTTACGAACCAGATAATAGTTTGGCACTTTTAAAAGGGATAATGATCGGATGTTTAGATTATATCGTTGAAATATGTCTATACTGATACCTAAATTGAACATTTATCTTTTATTTATTGTACTGTGAAGTGAAAATTGGTTCCGGATTAACCAACGCTATTTTATGATAGTTATAATATAACATCACCCAATAAGTTCGTAGGATGACTATTAAAACTTTTAGGCAAAATCGACTTTATTCATTAACATAGACTTCTTCTCCAACGCTTCTCTAACATTTCTGTCTTTCTTCTAGAATGATTTGTCCAACCCTTCAAAATACATTTGGGCTAAATATGGAGAATGCGGTGGATGCAGAAGCAATTCGAAATGTAATTTTGCTCTTGTTGCGATCGACTTGTGACACGGTGCGTTGTCTTGGTGAAAGAGCACCTTTTTTCGTCTTTCAAACGCACTAATAATGCTATGTAATATTCATCTATTGATCCTTGTTCCCTTTTCAACATAGTCGATGTATATTACACCATCTTCTTTTCTTCTTTAGCCTGTTCTCATCCACTCCTGGATATAGGTCGATATATGTCTCTTCTATGTTTTTCCACCGCTGTCTATGCTGAGCGCTCAAAATCCAATTCTTTCAGCTCCCCTTTGTATATCATCCCTTCATCTTGTTCTCAAAAAGCAGTGAGCAAACGCGGTACCTACTGCCTTCTGATAACACAATGATGCCACAAATATACTGCCTTCTGATCTTTTTAAGATGTTCGCTATCTCACGTAACTTCACTTTACGGTTTTTCAAAACGGTTTTGTACCCTTCTTTATGTTTTCTTTATCTTTCCCTTGTGAGGTCGTAGAAAACTTGCCTCATGCGAGTCGTCCATCCACCTCTGTTAACGACGATAACATCGAAAAAGTGAAAAAAATCGTGTTCGAAAATCGTCGTGGCATTAGAGAGATAGCAGAGGCTCTTAACATCTCTTATGGATCGACTCAACACATTTTGGTTGATGTTTTGGGTATGAAGCGCGTCGCCGCCAGACTCGTACCAGAAAACCTGAATTTTTTGCAAAAAGAACGTCGGGTAGAGGTCACAAAAGAGATGCTTGCCAACGTAGCTGATGACCCTAGATTCATCAAAAGCATCATTACTGGTGACGAGACGTGGGTTGATGAATATGACGTTGAAACTGCTCAACAATCTAGCGAATGGCGCGCTAAAAATGTGCCGAAATCGAAAAAACCACGTCAAAGTCGGTCGTCAGTTGAAAATCAAGGGGATGCTCACCGTTTTTTTCGATTACCGTGGTGTGGTTCACAATGAATTCCTTCTAGAGGGTCAAACGGTCAATAAGGAATACTACTTGGCCGTTTTGAGGCGTCTATGTGAAGCAATTCGTCGTAAACGGCAGGATTTGTGGGCAGAATTCATAGATTTTTCACCACGATAATACGCCGTCACATTCCAGCCTGATTGTGACTGAATTTTTGGCCAAACACGAAACAAAAGTCATCGCTAAGCCAACGTATTCGCCAGATTTGGCTCCCTGTGACTTTTTTTCTGTTCCCGAAACTCAAATATCCGCTCCGGGGAACGCGCCATGAGTTGATTGAAGCCATAAAAAGTAATTCGCTGAAGGATCTAATGGCCATCCCGGCCGAGGCCTATAACAAGTGTATGGAAAATTAGATAAACCGTTGGCATGCTTGTATTGGCTCAAAAGGAGCCTATTTTGAAGGCGATAATAAAGATTTTTATTAAAATACATAAAAACGTTTTTTTTTTTTTTTAACTAATCTGGGTCAAATTTGATCAGAGTATGTATATACCTAATGGTGGGTGCAGTTTTAATTTAATAATTATTTTAGAATTCAGTAATGGCTATCCTCAAGAAATGACTTATTTTCCGTGTCATTCTTTTTTCGTTTTTGGAAAGATTTGGGCAACGTTGATAATTCTAACTGTAAATATTTTGAAAAATCTATTTTCAATCTGGAAGACTGAATAGGATGCCATTAATATTGTTCTATATCTGGAAAATCGTAAGTCCACGTGTCGTAATTGTTTGCCACTGCTTTCCCTATTTTCGCTCCTAAATTCGGCAGGAGAAAAACAAAAACGACCCTCACGTAAACAGAGTATATTCTGATTCGCGTTCAAATTAAAGTTCCTGTAAACAAGGAATCTCCGCTCCACAGTACCGATTACCCACTGCGTTTGACCGTAGAAGGTTTAGTGAACTGGATTTCTAAAAGGCATTGAAACGATTCAAGGTCACTGGGGTGAGCTCCCGGCCTGCTGTGGCTTCCTCTCAGTGGCGTAGCCAGATGGCAAAATTGTGGGGCAAAATGCATTTCATCCCCCAACGTATGTATGTGTTAGAATGGGTCATATCCTTTGAAGATGCAAATATACATCACTAGTAATCATCCCAGTTCTTGAATTATTACCAATACTGTTTTCTAGAATGTTTTTTTTTTTTTATAATGTGATGTTTATTATGTATTCTAACCCTGATCTAATTACAGTTGTATTAAGGCAAAGGTGAAAAAATGATGGTGGAATTAAAATTTATCATATTTTCGTAAGGAAACAAGGAACCCACATCATACTTTAGGAAGTGATTATTAAACATAAAAGAGAATGACAAAAAAAAACTTAAAATGAAACATTCAAAAAATGTATACCTCTCCAGAAAGTCTTTGAAACAGCTTGCAAAATATTTGTGATTTTTTTTTCTTAATCACCAAGTAAATGCAAACTCAATTTATTCTTGTATGTTATCGAAATCACGAGATCTGTTAAAGTTATGAGATTTCTATTTTTTATTTCATACCAACATCTCGTTTCTGATATTTTATAACAGTTATAAGTTTTAAATAATGCTGACCAGAAAAATAAATATTTTCTGGTGAGCAAGCTATTTTTTGGAATTTTCACAGAACAGTTGACAGCCAACCAACAGGACAAAAAATTTCAGATTTTTTTTCCATTGGTAACAGTTAAAAATGTATGTATGTATGTAGGTACGATTGGTTTGCACAGATGAAATTTTTTTTTCTAAAAATCTACTTTTTTGTTGATTCACCTGTAATAAGCTAGGTAATTTATTTTTTATTTATGTCTTATTGAAAATAATGTAAACAGTGGATCAAAACAAAAGGAAACAGTTAACAAAAAAACTGCGATAAAATTTTCCGTTCATTGAATACTACTGTCACTATACTATCTATACTACTACTGTCACACTGTCAAGCTAAGATGCGGGTTGAAGTTTATTAACTTAGTACCAAAAATACAATATTAGGACTAGGTTAAACGAAAATGGTATCGCGGTAGCAACTGAGCGACATATTGAGTAAAAAAAATATTCAATTATTCTGCAATTCTGAGAAGTTCTGTGATTCGGCAACATAAGTTGCAGTGTTGTATTACTTGATATTTATTGACAGTTTAAAATTATATAAACCTTACATCGGCTTTAATAGTGGTTTATGTCTTTTTTGAGCTTCAAACGTTTATCTTGAGCTGAAAAACTGTTATTTTCAGAACAATCAAAGTGTTATAGTTGTCAGACTTCCGTTTGCGAAATGCCAAAACAATTAAACAGCTGCTGCAAAGAGTTAGTAGCATCTTTGGTAGGCTATTTTGAAAAAGAACAAGACAATAATGGTTCATTGCTAGCATTAACAGCTGTTTAGCAGAAAGGTAATTTAAATATAAAATTAAAATATGAATTAAAGCCTCAGTCCTATAATTTGGTTTAGCATGTAGCGGTAGCCCTAAACTTGAATGTTTCTATGTTTAATTTTATTTTATAAACAGCTAAGAACAATGAACTTTTAAAACCATTTATAATAATTGATATTTATGTACCTTTTTCTTATTATTAAAAAACTATTTTTTCTGCCAATTTTTTTTGTACTTGCATATGTATGCATCAACCAATGTCTTTCAAAATATATACAATTTTTAAAATTATTTATCATTGTAATGTTGAAAAAAGTTACTTAACAATAAACAACTACAAAGAACCCATCCATATGCCAGTCAAAATTATTTCTAAATACTGAATAATTCTATAACAATCTGGCATCAGCGCGTTCTAAAACTTAAACACGTGTTTGATGGCATGCACCAGTTTTCAACAGAACACGTCATGAAAAAACTACACAGCTAAAGTAATGTAATCATGGCAATCAAACCCCCCCCCCAACCTCTGTTATTTAAAGCTCGTTTAAACTGCCCTTAACGTTTGAATTTTTTACATTTCGTTTTGCACATTTTCGGAACCTATGTCATTAAAACCAACCAAGTCACCCATAACTCGACATGTTTATAATACATGTTTTGATAACACTCGGAAACTTCACAAATGCAATTGCTCCTTTCTCATTCAATCCTTGCTACGCCGCTGCTTAGCGTTACAGCTTCTATTGCTTTTGCTGTTTTTCATTCTCTCTTTCCGTGTCAAACGATTCGTTTACTTTGTCGTCACGAGTTTTTTTACTTAAGCGACTTCTTCTGTAGTCGGTTTTAATTTCACTTATTATCCTCGTCGAATTGGTGCAAAGGACGCAAAAACGTGCCCCTAATCAGATAACCGTGGAGAAGATTCGCGCCATCTGACTGATGATGCAGTAAAATTAGCAATTCGCCGTAATAAGTCGAGTTCTTTTTTTTCTCAATTGAGCGGAGAGCCTAACAAGGTATTTTAAAGAAATCAATAGGATGCCTGGTGAATTCGTAAAAATTTTCCTTGAGAAAAAAAAGTTTGAATAAGATAGTAGGACAAGACGCGAATTTCGAAAATTGAGGACGCGATCTCCCCTTACTATTTTAATAAATAACGTGATATACGAGTAATTCGAAACCATACAGTTTACATATTGGGAAACTTCAGGCAGCACTAAAATATTAAAGACAGAGTCGGACACTGAATAAAGATTGTTTATATAAGGAACAATTTATGAAAAAGTACATACCAGTTAAAACTAGTAAAATATAAGAACATAAGTCTATCTGAGGAGTATGCAACCTGTGTAACGTTACACAAAATTGACTATTTTTACCGGGATAATATTCAGGCGTATAGGGACTCTAATGAATTAGTTGTATGTCGCTCAGTCGCTATTTGACCGGCAGCAGAGCGCGCTAATGTATGACGTTTTTTACAAAACAGATGATTTCGCCGGCGAGGTGATGTACTTACTTATAGTTTATTTTATATACATACTTGTTATGTGAGGAGTAATTTTCACCCTCTCATGGGGATGTCACTGAATGACTTTGATGTAATGCAAGTATTCACCTCCAAACTGCAGTGCTGCATATCTATAGCCAATTTTAACATCGATTAAAATAGAAATCACGATGACATAATTTTTTCCTCGATTTTACTTGTAATTTAAATTTAGGGGTGGTTTCCGCCACTCTATGGGGATAGTTTTTGAGATAATCATCAAGAATAATGCAGTTACATACTGTTTCTAAAATAACTGGGCATCGTAAGCTTTTTTTTGCAATCACTGCAGTTTTTTTAAATTTTCTGTTGTGCATGAGGGGTAGTTTTCACCCTCTCATGGGGGTGATTTTCAATGGAAAGTAGTGTTAACTCTGTATTAATGCGTTATATACTTGAATGTTTATATGTAATTAGAATTATTGAGATTTAAGACTACATGAAGCGTTAAGTCATTTTTACCCTGATTTTTAGCGCTAGGGGTTGATTTTGGGGGTGTACGATTTTTTCTGACTTCGGATTCGGATTCAGCGTCGAAAATTACATTGGGATATAGTTGTCTCGATAACAGTTCCAAAAAATGTATGGGGCTGTGTAACTTCATTAAAAAATTGCAGGGATGGCAAAAGTAGCGGTTCTTGCGGTTCGGAACCGGTTCCGGAGCGGTTCCACCAGTAGAGAACCGCTTCCAAATGTGGAACCGGTTCCGTCCCGGAACCGTTTTTTAGAGTACAAGAACCGTTTGCTTTGGAAGCGGGTTCGCTGTTTCGGGAATTTTGGAAGCGGTTCCAAAACCGCTCCTTTTCTAAACGGTAATGGGATGATTTCGTAAGAACCGGTACGAATACCGGTTCCGTACCGGTTCCTGGGGTATTTTTTCTTCTTATTGGTTTAACCAGTAGGGGCTGTCCGTAAATTACGTTATACTATGTACTGTAGAACACTTTTTAACCTCCCTCCCCCCTCACGTAATAGGATATTATATAAAAAAGCGATATACCCGGGATAACGCTATATTCGGGAAGCGTTATGTCCGAGTTTTACTGTACTTACAAAAAATAGGAGAAAATATCGAATATACTATCTGGGCCAAGTATGGTCACATTTTTGGCACAAAAAATCAATTAAATTAAGGAGCTTCAGAGTGGTTTTTATATTCCGAAATCTTTAACGTTACAATTCGGGCTTCCGTTGATCAGATGAAGCAAACTAAACGTTGATTATATAATTTTTATTATCACTTTTATGTTCAATATCGAACGTGGAATATGGAAATAAAAATATTAACATAATCAAAAATACTAACAAAAATAAACAATAATTATTTTAGGATCACAACAATCCAAAACGTTACACAACCAACCTAGAGGGATGCACACACTTTCGGTACGATTGTGATCTGTAAGGAAGGGAAAACTAACTATTCATGACCTAATTTACGTCTCACCCCTAAACGGTGCAATCTTCTCAAAATCTAACCAAATTTTGACTGTCGATCAAAATGATTCGTTTATTCCTTCATAAAAAGCATGTTTAACCTTACAAAAGGAGTTCTTTAATACCGCCGGGTACTGCGTTTCGACCGACAATAACGACGTGTGTGTGCAGATTTTGAAGCCGTAATTAAGTTTAACCAGTGTACTCCATTAAGAACTTTCTGTAATTTTTTTTAAAACCTAATTTCGCGATCCCTGATCCCTGATTCTGCCGATATAGCCGTTAGTCTAATAATATCGCCTATTCTTAAAATTCTGTATTATAATTTCCTATCTAAGAACCGCTTCCAGAACCGGTTCCAAACGAGATAGCCGGTAAAATATTTTTTTGGACTGGTTCCATCTTTTTTAAAAACGGGAACGCTTCCAATACCGCACAAAAATGTTAACCGGTCCTGATTCCAGAACCCCTTCCAAAATAAAACCCCGGAACCGCTCTTGGAAGCGGTTCCTTTTGTGACAAAGTGGAAGCAGTTCTGGAAGCGGAACCGTACCGCTTTTGAAGAACCGGTTCTGTTGCCATCCCTGAAAAATTGTCAATTTTTTTATTTTTCCAAAGGTAGTCCAAGATAACAGAGAAGTACCAGAACTTTGAATGGTACATTCATAGTGAAGCGCCCCGTATATTATTTCACTACTAAGAAAGATTCAGGATCGATTTTAAACCAATGAAACACGCGCATTAAGTCTAGCCCATTTTCCGCCTTTTAAAGGGACTTTTTTAATGGGCGACTCCGCCAAAGGTATTTTGCGAAACTCCATTCGACTTCGTGATCCTATTAGCGGCGAATAAGTCGCACATTACGTGCCGGTCGTCCGCGTGGGCGATTGTTGCGCTGTGCTGGAGACCTTTTCGTTACGACACCTGCTCCGAAAACACCTACGGCTCTTAGCAAAACTGTTACGTTGCTGTTTGGCTTCGTAATAGTCCAGGAGGCAGTGAATTTTTTTTGCACTTATTTTCCCAGTCGGTGATTATGAAATACCTTGTACGGATGGTGTCACAAAACGACAATTTGTGAGTCTGGCTAAAATTTTCGGATGGGTTCACTAGATAAAAAAAAAGACAAGTCCACTTATTTTCCCAGTCATAAATATTTAACATTAATTAAAGTGAATCATTTTATTAATGGAAATAATAGTCTGGCACATCCCAAGTGAAGGAAAGTCAGTCTGGCTGCAAATTTGCGGATGCAAAAATTTGATCGATTTTTGAAATTCGTAACTCTTATTTTCCCATGCTTGAAATTTAACGTATCATTTGATACTTTCATAAACTATAATCAAAAGTAAGTCTGGCTGATTTACGAAATTGGCAAATAAGTCTGGCGGCATCTTGAAAATCGGTAAAATTACAAAATTTTTGCTCTTATTTTCCCGGATTTGAAAATTTGTCACATGATAAATAATACTATAATTTCATAGAAAATACACGTCTGGCTTTTATTTACAATCACGAAAGCTTCGCCAGATTCACAACTCAGATAGTTCAATGAGGAGAGGAAGCGGCAGGTTTGTATTGTCACGACGCTGGAATGCGATTTGACCTGGGAACAGCTGCCTAGGCCCATAGTATTTTAAATTTTGTACAATTTTATTTTTTTATGATTTCATAAATAAATATTTTTCATAAATAAATCTGCTCAATAACAATTCTGTACTCTAGAAGTGATATTTCTCGTGTTTTAGCGAAATGTCTACCCGCTCATTCACTATATCTCAGAAACTAAACGAAATACACAAAAATGTCATGAGATCGATTTTGTAGAGAATTAATTGTCCTGCAGAAAACAACTATACAACTTTGTCGTATCTCTCATAGTTACAAAGTTATTCGCGAATAAAGTTTTTTTGATGACGGACGGACGGACCGACATTTCGCTAAAACCATGTTTTTTGAAATCCTGAGGTCATAAAACGTCGAGAAACGCTATTTTGAGCAATAGTAAAATTTAGCCCTAAACCAATACTTTTCTTATCATAAATTATGAAAAGTAAAGACATATAGAGATGACAACAATCACCTGTATAATTGAACATGCCGAATTTAGCGCGCCGGACAAGCGTTGGACGAGTCTGGCAAGGCTTTAGGGGTGTTCCACATTAGCCAGACTATATTTGCAGCTGTAATTATAATATAAACTATCATCTG
This sequence comes from Aromia moschata, assembly GCA_029963805.1. Lineage (NCBI taxonomy): Eukaryota > Metazoa > Arthropoda > Insecta > Coleoptera > Cerambycidae > Aromia > Aromia moschata. Next base: position 219,620 of record JAPWTK010000215.1, read on the forward strand.
ACAAATTTTTAGGACTGCGAAAATAAGGGATTTTTTTTTATAATTTTTTACCTGCCAGACATACTACCCATACTCACAGATTAGCCAGACTATTTTTTTTTCTTAACTTCACTATATCTCTCACTAATAGAACTATTTTTATCACTGGAAAAAAAAGTGAAGCATATTTGTACTTTCTAACGCATTTTCCGCCTCAACCCATCGGAAAACCCCCCCCCATACATATATATGAATTTTGCTTAGAATAACAAACCGAATAATTGTATCGGTGTTTGCTGACTGGGAAAATAAGTACCGAAAATTGTCACTGCCTCCTGGACTATAACGAATTTTTCCGAATGACACGCAAGGAGGAATCGTGTTATGGAGCAGTATCTGTTTATCTGTCACATTCAGGATCGGTGCGGATATGTCAGGTTTTGTAACAAAGAAAATTGTGATGCGATAACGCGGTTCAATCTACTTTCACCCTCTCATAGTTGCATAACCAAGACGACCGAGAAGATAACGTTTTATCTTCTCAAAGTAATCAAATTAAAAAAACGTTTTCCACGAAACACCGAACTACCATACTTTTCTCGACGCGCGTTTCGTCAACTCAGTTGGCATCTTCAGGAGAAGATTAACCTTTTAAGGACGGGGATTTTTACGTTGAAATTGGACTTTTTTTTACACGATATCTGTACATAAAATCGAAGAATCTGTCACGTCAAGTGCCCGACAAATTTGGTGGTCGAAATTTCGACCAGTCCCGTCTGGGACGGAAAGTCCCATGTTAAAAATTTTATTTGTAGAATTAACAGTGCATTCCTAAGTAATTGGATGCGCTGAATACGAAAAAAGATACTAAAAAATGTCCAGAAGACATCTCTGACCTTGAAAATTGCATTTCAAGGTTAAATCCGTTGTTTTCTGTCCGAAATGATATCTGTACGGTTTTTTATTTGTTGGATGCAGAAAAATAGTAACGTTTATTATGAAAGTCATTTGCAAGAAATATTTCAGATTTTGCTCTCAGCATGACCCATGATCAACAGCGTGGATGTGGCGAAAATTGTATCCCTTTGGGGTGCTTCATTTTTGTGAGTCCCCTTGCCTCTCACTTTGGGGTGCTTGATTACCTGTATGTAACAAAGGATCTTTAGACCAATAATCTTTCAAGTCGCCTTTCCGAACATAGCCCATTAGAATTGAAAGGCCAAGAAAACGTTGAAACTCATCTTCCGTAAGAGGAGACCAAGCTATCTGGTGAGAACGCCGAACTTCATGATTTCGACTTTCATATCGATTTGTCTCATTTATAATTTTTTTCAACCAGAGAGGAATCCAAAAAGTATTCAAAATAATCGATTGGGTTATTCCCCAATCAATATTCAAGGTAAATACCTTGAAGATGCATCCTACCATTCGCAATACTTCTTTCGTATTGAATAAATCAAAATACGTAGGTTTACTTACCAATTTTCAGGGCGAAATACCGAATAAATTTTTTTATCTTGAATTGATTATTTCAAGGTCAGATATGCTTCCTAAAGTAGTTATATTACCATAGGCGATACCATGTCTTTTTCAAGCAATTTTGTAGGGAATATATAGCTGGTATATGTAATCATAAGAATCGGTTTTAGCGGAGTGTATGAAAAAAGGAAAGGCGACACCTATTGGACAGATTATGTATTATTGCTTTTATTGAATGGGATGAGGAGAGGTGAGTTATTATCCAAATCTTTCTGCTTACAGTATACCAATTTTCTGGTCAATTCAATTCAAGGTCAAATAAAAAATTCGACCTTGAAATCACTATTTCAAGGTCAAATATGCTACCTAAAATTGTTACACTATATTTTCTATATTCAAAACATAAAATTATCCCTAAAATCATTCAAAAATATTATGATACTTGAGTGGCCGAAATATCGACCAGTCCCGTCCTTAAAAGGTTAAAACTAAATTCTAACCTACACACGAAATTGTGCTAAAAATCAATGGAAAGGATCGATTATTCACTTTTTATTCATATTTTTAGGTTAAAAGTTTATTTTTTAGCAAAAAAAACGTACTCTGTTGTAAAAAAAATTAAAACAATTTGAGATTCTTTATGTCCCTTAATTTATTCTCCTAGAGTGTTTGCAGAAAGACTGGACTATTATTTATGTATACGTTAGATTACATTTATTTGAGCTCCATCGTAAATATAGGGTACTCATAATCACATTGAGCTGAACAGTGCTAATCGATAGTGTTTGAAAGGAAAGGCATAGCTGTAATATTTATTTCGTTCTCAGAACAATCGTGCATATCTCCCTATATAGTATATCATATTTATTAACCTATTATTACTTACGTCACCTGAGCGCAAGATTCAAAGCATACCAGGGATAAATAGTTGCGCCTGTAAAGGCTGGAAGAGAGAAAAATGCAACGGCCGAAGGCTGAACATAATAATCCTATTAGGTGTGTTAGGAAATACACAATTTCATTGTAGGAAAGGTCATCGACATGCGCCTGTTGTTACTTTTTTTTTTGTAGGAAAGTAATAAACGGGCCTCTATAATTTTATTAACACAGATTCTTTCGAATGTTTTAATAAACCGAAGTAGAAACTGAACACTTATTTTTTTTTGTAACTACATTACCATTTGATACTTTGTATGTGAGGACACGACTCCAAAAAATTAACGGAACAAAAAAATTTACTAAAGGACCCTGCAATAATCTTATAGAAATTGGGTTTCGGTCAAATCGTCTGAATTTTGGATATGTTTTAGGTTTCGTTATCTCAAGCAAAAGTTTCAATGGGCACAAAGCTCGAAAATCAATACTTTGGCTGCTACGGAGCTTGAAAGCTCCAAAGCTCCACCACAGATTTATTTATTCGTGCAGTCTTTATAGATTTTTAAATAACTTATTTTTTCGATTTTAATGTCTAGGTTTATGTTTTTGAGGTTGATGAATTCAAATCCGATGTCAAATTGTCCGTTGTCGTGAAAATGTTCCCTTATTTTTTTGGAGTAGTTTATAATTTTAGAGTCATGGTTCTTTGTAAACTTGTAACCCTTCTATAATCTTACAATGTATAGTCTTGATTCACTTGTTTTAGCATTAAGGAGAGAAATGAGTTAAAGGGGGAGATTTGACAGAAAGCTGACTTCTGTAAAAGTTTTAGATCCACCATTCTGTTAGGTTACAGCTATGCTATTCTTCAGACCTTATTTCATCAGATTGTCATAATTTTTACAATAAATTGCAAAGAAAAGAAGAAGCTGATTATTGTTTTATTCATTGATTTTAAATAAAGTACACACTTTTTTAAATAAAGTACACGCTTATTTTAGTGTATTCTGATTTTTTTTTAATAAAAATATATTTTTTCGGACGACGTAACTATTTCAGAGGACGTAATTTCGGCTTATTTAGCGCAAAAATAAGAAATTGTTAAATTCTCAACCCGGTGGAGCTTATATACTCTATTTAAAAAGTACAATTTTAGTGTATAAACAAGGAGGATAAACAAAATATCTCTAATTTTTTTCTACAAATAAATGCTATGAATAAACTTGTTACATAAATGATTAATATCAACCCAGCCAATCAATCAAATATTCCTTCTAGTAAAATAACTGCTTTCTGTATTCCAAAATAACATAATAAATGTGACTAATTTCTTTCTTCCATATAAGTTGATTAATTTACGACACTATTTTTATCCCTAATTTCCTATAACGGTAGTGTGTTGTACTTTTGTGGCAGGAAGCAAGTGATTCAGTGCAATTCGTACAAAGAGTTATCTCCGTGGTAATTATAGCTCAAGCGATAAAAACTGCGTTGTTTTCAAGATAACTTGTAATGTGCAACATATTATTTGACTAGTTTTTACAAGATTTACAGTGTTTGATAAACTTTACATTCAGTGTTTTCAACATAAGTAAAACAAAATAAAACTTCATATCTTAAGATGCCAAACTGTACATCAGACTAATTTTTTTTTCAAATTTAATTTACAATACGCCATTTAAGCAAAAGTAAAATAGGTCAGCCATAAAGTTTGCACCATATGGAAAAAAATTGTGTTTGCATTTAAGAAATTCTTTTGAGCGTCAGTTGTTTGGGCATGTCTTTAAACTAACTAGCGCCCATAAAACCTAGCAAAAAGTTGATAATATACGAGTAGCATACGAAAATTTGAAATCGACCCATTCGTTTATTTCTTGCTGAACTTTTTATAATTGAGTTATTTCTTGCCCGTTTACATTGACTTGAACAATAACAATATTTTTCTTGGAGAATAATCTCCAGAAAATAAATACGATTTTAATGATGAGCGATTTCGTTCGAATTGTAGTACGAGGGTAAGTTGAAAAAATGTCAGGAACCGCTATTTCACCATACTGCACTGAAACTTCATATTGAGGCTAATGTTTTACAAACGAAAGACTTCTTTATAATATTTTTCTCTAGGGTTGAATATAACGGTAGTTTGCTCTTGGGTCGACTTCAAATTTGCGTATGTTACTCGTATATTATCAACTTTTTACTAGGTTTGATGGGCGCTATTTTAGTTTAAAGACATGCTCAAACAACTGATGGTCAAAAGAATTTATCAAATGCAAACACAAAATTTTTCCCATATGGTGCAAACTTTATGGATGACACTGTAGGTGCTAGTTGTATGCAAAATGGGACATGGCTTTAGTTCAAGGCGTCTAAAACGAAATTTAACCTATATATTCGCGGTATCGATTAACATCACGTGACCATCAATTATGCAAAATGCTTTTAACAAGCTAAATCTTTGAGGCGCTTCCGACAAAAGCTCTAACGTGTGACAGGCAGATGGATGTTAAGACTGTTGAAGAGTTATCTTGTTAAAATGCAATTTTAATAACTCCAAACGTTTTCACAGAGTGCCTAACTATTCTTGTCTCATATTAACACCATGAGGTAGATAAAATTAGGCTTATTACTATATTAAAATCTAATAGCCATTGAAGATGTTTGTAAAGTCTCAAGTCTCTAGAGCGTTTATCGTTTGAAATTTGAGAGACAGACAGACGGACTGACCTCAACGAAGCAGACACTACTATGATTAAAAGCTCTGACGGTATCTGATATACGCCTAAGTCTGAAAGTCGGTTAAATCAATACGTATATGACGTTCGTATATATTATAAATTAATTAGCCTTCCAATCACTTTGACGTAAGAAGGAACTAACGTTACTGATGACGTAAAAATGACGGTAACGCAAAAGTACAAGTCTGGTCCTTTAACTATTGATGACAGATTTAACATTTACAGGATCAACTATTGATAATATATAATATAGTTTATTTTATAACATATTATTATTGTAACTTCACGTTTTAATAATCACTCTCATTCGATAGGTTTGAGAATACACGAAAATTTCTGAAATTATACAATTAATATATTCAGTCAATAGATTTTCTGGCTTTGACATCAGTTATAAAAGGGATTTTCTAATCAGTAACTATGTATATGAACTCTTTATGTAAGCTAACGGGGTTTTTAATTAAATATTATACGATGCTATTGGTTGAATTAATCAATTCATTAATTTAATTTTGAAAATTGAATCAATTAATTTAAAAGTAATGTTTCGTTGCACAATTGTTTCATCAGTTGTTTGTGACGAGCGTTTAAAATCGATAAGCACTGATTCAATTAATTCAATACTTTACGTCTTATGCATTTTAAATCACAAACAGGCGTTCACTAATTCAGCAGTGCGGAATTAATTAAGTAATTAGTCAGTTAATTATAAAACCCTCACGATTTATTTATTTTTAGTCACAAATAACCATTGAAATCATGGTAAAAGGAAAAAATTGTCCTTTGATTGTTTAGATTTATTTATTTTTTGTTTTATTCTAGTTTTAGTGTTACATTGGTTCAGTCAAATTTTGTGAAATGTATAATTAAATAACTCAATCAATAAATGTGAAGTATGACTAATAAAACAACAACTGTTGGGCAAAATTTGACTTTATTCATCAAAGAGTCTCTGTTACGACAGATCTTGAAGCCTTAATTAACAATGACGCAATTTCTTTATTTATTGTACGCTATTGACCTTTTTTGACGCGACGTATATATTGTTTTAGCGTTGCCGCTTCGAAATTCTCGGAATTGTGACTATAATATCTTGAAAGTACGCTTCAAGACGCGTATTTAAAAAAAATGGGCGTCAAGATATTATAGTCACAATTCCGAGAATTTCGAAGCGGCAACTTGAATGAACTTTGAAAATATTTTCAAAACTATACATTTTTAGAATAAACAACCTTATACAAACTTACCCTTATTTTTAATGCTAAATAAGATAAAATTATGAAAATTGGGGGTTTCCATTTGAAAAAATTGATTTTTGGCATTTTTCTCAATTTCATTTTTGATCTCATTTTTTGAACACCCTGTAATTATAGTTATGAGAATATTACAAAAAATCTATTAATGTGGATCATTTTCAACAAGGAATCCGACCCAAATTGAATAATAAAGGCTTTCTTATAGGAAAAATTGGTAATTATCTTAGGGCCTGCAGACATTTGCAGCAGTCATTTTTAACATAAAAACTTAAATATCTCAAAACCTCTTAAACTTAGGTATATGACAAGATACATTAAATATTCTTAGAATTGACCATAGAATCTAAAAATGTATTAATATACAGGGCATTCCATTTGAAATAAGTTGACATCTACTTCCGGTATAACCGGAAGGGCCATTAATGTGAAAATATTTTAGGCGTATGTCCCCCATCAAATTTTCAGATTTACTAATTATAATTTTCCCATAATCGATGGATGCAGTTCTCGGAGGACCAAGGGCGTAGCCAGTATTTTTTTGGGGGGGGGGGGGGCGGTCCAATGCAGATTAAACAGAAAAGCAAAAAAAAAAGTCATTGAAGGCAACGCCAAGCGCAATCCCCCGACTATTTTGATTTCTACTTCTTGAGTATTTGGGGGGGGGGGGGCGATCGCCCCTATCGACCCCCTTGGCTACGCCCTTGCGGAGGACCACCCTGTATACGTCGCGTCAAAAAAGGTAGTCGCGTAGAAAGTTAGTAGTTATAAAACTGGCTCAAATTAATATTTTTCAAAATCTCGCAAACTTGAAGAGATTTATGACTTTTCTAGCCCAACCCGGTCAATATCGTACAATAAACAAAGAAATGGCGTCGTTGTTAATTAAGGCTTGACAAAAAAAATTCGATTGTTAATTGCTCGAAATAACTTTTCGAGTTAACGGATCGAGCTGAAATTGTTTTTGTAACTTCATACCAGTGGCGTACCCACGGGGAGGGGGGGATAAGGGGGGATATATCTCCCCCAGGAGGTCCAAAGTGATAATAAAAAAAAATAGCCAAAGTAGATGATATTGTCCGCTAATACAAATTAAACACAGTAAATTCTTAATTCATAGCTAAATTCGCTATAAGTAGGGTGGCATATTTCTTCCCGCGCGGAGTACCTACGTTCAAAGTAGCCCAATTGGCGGCTTTAGCGCATTTGGAATTATGCAACCAACAAGCTTACCCTAACATGTATAGACTGTTGTTGATATTCTACACAATACCTGTTTCCACAGCCACAACCGAGAGGACATTCTCAACATTAAAACGCATAAAAACCTACCTGAGAAATTCTACTTCTCAAAACAGGCTTAATGGACTAGCAATGATGGCTATTCATAGAGAGTTACCGATTTCCGAAAATGAAATTATCGATGAACTGGCAAAAAGACCTAGGCGACTAGATTTTGTTATCTAAAATAATTTTCGAATTTCGAATTTTCAATAAAATTTTGTTTCTTATTTTTTTCTTAATTCTTATCCCCCCTCAAGCCCAATGTCTGGGTACGCCACTGCTTCATGCTACAAATGGCTGTCCCTCCAATAAATTTCGTGATCATAGTCGTCTTACTTACCTAAAAAAATAGCGAAAAAAACAATTTCGGCAGTCATTTGCAAGTTAACAATAGCACTTGGAGACTTCAGGTTGGGCTTAAAATTTTGGAAATTCAATAGGCTACAACTTCTTAAATGCATATGCTATACAGTACGCGGCACCCTAATGCGTACATAGCCGAATGAAGGGCAATTGATAATTTAACTTCTTTACTGAGCAGATGTAAACATGAGGTGAGAACCAATCGCGATCTAGTCGCTAGCGCAGGCGTATGAAAGGCATCCGGTCTGTTAGTAGGGCTGTTTGAGTTAAAATTTGAAATACCATTTTATATTTTATTCTGGTCTAGTGCCTGATTAGAAAAGTGCGTATCATCAATCAATATTGTCATTTGCCAATGATTTTACGTGTGTGTAAGCTAAAACACATACGCCAGCACATCTCCTTCGACCAACTATTCGCATAATATTATAAAATATAAATTAATTAAACGACAACAAACGTCTAGTCCCCGAGCGCTGGTGCAGTTTGAATTTGACATGCGCAGATGCTACTAACATGAACATGGTGTCAGATTTCGGCGAATCTCAACAGAGGTGGACTCGGGTCATTATTGTTACAAACTGATAGTTCACAGAAAATTAAAACGTACTAAGGGGCTAACTATTACAAAATGGAGCCGTATTTAGGTGTGGTAATGTTAGTGGTCCCGAAACATGGCACAACAATAAGTTACCCACGAAGCTCATACAATTTCGACCTAAAATGTACACTATTGCTTTCTTCGTCTCTTGTTAGACAATTGCGGTTTCCCTTACAATTGATTAGAATTTACTTCATTCACCTTTTACCTTTAAACCGACAAAATATTCGGGTCTTATTTACCCTTGAAGGAAGACTCGTTTTTCCAGGGTATACCTGTTCCAAATTCCTGCTCTCATAATACCTGTTTTGAGACAAATAAGACTAATATTTCGTCAGATTAAAGGTAAAATTAATTAAGTAACACAAAATCAGCTGTAACAAAACTGCAACTGTTTAACAAAAGACGAAAAAAAGTTGCAAAAATATGCCCTGCCAAATATCATACGCTAGTTAAAAAGTAATGTTACTCTTTTTATCAAACAATTTATGAGTTTTAATTGGTAAGTCCTTTTAAGTTTCATTTTTCGTGACCACTGACATTACCACAGCTAAATACCGTCGTGTAATAGTACGCTTCATAGTACGTTTATTCGAATATTCACGAATGTATTCTGATGTATTTTCTGTGTATCGCTTTGCGCTAATAGTGACCTGAGCCCGACTCTGACCTGAGCTACGATTCGCCGCAACGTTGCTCTTTAGATTTCCGCTAAAAATCCCCACTAACACCAAGCCTCGCCGGCCCAAGTAAATTCGCCTAACTATGACATTAAATGTATCATTTAATATGTTGTTAATATCCACCTATGTACGCATTAGGCTGCCGCGTAGGGGAGCCCGGGGCGGGGCTAGTTGGCATTCAGCTTCTAGTTATTGACACAGAAGGAGGGGAGCGCTGCCTTCTTGATGGTATAACGGCACGGCAGTATTGCATCATCCGTGGCAGTTTCAGTTGATTCCAATACTCGTAGGCTAGAGGAGATCCAGCAACGTGTTTTTTGATCAGGAATTAAACTAATTTTATTCTGAAATATTTTGCGCTAGGGAAGTCCTACGTTTTATGTCAATCGTTTTGCTAACTGCATGTGACAGAGCAGCTTATTGTGAATGCATTTATATGTCATTTTGCTTCCTTCTGTTGTGTTGAAAGAATGTAGTAGCAATGTTGTTTTGAAAACCTTGTTGGGGCTAGTTGGCATAGTTTGGTACGGGGGTTCTCACAGGAGTATGCCATCCCTGTTCGCAGCTTAGCCAGACAATGCCAGAAACAGAGATACAGATGTGGTGAAGCTGCTAATTCTGCTAATGCTGTCGACGAACCACCTTCATGTGGATACGTGCTCCCAAGAGTGGTATGTGGTGTGTTCCTTTCTATCTTTACTTAATGAACTAGATGAGGTAGTCTGTTTGATATATTTCTGTAGCAAATAGTAGGTACAAAACTACTTAAAGACGCGTGCAGCAACTGATTCACCATTCTTTTCAAATGATTTACTGGGTATGCCAACTTGCCCCGGACATGGAATTAATTGGCACAGTGGAAAGCGTTTGGGAAAACATTTTTTTGGCCTACTAGAAACGCTGACACGAAAACCTTTCTGTTACAAATAGGTGCCCAAGTAGTTCCCCTATCATCAGCAAAAATCGGATTTACTCCAACTGTTACAGAAAAAATTAGAAAAGTCAAAAACCAAAATCTATGCCAACTAGCCCCGGTCTCCCCTACTGTATAAAATACGCCAAGGAACGGAGATATTAGGGGAAATGTGAAAAAAAAAAACGGTTTTTTTTTTCACAAATTGTTAATTAAAAAAATTAGCGGACGGTTTCAGCTCTACGAACCCCGCGCATTGTGTTCTGCGCAAAAAAATACATAGGAGACTGTCAAAACTAGCCCTATATGTTTCAAGAACACTTTTTGATGATTTTTCCGTCCTGCCCACTGGACTAGTATGCGCGTTCTGCTGCGAAACCCGTTTAATATCTCCCAGGCGAATCTACCTATTTTTAATGACTTTTGCGACTCGTGATACGTTTCACTGCGAGTCGGGGCATTCGTTCTTTTTATCTTTACGAGTTCAGCCGGCGGTCGCGGCGTACGCCGAAGCCGTAAGCCATTTAGCGCTTGAAAAATAAACGGGCATTTTTCACGGGGCCCCCGGCGGTGCCACAAAGCCGTCTCGTCGATTATTACGACAACTGCGTGCCGAGCCGATATCGCTCGATTACCTTTATAGCGAGGCATAAACCCCGTTTACGTATCGGCATTGTCGGTAACGGATAAAGGGAATACGATTGTGTGGCTCGAAGGACCAAAAAACTATCTGCTGGAGTTTAATTTTTTCAGCGGGTTTATCCGGATAAAAATAGCGGCGTTTGTTCGTTCGTGTCACATATCAACTAGATCAAGTCTACGTACAAAACGACGAAGCTAGCGGAAGCCCACAATGAGGCCCGGGGTCCTAGGTTAATTCAATCGTTCGTAAATATTGCTGGGTGAACATGTGTTGTTGTTTATCAAATTTCTTTTACGAGGTGTGTAAATTAAGTAATGAGACTAGCAACGTAGCGCCCGATCTAGCAACACTGTAGGTTAACATGTAATGCAACCTTCAGTACAAGTTTGAACTTTGAGTCATTTGTTCGTTCTTTGAGACTGTTTTCGTAAACCGTGTTTTTCTAGTGCGTTTTAAAGCAGAGCCTAGGTTTTTCGGTGGTTTAAGGCATTCTCAGAAGGAAAAGAGTCGATTGAAGATGAACCACGCAGCAGAAGGTCTTCATCTTCATGAACCGATGAAAATGTCGATAGAATATGTGATCATGTGCGATCGTCGGTTGACGACAATAATAAACGGGGAAGGGTTAAATTTGAATCACACACACCACTGTTCATCATATTTTGACTAACGAATTGGGGATGAGAAAAATGAGAATGAGAAAAACCGTTTCAGTAAACGAGTTTTTAGCCAGTAAAAACATTATTGTGGCTCCTCGGCCTCCTCATTCGCCTGAATTGAGTCCTTGTGACTTTTTTCTCTTCCCGAGATTGAAAAATCACCTCAAGGGACGTCATTTTGAGACCATAGAAAACATTCAAACGGCTGTAACCGACCAGCTGAAGGCTATTTCAGTATATGAGTTCCAGCACTGCTATGAGGAATGGAAGAAACGTTTCCAGCGCTGTGTGGCTTCCCAAGGAAGTTATTTTGAAGGAGACAAAACATTTAAAAAATCAATCTCATTACTTAATTTACACACCTCGTATATACAACGAAAAAAACCCGCTGTCAATGGAAACACTACTTCCACAAATTTTCCACATTTAATTAGACGAAACAGCTAAAAACATCAGACTCTATTCTTAAAAGTGTGTGTGGCCAATATGACCATTATGACCTTTAAGACTCGTGACCTTTGCGAGCCATATGACCTTTATGACATATATGGCATCAATGACCTAAATGGACTTCGTATGACATTTGTCGCCTTAAACATCCTCATGATCTATTTTAGGCATGGATATGGAAGGAAAAAATGGAAGTAGATACTTAACAATGTAAAATTTGAATTCTTCTGCCTCAAAACACCATAAAACGACAGGGCACATTAATATATTTATTAATTCGTATTAAGATACAACAAAACAACCGTCCCCTCCCTCCTGTGAACAACAAAAACACCATCAACCAAATGAACACAAATTTTATAAAACATTTGGTGAGGCTACATAGGATTTCACAATTTTTAAATGTTTCCTTTATATTTTACTAGCGACTCGCCCCGGCTTTGCACGGTTTACGACATCACATTAGAAACCTCTAAAATTATCAGTGTTTCTCTACTATATTATGCATGTATTATGCATATAAACCTTCCTCTTGAATCACTATCTATTAAAAAAAACGCATCAAAATCCGTTGCGTCAATGATTATTGAAATGAAAAATTGCAATTTTTCGCCATTTTTAAAAAACCAAAAATAATCTCTAAAAATTCTGAAATAATTTGAGAGTATTCTTTGACTAATTCTAAGACATTTTTGTTCTTAAATAATTTTTGCTAAACTAAATAGATTCCAAAAAATTCCGTTTTCGACGGCTTGATGTCCTTGGTGCCATGAACACTTTTGTTCAGGTGGATTCAAAGTACAACATATTTCAACCCCAGAAAAATTGGCCGGAAACGAAAATCCATATGATTGGTGCGGGGTCCTTTAAAACTTCGGGGCACTTCGGAGCACTTCATTCCAGATCTGAAAACTAGACACTTGAGGCTAAAATTTCCTTTTTTTTATTTTCTGTACGACCATTTTTCTCCGAGTTATCCCTTGTTGAAAATCACCCAAAAATTTGGAATTTTTTTAATATCCTTTAATTTTTATTACTAGTGTATTTCCTTCTTTAAGTAAGTAGAATTGTAATTTAATAAATAGGTACTGTCATGATTATACAAACAAGTTTTCTGATCGTATACTTTCGTAATTACATAGTAGGCTTACAGTTTGTGTATCCTCCATCGCGTTGCTACTGAATAGCGTCACGTGTGAATTTTTGTGAAGTTAAAATACATAATTTAAAAAATATTGACTAACCCAGCGCAGGTATGTATCTTATATGTCTATTTAAAATAAATATATAAAATCACGTGTTTATCATGCACATTATAGCATAGCATTCCAAAACAGTTTAACGTCAAGATGTCCTTCTATCAGTAAAAACCAAATCTCAAATTGTTCCGTTATTCCGTTATTGTTTTAACATAATTATGGGAAACCTTGTATATCATATTGTGGTGTTACCTTCATAGTTCTAGTACATTTTAATGGAACCAGACATATTTCGGAGGTCCAACAAAGTCGGCAACTGCCAAATGTTTCGGTAAAACCGTTAAAAATTCCTCACCCCTTGTCACTCGCACGCTGTTAACAAAATATCCGTGAAATAAAAAATGTGTCATATATAATATGTAAATATAAAAAACATTCCATTTACGTATTGTCTATTTTTGTAACTCAACTCTTGACGTGATTATTATTTTTATAAAAGATGTCAGTTAAAAATCATGACCTGCAGATAAAATTGGTAAAAAGGTCAGTGTCGCCAAGATAAAGAAATATTAACACCCCAACTAACGTACTTAAATCGTTAATAGAAAATAACGCTCATGCTCGTATATAACCTTAAAGTAGATACGACGTTTTCTAAATACGTACCGGCAAACTGGAAGCGTCAATCGGTAACAAGAAACATTGACAGAGACAGAGTAAGGACAGAAGAAAACGTTGAAATGTTAGGCAAGTGATAACTGACAATCCAAGAACATCAAATACCCATCTGAGCCAACAAATGAATCTCTCCTATACAACGTGTCAAAGAGTTTTGATTTGGAGCTCAATCCATACACATTGCAGAAATTCATGAAATTCTCAGAGCGGAGGGACCTCTAAGACTACAGTTCTGTCAATGGTTTATTAACCATTTCAACAACAACGATGCTGTCTTCGAAAAAGTTTTTTTTTATTGGCGAGGCTCGGTTCCATCTTTCGGGCTATGTTAACTCTTATTGTTAGAATATGTGATTTTGGAGTGCAGACAACCCTCAACCACCCTGCTCGGATTGATGGCATTGGCATTTGTGCTAAAAATCAATGTAAGGATCGATTTTTCACTTTTTATTCATTTTTTTTAAAGTTAAAAAGGTTTTTTTAATCAATAATCCATATTTTCATTATCAAAAAAACGTTAAATATTGTAAAAAAAAAATAATTAAAGCCTTAACTGAAAATATGAGAAAAAAATGTTTTAAAGAGAAAAGTATTCAATTTTTTTTTTTTGCAAAAAAAGAATCATTACAACTTGTAAAGGATACTTTTTCAAAACTCTTTATGATGACATTATCGAAAAAAAATATTGAAGTCCGTGGACCTCTTAAAAGTCAAGCAAAAAATTTGAAAAAAATGTTTTTTGATGGTTGATTGGTTATGATTACTGAAAAACTGCTGACGTTAAAAATTTTAAACTGAAGATCCAAAAACTACAAACTTAGACTTTTGATTTCCTTTTTTCGTTCCTTTTTCTTAAGTTACAGCTCTTTGAAAAATCACCTAAAAATATTGTTTTATATCTCTTAATTTCTGCGCCTAGTGTAGTTATATAGTTTATTTTTCTGTTTTTTTTTCATGTATATACAGTATGTCCCCGGATCGAGTTTAAAAGAGGAAAAAAAAATTGTGTTTTTGATTTCTCAGAAAAGGTCACTCTTGATGATTTGCCCTGCTTGATTTCAAACCCCCAAAACGCAAATTACTTTTTATATATGTAACTCAAACGGTTCTCGAGATAATACCATTTTTCTTCATAATTTGGAATTCTTTTTATAATTCGTTAAAAAATTCTAGTAGGCGGATTTCATTGCAAGATATCACTGACAACTGCTGACAACTAATAAGTCAGTATAACTTCAAATCGAATCTTTGTCATTTTGCTACTATTTATATAATGACTCTAGAACAAAGAATTTATTTGATTCAATGCTATGGAACTGGGGAAGAGTGCTATCGTGTTGTTATTAATAAATTTAACGAAAAAATACCCGGAAGTTAGCATTTCTAATGTCGGAGCGAAGAAGTTGGTGACCAAGTTCTTAGAAACAGGCTCTGTTTTAGACATTAAAAAATCAAAATAATGGTTGAATGAAGATGATGCTGCTTCAGTTCTTGCCCTCCATTCCGTGAGAGAAGCCCCAAGATTATCACTTAGAAGAAGGGCAATTGAAACTGAAATAAGTAAATCACATTTACAGAGAATTTTCAAGCAGAACCGGATTTTACCAATTAAACCAAAATTCAGGCACACCTTAGAGGAGGGTGATGAAGCCAAACGTTTGGATTTTTTGGAGATGGGCAACAGAGTTTTAAATGACGGAGGATTTCATAAGCGAATTTTGTTCCTCGATGAATCTACTTTTTCAACAAACGGCGTCGGTTCCTCTCAGCATTGCCGGTATTGGAGTGAAACAAATCCCCACTTTACTATTTCTTGTCGAAGACAATATTTCAAAAAATTTAATGTGTGGTGTGCGGTTTCATATACAAATGGCATTATTGGTCCATATTTTTTTCAAAGAAAATTTTGTTGTTTAATTCAACGATTAAAACATGAGACTAAGTAATTCGAATATTTTTTTTAGCTAACTAATTAATTGAGTTTCTATAGGATATAGTATCCTAGACAACGAAATTATTGGGTTAAATCCGCCAACTAGAATTACTAGGGCAAATCATCAAGAGTGACTTTTTCTGAGAAATCAAAAACGCAATTTTTTTTTTCGCTTTTAAACTCAATCCGGGGACATACTGTATATAAAATAAATTTGACAACGTGTTTTTTTAATGACTCGTTCCTTAATCTGAAGAAATTATGTGGCTTTCATATCAAGTGAGTTAAAAAAGGAGAGTTCACGAGTTAAATACGTCACATATTTCGTTTACGTTACCTGCTCAGTGACGCAGACGGTTTTTTTACTGGAACACCACCTGGGACACGTCACCCTGAACTTTATTGCGCACTCAGATAGAACGGCACCCGCTGAACTCGCCTGCAGATTAATATTTAATTAAAAGGGAATTTTCCCCAGGTGGGTAAACAGGAAAAACGACGGAAAATCATCGGGCACAGCGAAAGCTCCGTTGTACGGCTGGAACAAAGAAAAACCGCGAAATCGAACGGTAGCCACAGGCGCCTGCGGGTGGAATTTGGAAGTGTTGTGTTTTGTAAGGAAGCATGAGAACCACGTCTCATTTCAAGGGGTGATTAGACAGTCTTTCTATCTTAAAATGTTCCAAAAAGTATCCTATTTTAGAAAAATCTTAAAAAAGGTGTACAAAATAATATGCCACTGAATTTCTTCAATAAGAAGAGTTCAATATGACTTCTACTTTGGTGACCAAAGTAAAAAGTTGTTTGCACCAATTATAAAAAACACCAACCTTTCCTTCTTGTCATCCTGTATTTCTTCGAAAAAATATGGACCAATGATAAATTTAGCTGTGATTCCGCACCAAACAGTGACTTTCTTGTCATGAAGACCTTTCTGAATTTGAATTTTACAGGGGCCTGCTCTCAAACCCATTCTCGTATGAAATCTTCGTAAACCAACAATGTAATTTGTACCACATTAATAATAACATTGTTCTAAATTTATCGTAATTCGCAGATTAATTTTTTTTGTTTTTAGATCAAATTGTTTGAATTCTTAAAGTTAAGTTTTATTTCGAGAATAATTCATAAAATTGCAATCACTTTGTTTTGACACTTATGTTAATATCCGGTTGATATATTAGTATTGATCCATTCCCACAACGTGCCTGGAATTATCTAGACAAGTCTGATGGGGTACAGGTTATACAAAGCGTGCACTTATATGCATAAGTGAGGTTAGATATGCTTTATTATATGAATTTCGTTTAGGCCATAATTAGGTGTCCACATATGGCGACAACGTCCTTAGTTTAGCAACATACAAAAGATGGTTCGCGTGCTTCCGATCTGGCGACTACAGCATCGACGATAAACCACGACCTGGTAGGCCACCTCAACTGGATATCGAGTGCTTGCGTGTGATTGTCGAAGCAAATCCGAATGGAACTCTACGAGATTTGGCACGACAGCTCGGCTGTAGCCAGGACACCGTAGTACGTGACTTGGGCAAGTACAAGCAAGTGGATGCCACGTTTATTAAGCGAAGCCGATCGCCAGCATTGTAGTAACATTTGCACACAACTTCTTTCACGCAGTCCTCAATTTTGACTGGTGAACAATTTGTTACCGGGGATGAAAACTGGTTGCTTTATATAAATTACAGCCGTAAGCGCTAGTGAGTAGACGCAGATGCTCCAGCACAATCGGTACCTAAACCTGACGTCCATCCGAGAAAGGTGATGTTGTCAGTTTGGTGGGGCTTTCGTGGCGTGTATCACTGGGGACTCTTGGAAGACAATACCACCATCATCTGCGTAATTTGGTTGCCCAGCTTGATCTTCTGGACAAGGCTATACTACTGCACGACAATTCACGTCTCCATATAGCAAAACAGACACACCTTGAACTCTTGCAGTTAGGTTTTGAAGTTCTGCCCCACCCACCATATTCACCAGACCTTTTCCCTTGTACTTTTTTTTGTATTGTAACCCTGGATTAAGATAATAGTTTTCTGACATTTTTGGAGATGTCCATTAAAATTAGAAGGACTAGGTTCCCTACCTTAAAATCTCTATATTAAACGTAGAAATATTTGAAAAAATACAGGAACATGTCTATAAAATGTGTGATGCCTTTTTTTAATACACTACGTAACTGACACATTTTTTTCGTAACACACTACGTGACTGACACATTCAACCAAAGAACGAATAGTTTTACAAGAATCAAAACTGTCTGGTCCGCTTAAGCCGGTCGAGCTGGAATAGCTTTACCTACCGCAGAGCTTCTTCCGTCGATTCCTAATATAGGTTTAAATATGCAATTATTAGTTATAATAGCTTTAATGGTCACGAATTTGAGCTAGATATAGAATTAGTAATCGGAAGTTTCATCTCGAGTAAATCGCTAATTGTGTTGTGAATGGTCAAACTAAATAAGTATTGTATACCGGCCTCACAATGGTATGTACTTTCACAGTATAAATAAATAGTCATCGTTATATGTTTGATGGTTAGAGATTTTATCTGAAGTTGACAACTTGGATTTTATTTGCTAGCAAATTTTAATACTTTTGGTGTAACTTATTTTTTCATGTACTAGCATAACACAGCTCCACAAAAAAATTTTTTAGTTTCCAGGGGGTTTGTCTATTTATACTATATGTTTTTTTGGGTCGCTGAAACCGAATCCAAATTGCTCCATAAGATCCGGTTCTTTTCATAAAAGACAGGCCATGAAATTCAACCTAAAAATGATAAAATTTGATAAAAACCCAAACGAAATCCCATAATCATATATTTCATCAATTCCATAACCAAATAATCTCAAAACTACATAACCTTAGGCCTCATAACCTCAAAAACCCAATAACCTTATGATTCTAAAACCCCATAACTCAGTAAAAAAAGAAACTTATACGCGCTTAAGCAGAGTAAATCGAT
This sequence comes from Aromia moschata, assembly GCA_029963805.1. NCBI lineage: Eukaryota > Metazoa > Arthropoda > Insecta > Coleoptera > Cerambycidae > Aromia > Aromia moschata. Next base: position 238,335 of record JAPWTK010000215.1, read on the forward strand.
ATGTTTGAAACGGATTTGCCCTTCAATTTCAGTACCACTTAACCTCAAAACCGCGTGACCCTAAAACCTCATAACCTAAAAAACCCCATAACCTTGTGATTGAAAAACCTCATAAACCAGTAAAAAAAGAGACTTCTACGCATTCAAGCAGTGTAAATCAATATGTATGAAACGGGTGTGCCCTTTAACCTATCTTCTTACCCTTTAAACTCTCTTAAAACCTCATAACCAAATAACCAAATTTTGAGATTGAGTGGTAGTGAGGTTTTTCTCAATTCTGCATCGGCTACTTTACGAAAATTTTCAAAAAAAATTTTTCCGAGCCCGTGGAGCGAGAAAAAGAAGGCTAAACATGTAAAAAAAAAATCTCGCGCTATTTCTTCGGATTGCGTTAAAACCGTGGCTTCAAAAAAATTTTGGCCTACAGATCCGAAAACTAGAGTCTTGGAGCTTCAAAACGCTTTTTTTTTATTCGCGATACGACCATTTTCCACTTACATTCAGCTCGTCAAAAATCGTGGAAAAATTTACATTTTTTTGCTCCCTTAATTTTTGTGAGTAGTGTATTATGATGCGCACGCCTATGTCCCACGGCACATTTCGGCCAACTCTGTTCATTAAGTAATGACCACCCACACACAACATTAAATTAAAATGCATTTTCAGGGATTTGAAAACAACAGGAACGTTTTTATAAGAATAACTTTTTCAATAACAAAACGATTAATAGCCCGTTTTTTACAAAGCATAATTCCATTTCAAGCTCATCAATTCAACAGTTTCTGTCATAATTTTGTTCATAGTTTTACTTCAGTCTAATAGTAGTTATCAATTGCATCCATAAAATATATGTTGACAAAAGAAATTTTTGGGGATATTAGACAAATCCCCAAATCCAATATCCCGAAAAATTCCCTTTGTCAAAATCTCTTCAATCTGTTTTCGTTATTATGTTTCCTCTATTTTTTTAATCACCTGACACGTTGTATTCTAATCCTCGATAAAAACCTAATTGCTAGAACACACTCCAGGATTCTAGACGACCACGTGTTCGCACCGAATCGCGCCATTTATCAATATTACCGTTTTATTGTTATTGTTGTAGCCTCGGAGTGTCCACTCGGAAATAATGGCCTTACGTAACTTGGACGTAATTCAAACAGCGTCCTTCTGCGTGGCAGAGTCGCCTGCACCCGTACCCACTTCAAAGACCGAGTTTCCAACAGGAAAAGGTGTGTGTTACCAGCTAAAACAGGGGCACGCTGCTAAACGACCAGGATGTGGCCCGTAATTTTCACTAACCGCCAGAATGAGCGTCTTCATGCATACACAGCGGCGTGTAGAGTCGATAGCCTTTACACAAAGCTTTAACGGTCTTATTGTGGACCAAATTTGTATCAATATAATGACACAAAAATGGAAATAAGATGTTGAAGAGGCAGTAGAAAATGTCGAGGAAGACGACGTAGAGAAGAAGGAAGAGAAAGGAGCAACGAATTTTAGCGAAAACGAAAAAGACAAGTATTTGATAAAATGAATGTCCTTCTATTAGCATCAAGTTGACGTAATGGAAACATTTTTTTCTTTCAATCTCTCTCTTTTAAAATTTAAATTCTGACTCCATCTGACCCATTTCAATACAAACAAGGTTGGGTTTCAGTGCATTAAAAATGTATATTTTTGGTGTTTTTCGTTTCCCTGAATATCGTAATATCAGCATATGATCGCCAATTTGGGGACTGTCATCTTGGATTTTTCAAAAAGGTTACAGTTCAGAAAGAATTGAACGGCATGAGACGCGAATGGCTACAAAATAAGCTAAACCGACATTTTTTTCCGCACCGAATTTTGGACAGGGGGCGGTTGATTTGACAAATAATGCCCTATATATTTTACATATACACCAAAAATAAATGACTGAAAAATACAAGTAAACATTTGAATAACCAAATATACAGATATTTAAAACAGACTCTCAGAGTTTAGAGGGGGTGGGGGGATCCTTTTGGACGCCCGAAAATAAGTCTAAGTCTTTGGTCATGAATTTTTTTAAAGGTGATAAAATAATTAGACTATTTTAAAGTTTTAAAATTATTTTATTACAACTTTGAAGAGTACAAAAACATTTTTCCTTTAAAAAAAACACAAAATGGCAGCTTTAGATATTCATTCAATTCAAATTTCAAGTTTTCTATTGATCGGAAACCAAAAAACTATTTTTTTCAGTTACTGACATGTGCAGGGGAAGGCTAAACCCATTGAATTATAAAAAAAATATAAAACTAGAAATCAAGTAGGCTGTTTAATTAAATGTTCAAAATTTCGACTATTTTTTCGACAATTTTTATCCCAAAAAAGTAATGTAATTACACCATATCTTTAAAACTTTAGGTACATCTTTCCGATAATAGTATAGACAAAAATATGTCAAAATTTCAGCCAAATCGATCAATAACTTTTTGAGTTACAGCACGAACAGTTTATTTAGTGACTTACCGATCACATAGTTTACGGTATGTGGTATGAGGTAGAGCCCCGTCACTCTCGAATATGTGCAATAACTTTTCGATATTTAAATATTTCCTCTTTCCTGTATAGTATCAATATATTGTACTGTCGAAATTAGAAAAAAAAAAAAAAAAAATCGATTTTTGAAAATTGTAAAGGGTTAGCCCCCCCCCCCCACCCCCTTAAACATATGACGATCTGACCCTGTTTCGTAAAACAAACATTGTCTCTTTAAGAAGAAAGCAATTACTCTGATTATTTTTATTAATTTTTCAAGCATTGTTACATTTAATTCCTCAGTTAACATGATAAGGCACACAATTAATTGATAAAAACCGTCGGCAAATACCTACATTTTGCTTAATTTGATAGTAAATTAATTAGACCTTCTATGTTTACCTGTTGTTAGTCTTGCTCTAGATATTTTATCCAGCGGATGATTGACATTAAAATAAAAAGTAATTAGTTGAAAAGCCGAGAATTTCAGAGCATATTAACTGTCGGAATTACCTAGGCAGAGAAGCCATTAGGATATTGTCTTTAAGCGTGACACAGAAAACAAAATAAATACAGGTATAAGAAATATTTGGGGAAAATACCCATACACCTTGAGTAACACGGTAGGTCTAAAAAAATAGAACTTTAGGTTAAGAAGTGTGTTTTTTTTTATTTAATCTTGTTGAAAATTCATATTTTAACTAATACTTCATAATAATAACGCTTAATAACTAATAACCAAATACTTATTGAAAATACTGTTATTATCTATTTGACAACTAATTTTAATGACAAAGTGTGACAGATTCATTCTAAAGGTCACTACAATTTTGTTAAAAATTCACATAATTATTAACCTTGCTTGTGCGATCATTATTGAAATGCCCTTTCCTACCTAAACCACATCCTAAAGAAAAAAGGATAAAGAAAAAGGACCAAATTAAATTTTTGAAGGACTAGACAGAACATGCCTTCTATAAAGGTGTTATAGATCTAAGTGAAAGAAATTAAAAGAAAATTATAATTTGCTTCAGAGATTTTTTGAAAAACCTAAAATAAAAACACAAAATGCTCTGTATCTAAAAAATTAAGCCACTTTATATGACCTTTTCTTCACGAAATTATATTAGGAAGTACCTCCTTCAGTTCTTTAGATTACTTAGGAAACACTTTGTGCTTTTCCCATAAACAATGTAATACTTTATTAATGAATCAAAAGACAATAACAATTTATTATGTTATATCATATTATATTAAATGGGTAGTTATTTTCTGTACCTATGTATATATATTTTTTCAACATAAAGGGTGGGCCATGTATTGGTTTCTTTTTACACGGAGTGTTATTTCTACATTGCGGACACTGAACGTTGGGGAATATTGAAAAATTATTTCCAAAGTGAATGCTGCGTTGCAGAAACAGTGAGAAAATTGAGAACAATTTTTGGGCGAAATGAAGTTCCGTCAGCGCCTGGTGTAAGAAAGTTCTTAAGGAATGTTCATGAAACGGGCATGCTTATGGATAACAGAAGTCATACATGTGCTCGTCCGGTGCGCACAGCTGAAAGAATTACTGCTGTTGCCCAAAGTGTGCGTGAAAACCCAGGAACCTCAACTCGTCACAGAGCACAACTTAATGTCAGTCGCACTTCTCTGAGGAGAATATTGCATAAAGACCTCGGATTATTTGCTTACAGGTTGCAACTTAGTCAAGAGGTAAAGGAAAATGACCATCCACTTCGTTATCGCTTCTCCGTGTGGGCTTTAAATGAGTTTGAAAATGACGCCGATTTCAATCGAAAAATCATTTTTTCGGACGAAGCTCATTTTCATCTTGGAGGACATGTTAATAAACAGAACTGTAGTATTTGGGGTTCCGAAAATCCACACGTTGACATAGAGAAGCCAATGCATCCTGCAAGAGTGACTGTTTGGTGTGGGTTTTGGAGTGGCATCATTGGTCCGTACTTCTTTCAAAATGAAGATGGTAACAGCGTTACAGTAAATGGAATGCGTTACAGGGACATGTGAACTGATTTTTGGTGGCCGCGATTGGACTATTTGGACTTGAAGAAGCTTTGGTTCCAGCAGGATGGAGCAACGTGTCACTCAAGCCGTGAAACAATCGATCTTTTGCACACTAAAGGGTATCCCCTCATAAGTATGGTGAAATGCCCCCCTTTTCTTTATTTTCTTCGCATGATGAAAGTGTTTCTTAGGGCTAATTGTAGACCGAATTTTAGGTCCAAAAAATTTTCCTCTCAGCTAGGTATGGAAAAAACCCTGTTTTTTACGTTTTATTTTTTTCCTCGTTTTTAACTGTCGAAAAAAATCTGAAAACATTCATGAGTACAGAAAATATGATTAATTTATGTAAAATTTGTATGTCATTTTATAGTGTCCTGATTTTTTTTTTTGCACTAAAAGGACTCAAATGACCAAATAATTAAAAAATATAAAAACTACTAGTTTCGATAAGTGGAATTTTTTTCTTACTATTTTTAGTGAACATATTTTTTAATTGTTTGAAGTCATTTGAGTCCTCTTGGTGCAAGAAAAAAATCAGGACAATATAAAATGATAGTTTTGGTTAAAAGATATGGGATTTTTTGAATAATTTTTTGAGGTCATAATGACCTTGAATGAGCTTGAAAAAATGTTTACATAAAATTAATCATATTTTCTGTACTCATGAATTTTTTCAGATTTTTTTCGACAGTTAAAAACCGAGAAAAAAAATAAAACGTAAAAAATAGTTTTTTTTTTCCATACCTAGCTGAGAGGAAAATTATTTGGACCTAAAATTCGATCTACCTTTATAATTGCCCTAAGAAACACTTTCATCATGCGAAGAAAATAAAAAAAAGGGGGGCATTTCACCATACTTATGAGGGGATACCCTTTGGTAACGGTGTTACTCCAACGATCCACAAACAACTGACGCACTGAAGGAAAACATCAACCAAGTTATTCGTGCAATAGAGCTACAAATAATCGAAAATGCATTGCAAAATTGGGTGAAAAGAATGAACTACTGCCAAGCCAGCCGCGGCGGCCATTTAACTGAAATTGTTTGTCATATATAATGGGAAGGCATACTTTCTTGAATAAAGCAACAATCATTTAAAAATATTCAACGTTGTAGTTTTAATAGCAATTTTAAAAAGAAACCATCTGATGGCCCACCCTATACAATAAATTCTTTGTCGACACATTTCTTTAAAAAAAAGTTGTGAAACACGGAAAATACTTTTCTTTTTTCTAACCTTCACACGATTTCGACAAAACCAACGGAATCCCGAATTGCCTATTTTCGGAAAACACCTTGAAAACTGAAAATTTACCGCCAAACTTTCCGCAAATCGACCTGGTGTTTTCGCCAAATCGTCTAAAACTAATGAAAATAAGAAACTAATTTGAACGAGGCGAACGTACCGAATTACGAAGCCAATGAATATTAACAGGGTAATAAATAGTCGTTCGCAAGAGTGTGGGCCGGCATATTAGTTCGTTGTGTGCTGCAAGGTTGGAGCCAGGTGGGTAGGCTGTACAGCATGTGGTTCTGTGGCCTTTTCAGAACGGCCCGAGTCGTTCTTGTCGAGTAGAGGGCGGTGCAGGACGTGTTTTTGCGGAATTTTCCATGGGTGGAAACGCAGAATTAGATCAGCAATTCGAACCCGTCTATCCACTAGTAAGGGACTGTGCTTCTAGATTTAAAACCAAAAATATGTGCATGTACAATAGGGTGATTTTTTTTCAACTATTTTTTTGTTTTTCAGTCCCCACTTGAAATTGAAAAAAAAACTGAAAGTTACAGCCCTTAATATTAATTTTAAGTACTTTCCCAAAGCGTGAAAAGATTTTCCATTTAAAATACACGTAAATCGATTTTTTTTTCAAAGTGTATCCCTCCATAAGTATGTTGAAATGCAACCCTTTTTTTATTTTCTTCGCATGATGAAAATGTTTCTTAGGGCTAATTATGAAAGGTAGACCGAATTTAGTTCCAAAAAATTTTCCTCTCAGCTAGGTATGGAAAAACCCCGTTTTTTACGTTTTATTCTTTTTCTCGGTTTTTAACTGTCGAAAAAATCTGAAAAAAATTCATGAGTACAGAAAATATGATTTTTCATTTTCAAGCTCATTCAAGGTCATTATCACCTCTAAAAAAATCATTCAAACATTAAAAATCCCATATCTTTTAACCAAAAAAAACCTTCAGGCTCAGATTTTTAATATGTTATATTTTTAACTGTTTTTTACTACCTCAAATTTTTTCAGATTTTTTTCTAGTGGTGGTGGAAACGACTTAAAACGGCTTAAACTCATCATTTTATAGTGTCCTGATTTTTTTTCTTGCACTAAAAGGACTCAAATGACTTCAAACAATTAAAAAAATATAAAAACTACTAGTTTCGATAAGTGTAATTTTTTTTCTTACTATTTTTAGTGAACATATTTTTTAATTGTTTGAAGTCATTTGAGTCCTTTTGGTGCAAGAAAAAAATCAGGACACTATAAAATTATGATTTTAAGCCGTTTTAAGTTGTTTCACGGACAAAACCCACCACCACCATGACCCACCAATCAAAAAATCTGAAAAAAATTTGAGGTAGTAAAAAACAGTTAAAAATTTAACATATCAAAAATCTTAGCCTGAAGCTTTTTTTGGTTAAAAAATATGGGATTTTTTAAGTTTGAATAATTTTTTTTGAGGTCATAATGACCTTGAATGAGCTTGAAAAATTTTTTACATAAAATTAATCATATTTTCTGTACTCATGATTTTTTTTAGATTTTTTCGACAGTTAAAAAACGAGAAAAAAAATAAAACGAAAAACTGGGTTTTTTCCATACCTAGCTCAGAGGAAAATTTTTTTGGACCTAAAATTCGGTCTACCTTTCATAATTAGCCCTAAGAAACACTTTCATCACGCGACGAAAATAAAAAAAAGGGGGGGCATTTCACCATACTTATGGGGGGATACCCTTTCTATAACTCAGTCGCATTTTATGCTATTACATTGGTCTTGGTCTCGATTTACTCAGAATAAAACACTCTACAAACACTCTACAAAAGCGAAAATGTAACTTATACTGGTGAGTTGGTACGGGTAGCTGAAGTTGATTTTTACACAAAATTCTCGTTTTTATGCTGTTATCTCCGAAATTATTAATTTTACCAAAAAAAATGTAAATGAAAAATTTGTTGGAAATTTAATTTACTATAAAAAAAGGTCCTATAGACCAAATTGCTGAGATTAATATTTCTTGATATATTAGACTTTGAATTATGAGTAATACAAAATCATCGAAGCAAAGTTTGCTTCGATAAATCGTCCGTGGACCGTCGAAAAGGATCCCGTCCGATTCGGATCAAAAATTGACCGTGTCCGACGATTTTCAAAGTTTTCCAAAATAACGCCAGAAATATTTTAATTCCATAAGCGGTATGTAATAGGGGCATTTCACGCCAACTGTGAGGTCAAAAAAAAATTCTGTTTGAAACATATCACAATCGATAATACTTGCTAAAAAACTAACGTCCCTAAAATTTTAGATTTTTTTGAGCCACAAGGAGAGGGATGGTGAGGGTGAGAAAATACAAATTTTTGTGTCGACTCTAAAATTTCAATCTTTCTCGGTAAGAAAATGGAAAAAATTAAAAAGAAGGTTGCAATGGTTTTCGAAGTGTTTTTTTTGCGTAGAATACGATAAAAATATTTTCAAAATTATTGGGGGTAGTTTTCAATTTTGAGGATTGAAAGTTTAAAATCGAAATTTCGAAAAGTATGACACGATTTTTTTAAATTTCTTTCTTTTTTTTTGTACGTTCGATTAATTTTTAATTCATAATGGGCGTCGACCAGGAACTGGCCCAAAAAACGGCCCAAAGGTGAAAAAACGTGGTTTTAGAGTATTTTGTCATCCTGTGAAATAGTAAATGGCAAGTGAATAATATATTCCAAGGTTTTTGGGGTCGCTGATTACGAATCTAACGTAGAAAATTTCCCGTAGAATACGATGGTATTTTTTAAATTTCAAAATTTAGCCATTTTTTAAAAGTTGACTACCATACTGGATCCGCCATTTTGTTTTTTGAAAATCTAACGTTAGATTCGTAATCAGCGACCCCAAAAACCTTGGAATATATTATTCACTTCCATTTACTACCTCATAGGATGAGAAAATACCTTAGATTTTTTCACCTTTGGGCCGTTTTTTGGGCCAGTTCCTGGTCGACGTCCATTATGAATTAAAAATTAATCGAAAGCACCAAAAAAAAAGAAATAAAAAAAATTGAAAAAAAAATCGTTTCATACTTTTCGAAATTTCAATTTTAAACTTTCAATCCTTAAAATAAGGGTGAAAATTACCCCTAATAATTTTGAAAATATTTTTATCGTATTCTACGCAAAAAACCACATCGAAAATCATCGCAACATTCTTTTTTAATTTTTTTCATTTTTCTTACCGAGAAAGATTGAAATTTTAGAGTCGAAACGAAAATTTGTATTTTCTCACCCTCAGCATTCCTCTCCTTGTGGCTCAAAAAATAAAAAAAATTAGGGAAGTTAGTTTTTTAGCAAGTACTATCGATTGTGATATGTTTCAAACAGAAATTTTTTTGACCTCATTTAGATGGCGTGAAATGCCCCAATATTAATTGAATTATTAAAAACATTTTATTGTATGTAATATTAATGTATTTTGGACATAATCAAAACGCAATACGTCGTTTCCACGAGGTATGCAAAAAGTCGCAAGTATGTAATAAAAGCTGTTCAAAACAGCGTTAACAGAAGCGAAATTTCTTTCGGAAACCTAATTCTGCCGACTTATATATTTGAAGGGTCGTTTATCGCAATTTTCGGCGGGCCAATCGGCGCTCCATTAAAACCGTCTAATAGGGTTTTGCCGTTTCGGCCGTCTTTGACGTTAAAGACGAGTAATTACAACTTGGGCGACGACGTGAACGAAATAAAACGAATTTCATGTCGAGATTGTGACACCGTCGCCGCCGCCACTCTCGCGGTCGCCGCGCCGGTCGTTGATTTATATGTACGACGTTTCTCGTTAGCTACACGCGTCGTACCTTACACGCGTCAAAGTTAAGAGGGCATCAAGCCTGCTAAAGGTGTGTTATGTTATACATATTAAATAAACTGGTAACAAAAATTAAAGGTTATTAAAAAAATTCCGAATTTTTGGGTGATTTTCAACAAGGGATAACTCGGAGAAAAATGGTCGTACAGAAAATAAAAAAAAGGAAATTGTAGCTTCAAGTGTCTAGTTTTCAGATCAGAGATTAAAATTTTTTTAGCGGGAACGGTTCTCACGTAATCATCCGAAAACCAACAAAATTTTTTTTCCAAATTTTTGCTCGTCTTTAAAATGGGCTGTGGACTTTAAAAATTTGTTTTTCATCATGCGACCATAAAGCTATTTTAGACATTTTAATCAGCTTTAATTTGACCTCTTAACGAGCTCCGTACGATGATTTACCGCGGAGTTATCGTCGATCAAAGCAAAAAAAGTCCTTTTCAACTTTGACAATCAATTACTCCGGAACTAATGATCGTCCAGAACATGGAGGTAGGGTTTTAGAAACTGCAAAACATTCTCTATAAGACACGATCGGGGGCGATTGATAAAAAATTTTGTTTGAAGTTGTTGGCTCAAAAAAAGGTAAAAATTTGCGAATTTAAGGATATTTGGAAAATTTGGTATAACTTTGGATATAGTGGATGAACGAAGGATATCGTCGGTAATTTTTTAACCTCAAAGTATCCCAAAAAAAAAAAACCTCAAAGTTGCAAAGCGCTGCGCTTTTTTTTTCTTAGTGCCCCCAAGGTTTAAATTTATCGTTTCGGCCAAAAATCACCATGACAAGCGATTTTTCGATTTTTATGCATTTTTTCAAATTCAATATGATTTTTTTTGGCCACAATCTATATTTTTTTGCTCAAACATTTTTTTTTTCGATTTTTTCCAACGAGTAATGTTTTTTGAGGAAAAAAAATATGGATTGTCGCCAAAAAAAATCATATTGAAGTTGAAAACATGCATATAAATCGAAAAATTGCTTGTCACGGTGATTTTTGGCCGAAACGATAAAGGACCCCGCACCAATCATATGGATTTTGGTTCCCGGCCAATTTTTCTGGGGTTGAAGTATGTTGTATCTTGATGTCCCCTGAACAAAAATTTTCATGGCACCAAGGTCCAAAAATCAACTCCAAGCGAGTTACGAGCCGTCGAAAGTCAGATGTCTGACTTTCCACGAGCCGTCGAAATCGGAATTTTTTTGGAATCTATTGAGTTTAGCAAAAATTATTTAAGAACCAAAATGTCTTAGAATTAGTCAAATAATACCCTCAAGAATCTCTTTCAGAATTATTAGAGATGATTTTTTGGTTTTTTTAAAAATGGCGAAAAATTGCAATTTTTCGTCATTTCAAAAATCATCTAAATATTCTGAAAAAATTTGAGGGTATTCTTTTTCTTCTTCTTCTTCTTTTATTTTCTGTACGACCATTTTTCTCCGAGTTATCCCTTGTTGAAAATCACCCAAAAATTCGGAATTTTTTTTAATATCCTTTAATTTTTGTTACTAGTGTAGAAACAGCGCCTGAAACACGTTTTTTTTTTCATTTTGATCACTAGTAGATTACTTAACCGTGATCACATCAGTTTGACCGATTAAAGAAAAAATATATCATTTCTTATACTAATCATTATTACCTGTTAAAATTGCGAAACGGTGCGTCATTTTAACTTTTTTTAGTTTGCTTTATACAAAAAAATGTTGAATACAAAAGTTGCAGGGTACAATATTATCTTTTTTATGACATAGTTTTCACGTATATAGGGTGTCGCAGAAAAGCGTGATAAATAAAAATGTATTTTTTTATGGAACACCCTAAATAATTGGGTTCATCTCCCAGATTACGACTGTATATAATTTATTATACTTATTCTAAAAATTAAGCAAACATATGCCAGTTTTTCAATTTATTAGGTAAGAACTTTGACTACCCAAAGGATTTGTATTTATTGTTTCAAAGCCATTTAGTATAATTTATTTTAATAATGCTACATTGTTGTGTTCTTTTGGATATATATTATTTTTCAAATAACAGTTTTAAAAGGTATTAAATTTCATTATTTCATTAGCTTCATTTAAAAGGTAATTCATTGACTAAATCTTCAATGTCATTCTACATGACATTGAAGACAAGCCAGCTTGTCAAGGCTCAAAAGCAATTCTGACAAGCTACAGCTTGTCAAGGTAAAGATCACCGGTCAGCGAATATTTAACAAAGATCGGACCCAAAATTGTATTCTTTTTTATCCCTCTCCACACGTTACATATTGGGAGCAAGAATGTTTCACTTCAATTTGGGATTATGAGGAATATAGTAATGAATGTTTTTCCTATTTGGAATTCCTGCAATGCTAAAACAGGACTCATCACTCCATAACATTTTATAAAAGAAGTTTTGATCCCGTTCTAGTTTTTCTAACACATTTCTGCAGAATGTCAAACGTTCTTGTTTATTAGCTTGGGTTAAATGTTGGACCCTTATCGGCGTAAAAGAATGAAAGCTGTATTTTTTTATAAGCTTTTTTATAAGTTTTAGAAGCTTTTGCAACACTGTTCAGCAAATTTTTGAGACAACCTCTTATTGAATTCTAATTCAGCCAATTTTGTGATATATTCGAACAACTGCAAGCCCATTTTTGAATCCATTGCATATCTTTGTTCTCCGCAATCAAGGGTTTTTAAGTAAAATACATAAAAGATTAGAATACAAAACTGAAACATTTTATAGATTGGATGCAAATATTGTTACGATGCATTGTTCAGTGGATCCCTACTTGAAATTGGAAATCACAACATACAACAAACAGATTTTAATTTTTTTCTTTAATAAACATCTCATACCTATAGCACAATATACTACTGAAGTGATAAAACCTCCCAAACAAACCTAAGCTCAAAAATGAAATTCAAGTTTTTCAAATTCTTTGTCATCCAATCGTGATTAAAATTTAATGGTAACTGAGACATCAATGCATAGAGCAGCCGAGACAGGATAATCTGTATATTTCCGTTGTATGCGATGAAATACATTTTTCACGATCATTCGTAATTAAAAGAAGATTAATTAATAGGAGATTCTGGACGTCACATCAACAAAATTAATATTTAATTAAAAATAGCACTTAATCAGTTTCGTAGACTTTCCAAGTAACTGCGTAGCTGGACCATAACTGAACTTCAAACCCTCCAGTATTTCACTTCACATTCCTCGTAAACTCAAGGCGTACATTTTTAATCCTATCATAATTAATTAAGCTCTTGACTGTATTAATAGGATAAGGTCAGATTTATCGCTGGTAAATAAATAAACACAAATTACCGGAAATTTTGTATTTTATTATATGTAGAGAAATAAATGGAAACTTTAAAGCACCGACATGTTATTTTATTAACGTGCTAAGCAAACAAACATTTCAACGTAGGCATGCGTATGTATATGTAAAGGTTAAAGCAAAATTTGTTATCATAGAACTGAAATTTTATAGTAAACACCATACTTCCACTCCACTACTACAGCTATGTGCAAAAAAATAGCACCATAGTGAATACTCAAATTAACTCCATAATCACGTATTGACTGCTCTGCTATATGTATTCAAAAGTGTTCTCAATATATTTGTTTGAGATCCACTGAGTTTCTGAAACTAATGAAGTCCGGAAAATTCTCGTTTCGGTAGGGGAAACACCTGTTTCTATAAATAAAATCAATATTGACCTGTGTAAAATAATAGCACCAATTCAGTATATGACAGCAGTTCGACGCCGTAACATCTAAACATCTTTCAGCATAGAACAATGAAGTCAAAGGTAACATAATATAAGCCTATAGTTAATATCTGAATTGAATTTTAATTTAATTTAAATATTAAATGTGTCGTGGAAAACATTGCATGAAAGAAGAACGTTTGTTCATAAACAAATTATTGGCTAAAGGGAAACATACAAATTTATTAGGGAAGTGGTCGGATGTTCTAATAAAATGATCAGTAATGTCAAGAAATTTAAAGAAAAAAAGAAAAAAGAGGCCGAAAGAATGAATGAATTTAACTGATGAAAGAAGCATTCTAAGACTAACAAAAAAATCCGTTTATAACGTCAACTCAAATTAAAAAGGAATTAAATCTCAATGTAGACACATCTACAATAAGGAGAAGGCTCATAGAGAAAAACTGAATGGCCAGAACTCCTAGGAAAGTACCGTTACTCAAGAAGAAACATCTTCGTGACAGAAGCAAATTCGCTCGGGAACATTTAAACTGGCCTCTCGCACAATGGACTAATATCCTCTGGACCGATGAGTCGAAAATTGAGTTATTTGGGACTCCAGGCTGTAGAACATTTGTCCGCAGACCAACAAGAGATGAACTTAAACCCCAGTATATGTGTGTGGTTCTTTCTCGTATCATGGTACTGGGCCAATATTTTGGATCAAGCCTACGATAACCGCATTAGTCTACGTTGATATAATGAGAGAAGTAATGTTGCCCTATGTAGACTGGAATATGCCGCTCAGATGGGTCTTACAGCAGGACAATGATCCAAAACATATCAGCAGACTAGCAAAAGGCTTTTTTGCACAAAATCGAGTTCGGGTTATGGAATGGCCCGCTCAGTCACCAGACCTGAACCCAATTGAAAATATTTGGGCAGATGTTAAAAAATCGGTGCTATTTTTATGCATAGCGCTTGTCTACGTGGATGTGGAAATGAAACTAACGGAACACATACAGCGTGGTAAAAAATGCCTGTAACTTCTTCTTTTTACTACGCACTAAAAATTTTATATGGTTGCATGAAGAAATTTTCGCAAAAATCACGTTTAAATTTAATTTTTTTGTTAAATCCTGTAATTGCTTACTTGATTATTTATTTTTTTTTAAATTAAATAACGAAACAAGTTAGCGAATGAGGTGTTTAAAGTAACCTCCATTTTCCGCTAAGCAAACCGATCCCGACTCTTCAATAACAGTTACTATAAGTCTTCAGGAATGTCCCAGATTTCATTTGAATTCTACCTACAGTACAGTACCTACAAAATGTTTACGGTTTGTCGAAGCAAACATTTGAAATTTTTGTACTATTACTCATAAATTAAAGTCCAATATCTCAAGAAATATTAATCTCAGAAATTTGGTCTATAGGGTCTTTTTTGTAGTAAATTAAATTTCCAACAAATTTTTCATTTACATTTTTTTGGTAAAATTAATAATTTCGGAGATAACAGCAAAAAAACGAGAATTTTGGGTAAACATTAACTTCAGCGACCCGTAGCAACTCACCAGTACAAGTTACATTTTCGCTGCAATGGACACTTTTGTAGAGTGTTTTATTCTGAGTAAATCGAGACTAAGACCAATGTAATAGCATAAAATGCGACCGAGTTATAGAATTTTTGAAAAAAAAAATCGATTTACGTGTATTTTAAATGGAAAATCTTTTCACGCTTTGGGAAAGTACTTAAAATTAATATTAAGGGATTTTCAGGAATTTTTTTTCGACATATTCAACAAAATTTCAAGTGGGGACTGAAAAAAATAAAAAATAGTTGAAAAAAAAATCATCCTAATGTCTCCATACCAACCAGTTAAACACTAATGTTAACTGTTGTTTTTTCAAGGTCGTGCTATAAGCAGACATTTTGAAAATTTATGGCCTCCAAGATCGCCTGATCTGAACCCAGAGACTTTTTGGCTTGGGGTTATTTAAAAAAGTTAGTGGTAAGAATACGGCCCACAACGCTGGAAAAATTAGTAGATATGTAAGTATTATGGAGCAAATTGCTGCAATTCAAACCAGAAATGTTAGTGCTTTTATCCCGCCAAAATGGATTAATACGGAAGAGGAGACATACGCAATCATACTATTCAAGAAATTCAGTTTCTATTTGTGTTATATAATAAGTTAAAATATATCTCTTACTTTATGACAACCTTGTATCAAAGCCATCAAACGGGAATGGGTAAAATGTACCTCAACTGTTTTGTATATAATTTTTTTTTAAGAAATAATTATTCTATTATTCTTCTTATATCTTAAAGTTTCAGAGTCAGTGTAGCAGAGTCCAGCATTCAGTTAGGCAAAATATTGACATAATTTCAAAATATTTTTCTTAAAACATAGCTTAAAATTAAAAAAAAAACCTTGAAATTCAGATAATTCGGTGATGTCTAATTTTTATAAATAGTAAGTACCTAATTGAAGTAATTATGTATATACAAAATATAACAGATATTCATTGATTGACTAACTACTTGTTTTAGGTATATTTTTAGAATGTTATTTTTTTATGGTGCTTTTTATTAAGGGGGCTCTTCCTCTCCTGGGAAACATTTTAGGCTCATGTTTATAGGAATACATACATTTTTAAATTTTAGAATGCACAGAATATACTGGCAAATTATTGTTCAATAATTTCGAAACATTCTGTGTACAATTATTTCACGACTCAAAAAAAAACTCCCACAAATATTTAATTGTCTCAATGTAATAAAGAATTCAATATACTGTTCGTATACAGGGTGCTTCACAATGAAATTTATTTTAACACCCTGTATATTTGCATCTATATTTCTCGTAGATGCCTGCAAATAACGCGTGTATCGATAGCGATATCGTATGTCGTGCAGATCGAACGGAATGATGAGAACGAACTTCCCTGTGGGAAAGTTTCCATCCTCCGCCCGACAAAAACGAGTGACTGGCAGGACAAAATGCGAGTAAAGACAAACGAATGACGGCGGCCTTCTTTGCGAAGGGAGCGCCCAACAGACGGCTGGCCTGTCATTATCAACATGTGCGATAATTGCAGATTGCTGCCCTGCTTATCCGACTGTGAATCAAATAAACATCTGTACATATGTACATGTTTGTACTGGGCGATTAATAGAGAATTGACCCCCTCTATCTCCATTAACCCATTAACTATTAACGGACACAATTTTTCGTCATTTTTGGAGCGTCAATCTCGAAGGGAAATTAATGAACTCACTCAATAAAAACCACTTATCCTAATGTTTTCGGGTGTGATCTTTCGATTTCCGGGGGGGTCAGAATTGTGATTAAATGCTCTAGAAAAAAAATATGGCTGACTTTATGGAGAAAAGTACTGAAAATTAGGGGATTTTTATTATATATATTTTTTTTTTAGTCCAAAAAGTACTCTAACCTACTACGGATTGTGGAGGGAGGTGGAGCCAATAGTTGGAGTTGATGATAGGATTTTTGCCGACCCCAACTGATTCTAATCTTTTCAAAATGGCGGACATTGCATAAAATCTAATGAAATATGAATTTTTCTCTAGTATTAACGAGAAAACAATGTTATTGTAACTTTTTTCTTGATCCACAGTCATTTTCCTCAATCAAAACAATACTACAGAATATATTTGACTAAATTTTCAATTTTCAATGATGGCGGATTCAAAATGGCGGCCGGATTTCTCAAGAAATGGCGCGTTTTTCATTATAAAAAGTAAATTGGAGTTTGTAATTATAATTTTCCTATGTCATTTCATGTTTTAGTAACATTTTGAGTTATTCCTGGTGAAAAAAGTCTGAAATCCAAGATGGTGGATTCAATATGGCGGACATCATTCTTGAAAATTCAAAATTTTAAAACGTAAAAATTATTCGTAGTCATATTTTACGTAGAATTCTGATGGAAAATGTCCTCTCAATCTTCTTCATAAAAATGCATTCTATCTGAGTAAAAAATTATTTGTCATTGTAACCTCAAAACGAGGTTTTTTTCCGGTGTTGAGGTTCTCATGATGAAATCATGAGAATTATATAATATGCACTTAGGGAAGAAGGCGCATTTATTTTTTTCCGAACTTCTCCGCATATAAATAGAAAATATATATTTTGAATTCGGGGGCATTGACGAATTTTTTTCCGGAACTTCCTCGCATATTTATTCAAAGAATAGTACGTAGAACGTACTTTCTGGTGGGTGTAAAAAAAATCGTACATGCACCACGAGAAACAAGTAGGCTGTGTACTTCCGGCGAGTAGTTTGCGCCCGAGCATCCCTAAGTGCATAATACATAATTCTCATGATCTCATCATGAGAACCTCATCACCGGAAATAAACCTCGTTTTGAGGCTAGAATGACAAATAATTTTTTACTCAGATAGAACGATTTTTATGAAAAAAGATTGAGAGGACATTTTCCATCAGAATTCTACATTAAATATGTCATTTTTCCGTTTTCAAATTTTGAATTTTCAAGAATGATGTCCGCCATATTGAATCCGCCATCTTGGATTTCAGACTTTTTTCACCAGGAATAACTCAAAATGTTACTAAAACAAGAAATGACATAGGAAAAGTATAATTACAAACTCCTATTTACTTTTTTATAATGAAAAACGCGACATTTCTTGAGAAATCCGGCTGCCATTTTGAATCCGCCATCATTGAAAATTGAAAATTTAGTCAAATATATTCTGTAGTATTGTTTTGATTGAGGAAAATTACTGTGGATCAAGAAAAACTCACAATAACATGATTTTCTCGTTAATACTAGAGAAAAATTCATATTTCAGGAGATTTTATGCAATGTCCGCCATTTTGAAAAGATTAGAGTCAGTTGAGGTCGGCAAAAAAATCCTATCATCAACTCCAACTATTGCCTCCACCTCCCTCCACAAACCGGAGTAGGTTAGAGTACTTTTTGGACTAAAAAAATATATACATATATATAAAAAACAAATTTTCAGTACTTTTCTCCATAAAGTTAGCCATATTTTTTTTCTAGAGCATTTAATCGCAATTCTGAATCCGAAAAAATTAGGATAAGTGGTTTTTATTGAGTGAATTTCATTATTATTATTATTTCATTAATTTCCCTTCGAGATTGACGCTCCAAAAAGGACGAAAAATCCTGTCCGTTTGGGCGTTAATGGGTTAATATTTGCCATAAAAATTTGCACAAAAAATGTGTATATTATATTGTTTATACAGGGTGACTTTTTAGTGCGTATTTGATCTATCACCTTATGTTCTCAAATATCTTCGAAATTACTGCTCTTTCCATATTTGTGAAATTATAGAGGGTGCTCCGTTTAAAAATAAATAGGTTAATCGACGACCAGAAGTATATGAACAACCTGTAGATCCTAAAAAAGGTGGTAAAAAGTACGCAAACAACCTCACACGAGGTGTGGCTATTAAATAACCGAACTGATGCTACTACCAGCGCGCTGCGAGCGTGTCCCGACAAGTTGGAACAGAACTGGGGAAAACTTTTACTCAAGCTTATGCAATGCTAAAATAAGTGTACGGGAAATAATGTTTATCCCTCACACAAGTTTTTGAATGGTTTAAATGGTTTAAAGAGGGACGTGAAACGACCGAAGAGGATCCGCGCCCCGGACGGCCCTCAACGTCAAAAATAGACGAAAACATTAAAAAAATTGGTCAATTAATCCGCGAAGATCGTCGTCTAAGCATCCGAGGGCTTGCGGAAATAACAGGAATCGACAAAGAATATGTCCGCGAGATTTTGCATGAATCGTTCAACATGCACAAAGTTTACGCAAAAATGGTGCCAAAACTCCTCACTCCCAAGCAAAAGGAGTCAAGAATGTACGTTTGCGCTGACATTCTAAACTTGGCTCGTTCAATCCAGGCTTGTTAGACACGGTGATTACTTGTGGGGAATCGTGAATTAATTCAAAGCGATGATGATCGTCTTTTTTGACATTCGAGACATTGTTTACGTTTACCGTTCACTGGGTCCCTGAGGGTCAGACGGTCAATCAACAATATTAGATCGAGGTTCTGACTGCCCTTCGTGAGCGTGTGACGAAGACGAAGACCCGATTTGTGGAAGACCAAATCATGGAGAATTCACCAAGACAATGCCCCGGCCCATTCTGCCTTATCTGTGAAGGCGTTTTTTTTTTTGCAAAATACGGCATTACAGTGTTGGAATATTCACCATATTCGCCCGACCTTTTGCAACCGAAGATTCGAAAGTGTGGAAGCGGTTAAAGCAAAAGCGACGGAGGTTCTGAACCAACTGACAGAAGCGGACTTCCAGCACTGCTTTCAGTTATGGAAAAGTCGTATGGAGCGGTGTAGAGATCGCCAAGGGCAGTAAATCGAAGGCGAAAAATTTGCTACGGTAATTGGTAACGAATAAAAAAATGTTATGGCAGCAGTTCGGTTATTTAATAGCCACACCTCGTATATTCCATTTTATCATTTGTTATGAAACAACTATCCTATAGACCAAATACGCGCTAAAACTCACCCTGTATATTTTTTAAACATAGAATTAGTTGTACAGAGTTAAAAACCACGTTAAAAAATCACGTGCTAGTGCCAATTGACACTGAACTGATTAGCTGATTGAAGTGGCCAATCGACAATTTTTAATGGAACACCCTGTACGTTTTTACAAAAATAGAATCTCCTATTTTTTCCGAAAACAGCTATATAAAACTTTGTGGGTTAAAAGTTTAAAATAAAAGTTTCTCAACGTCGACCATTTTCCCACGAATGTTGTTTTTCCTCGAATAACCACAATGGCATTAGTATTCAGTCTGCTGGTTTACTTATTACTAAAAGGTATATCGTAATCAAACCACACAAATGCCAACTTTTAATCTGATGATGATTATGTTCTTTATAAAAAAACAAAATAGCAAACAGAGATGACTAACTCTTTGTGAGTAATTCACATATATTTATACACTGATATTATCTTTTCTCCAAATGTGCATCAGTTACCTCAGTGGTGGCCATAAAAATAGAGCCACAACGGAAAAAATTACAAAACTAGTTATAAAAGGTACTAAACTGCAAATAACTATTAAATATTTTTGCAGATTAGTGATATTAGATGTGACAAATATAAAATGTTATTTGTATTCTATTTAAATTATTGTAGTAATAAAAACTTGTTAAAAAAAAAACAAGAAACACAAAATGTATTGGTCATAAAAATAGAGCCATTACAAAACTAAAGCAACATTTCAGCAACATAAAATAAATACAGACAACAGTTTTGATCAAAAACAGTTCTATACTACTAATATTTTGTAGCTTGACCCCGATTTTTAATTACAGCCTCACAGCGCCTTGGCATAGAATCAACAAGCTTACGACACTTTTCAATTGGTATGGATGCCCATTCTCTTTGGATAACGTCCCACAATTCCGATTGAGTGCGTGTTTTATGTTTACCAACAGCATTTTTGAGGTCCCTCCATAAGTTTTCTATTGGATTTAAATCCGGTGATTGGGAGGGCCATGGCAACACAGACACATTATAATCCTGGAAAAACTTTTTTGCCTTCTTAGAGGTGTGTTTCGGATCGTTGTCATTTTGGAATGTCCATAAAAGTGGCATATTTTCCTCGGCGAAAGGCAGCATTACATGTTCAAGAATGCTGACATATTCGTTCTGATCCATGGTTCCCTTGATCCAATAAAGTGGCCCCACTCCGTACCAGGAGAAAGCGCCCCATAACTTAATGTTACCGCCCCCATGCTTTACGGTCTTTCTGGTATACTTGGGTAATAATTCTGTATTTGGTGGCCTTCTCACCAGTACCCACTCCAGGATGACACATTTCTAAAGTTGAACCAAAAATACGAGTTGTGGCTATTAAATAACCGAACTGATGCTGCTATCAGCGCGCTGCGAGCGTGTCGCGACAAGTTTGAACAGAACTGTGTCTGGTGTTACTTTCTCCACTCTGAGATCGCTGGACAAGCCAGTGGGTCGCTCAGTTTGACTGTAGCAGTTGTTTGAATTAATTGGGTTAATCTCAAGTTTCTTGTTAAACTGGGAAACACTTTTACAGAAACTTATGCAATGTTAAAAGAAGTGTACGGGAATGAATGTTTATCCCGCACACCAGTTTTTGAATGGTTTAAACGGAATGGTTTTAGAGGGACATGAAACGACCGAAGATAATCCGCGCCCCGGACGGCCCTCAACGTCAAAAACGGACCAAATCATGGAAAAAACTGGTAAATTAATCCGCGAATCCGACCCAGGCTTGTTAGACATGGCGATCAGTGATTACTTGTGATGAATCGTGAATTTTTACTTACGACCCCGAAACAAAGTGCCAATCTATGTATTGGAAGAGCCCGAAGTCACCAAGGCAAAAAAATCCAGGATGAGCAAATCCAAATTCAAAGCGATGATGATCGTCTTCTTGACGAACGAAGAACCGATTTGTGGAAGACCAAATCATGGAAGATTCACCAAGACAATGCACCGGCCCATTCTGCTTTGTCAGTGAAGGCGTTTTTTGCAAAATACAGCATTACTGTGTTGGAACATCCACCATACTCGCCCGACCTTACCCCCTGTGACTTTTTTTATTTCCCAAGGTCAAATCGGCGCTGAAGGAGACAAAATTCGAAAGTGTGGAAGCGGTTAAAGCAAAAGCGACAGAGGTTCTGAACCAGCCGACAGAAGCGGACTTTCAGCACCGCTTTTAACCATGGAAAAGTCGTATGGAGCGGTGTAGAGATCGCCAAGGGGAGAGCACATTGAAAGCGAAAAAGTTGCTACTGTAATTGGTAATGAATAAAAAGTGTTGTGACAGCAGTTCGGTTATTTAATAGCCACATCTCGTATCATAAAAATCGTACGCCACGCATAACCCTAAAAAATAATAATAAACTAATATCTCGCTGTGATTTCATGAACAGTGATTTTTACGAAAACTATAGTAAGATCGTAAAGTTTTAAGTGTTAATGTTTTTGGTTCAGTTATAGAAATATGATATTATTTTAATCAGAGTAAATCACTTGTAAATTTGTCAATAGATACATTCATACACCCATCTTCGAATTGGAACTAACACAGAATTCTGTTGAAAACAATTCCATCGATTTAAATGATCTAATGAAATGCCGAATTTGCCTCTAAATCGAATTGTAAAAAATCAGCTGTGCATTAAATCCGAAGTAGTATGACATCATACTCCGCACGAGCACCTTAGCGTACCGGTCATTGTGAGAAATGCAAATGGGACAATAAAAAGTCGTGAATAACGAAACCGAGCGTGAATAAACAAATGACGCCATAAAAAAAGGCCCCTGACGAATTTGCATTCAGGTGTTTTGCAGGATGACGCGGCTCCGAAACAAGTGCTGTTAATTAACTTTCCGTTCGTTTGCCAAAAAAAAAAAAAAATTACACTTTTAATAACACAGCATCTCGTGCTTGCAATTATTTACCTCCACAAACATACCTGTAATTAATTACAATTAGGTATTACAGCAAGCCCACTAACTAGCTGTATTTGTACAATGTACTACATTTTTTACAATACGCAACGAAAGTCATAATTAGGGTTCGGACAAAGAATCCTGAATTCTGAAACATACAGAGTCGGCCCTAGATATCATGGACAATATTGTATAGACATCCAAAAAAAAACGTCATCAACTGTGGCTATAAACGAGAGAGATGGAAAAAGCGGTCATGTCTAAGCTTTTCGGTTATGTCAAACTTTTGAAAAGTGACTGTCACAATTTGTAAAATAAACAATGTCTGTCATATGATGTGACAGTCTTGACAAGTAAATAAGGTTATAAATTCTATTAAGAATAGAAATACGTCTTTTTTTATCTCGGCCAACTTTGATGACGTTTTTTTTGGACGTCTATACTTTTAGTTGTACTATCTGAAGTTCTAGAGGGATATGATATCATCTCAACTTAGGCTCATTAGACGCAGAATTTCACAAGTTGTGATCAGAAGCAACAAATTAAGTAATACTGTGGTGCAAAAATTATGAGAATTTGAGCAAGACTCAAAAAGAGAGTGTATGCTGATCGCTGACTTTCGTTGCTGAATGTAATATGTTTACCAATTAATATAAATCTCAGCCACGGATATTTTTCAGATTATAATCAAAATTTAACTCTTTTCTATTGTTGGTTATAAATAAAAATGTAACAAATACATAATAATTATATTTATACATAGTCTGTTTACCATGAATTAAAATGGTAACATATACTTTGTTATATATACTAAGTACTCTATTTTATGTATGACTATTTTATTCCTAAAATTGGGAATGGTTTATTTCTATTTATAATTTTTAAGTAATATATCGTCTTGTGCGCAGGCAACCAATATTACATCATGTCGCTGGCGCCACCTCTTAAACGGTAGTGAAAATGACAACGCGCTCCTTCAATCTGTGACAGATTTCTATACAAATTAGGTTGGAAAGGTGGAACAGAAATCTACAGACGTACGAAATTTAAAGTCTAACAATTTCCACAATGGAATTCATGAGTTTTTTTCAAGGTTTCAGATGAATTCAGTTATTTTCTATGGTATCAAAATAAGATTGAATTACGGTGTAAATCCATAAAAAGTATTTATTGGGCTTCTAGGACTGGTGAAAAGAATATCGTTTCAAGGTGTTTGCATTATTGAAACTAAAATCGCAAGGGGTTTTCAAGTTTAAAATATTGTCCATGTAACTTTAGAATGTTCCTGAACAACAAAAAACAACAAGAAAAAAACGGCGCACTTTTATATGAATTGAGCTATGTACATTATATATTAATGTGGAACTTGATGATAAAAAATGAAATTTCTCAATTTTGCGAAAAAAAAAATGTTACTAGATTTAATACACCCTCATGCACCTCAAATCGCGTCATAAAGCTGAGTTGCCACCTTTTTAAAACGAAAAATGAAAACAATGTCTCGTCTAATTATTCATTTTGGCACAAACCGAATACCTGGTGTTTAAAATATTTTTTACTTCCTAGGTGTATTTCAATAAAAAATATCTTTCTTATCAAATCATGTACTTAGACATTTGTATTAATAGTTTAAAAAATGCGTACACTATTTAAACGAACGGTAAAACGCCTTCACAACTGGAAAAAGAAAGAAACAAGAAAGATTTATAAGGAAATAAACCTTCCGAATTTGATTTTTATTTGAATTCGCAGCAACTAACAGTTTTTTGTTCTTCCTAATCATTGCTAAAGTTTGATTTAATTAAAAAAAGGGCAAAACTCATCATCATTAAAAATACATATGTATACTATGTATCCTTTGAAATGGAACTACCTTCTTATTTTGGAAGGGGTTTCATTTTCAATGTTTTGTTTAGATATGGTACTTCAAAAATTATCTTTAACCCCTTGACTGCCGAGAACAAAGATCTCTGTCTTTTTCGGGATAATCACAAATCCTTGCCCTACACATATAAATGTTCTATTAATGTCTGAGTCTGAGTTTATTGGGTTTTATTTTGCAACCAAAACAGACTTACAGCTCTAAGGAAATGACCATTTTTTTTAGTTTTTAAAAAATCTTTGTCCTCCTGTCCATGTCCCCAGTGTTATTTTGACAATCTGTTTCATTTCCTAGGTATTTTGACCAGCTGATCATTTATGGTGTTAAAATTTGGGTCAAGTGCTGCTAAAGGCCAATATTGGGGCGAAATTGCCACAAAACCGAACTCAATTTATGACATTAGGAAAAACCGCTTTGATTTCTGTTCGGATTCTCAAAGTTTGTATAT
This sequence comes from Aromia moschata, assembly GCA_029963805.1. Lineage (NCBI taxonomy): Eukaryota > Metazoa > Arthropoda > Insecta > Coleoptera > Cerambycidae > Aromia > Aromia moschata. The sequence continues at coordinate 263,480 of JAPWTK010000215.1, forward strand.
TATTCAGAAACTCAAGGATTGAGGCGAAGATTGGATAAGACTTGCTGACTCTGATAATTTGGCATGTGTAAGACAAATTCAGATAACACCATGAAGATCAGTGGGACAAAATACGTTGGAAATTATCGTAAAAGTCTGGAATATATCGTAAAAGTAGCAAAATTTCATAATTGAGCCATTTTTGGGGCAATTACCTCCAAAAAGGATCTAGGCCAGCTCTGAACAACGCCACGATGTTCAGCGTCGGAATTGATATGTCTAGTTAAAGTTGTCAGTCTCTAAGTTCGGCAGTCAGAGCTTTACTTTTCTACATAATTTTATTTCAATACCTTATACAGGGTATTTAGCACAAACAGACAAATTTAAAAAAAAATTAAAATTTTATTTGGCTGTGTAGGTACATTTCATGCTTAGCTTTATCGACAGGATTTTGGTATGGTAAAATTACTTCATGTTACCAACTTATTAAAGTCTCCCACCACATAACAGTTTTTCAATTAAAAAAAAGTTATCAAATGGCCATTTCTTTGTCAGACATAGTTTAGATAAAATATTTTAATCCAATTGTTAGTAAGGTAACATGTAACAATTTTTAAGTGTAGATGCAGTTATTAAGGTTTTATAAACCACACTATGTCACATAAATAGTACTATCACAAACATAATTTAGTCTTGTGCATGAGATGTTTAGTTTTTATATAAAGAAATCAACCTCACATTACGTAAGTACCTGTCTTTGTACATCAACAATTGTGTTATTTAAGCAAATTGTTAACAACATTTTAGAGTTCCTGAAGAAGAGCCAATAAAGACTCGAAAGCTTGAACAGTAAAAAGAGTTTTACTTGTGTTTGACTTTGACTGCTAACCCGAAATCAAAGGAAATTTTTTTATTATACATATGTATATAAAGACAACTTTTAGAGCACTAGATTTTTATTTTTTTTTTTGAAAATCGGTTAACCCGTTCCAAAATAAGGGTGGTTCTATTTCAAAGGGCACAAACTGTATAGATTGAAATTAAGCAATATAGTACAAAGGTGAAGGTGCCCCTTCAGGACTTAAAAATCACTCACAAATCACAATATATTATAAATAAGTTTTCGAGTGGGTATTGGAATCTTCGGCGTAGAAACAAAAAACTGGACGTTTTCTACGAAGCACAGAACTATTACACTTTTTTCGACGCGCGTTTCGCCAACTAAATTGGCATCAGGACAAGATTAAAGCTAAGTTTTAATCTTCTCCTGAAGATGCCATCTTAGTTGGCGAAACGCGCGACGAGAAAAGTAATGTAGTTCCATGTTTCGTGGAAAACATCCATTTTTTTTTAATATAAATAAGTCCTATTTTTTATATTCTAAAACAAACGTGCAATTGTAATCTCAAAAGACGTGTTGGGAGGTCGTCGCCGGCTGTTAAAGTTATGTAAATGTCCGCTTTTCGATTTTATTGCGATTTAATGTCCGTAATAAGTTATTTTTTTTGTTCTCTTAATATCCTTATGAATATTAATCAGATGGGATTGGTGGATTCCGTGTTAAAACTCGTCGTTAATGTTCAAAAGTGTCAACGCCATAGAGGTAGGCATTCTAAAAAAGAATTTGCCCATTGGCAGAAATTGATGTAAGGTGTTTAATTGCAAATTGCGAGAAATTCATATGCAAAACTATCCAATTAGCAGTTAAATAAAAAATAAAATTCGAAACTAAAGTCGAAATAATGGTTTTTTTCTTGATTGTTGTGGTATTTAAAAGGGTTGGATTTCTTACAAGTACAAAAGCACACTTAAGGAGGGATTTGAACTTTTACTTTTACAGGGTAACATAAAAACGTTTGTCTAAAGCTGCTATGTCAATTTACATGCTTAATGTTGAGTCGCAAATTTCCTGTAAAATATGGGGTGACACAGGGGACATGTAACAGCCTCTAATTGCTTTATTTATTGATTTAGAGTTTTTAAACTTTTACTGAAATAGAATTAACAGGCAGAAATTGATGTAAGGTGTTTAATTGCAAATTGCGAGAAATTCATATACAAAACTATCCAATTAGCAGTTAAATAAAAAATAAAATTCGAAACCAAAGTCGAAATAACGGCTTTTTTCTTGATTGTTGTGGTATTTAAAAGGGTTGGATTTCTTACAAGTACAAAAGCACACTTAAGGAGGGATTTGAACTTTTACTTTTACAGGGTAACATAAAAACGTTTGTCTAAAGCTGCTATGTCAATTTACATGCTTAATGTTGAGTCGCAAATTTCCTGTAAAATATGGGGTGACACAGGGGACATGTAACAGCCTCTAATTGCTTTATTTATTGATTTAGAGTTTTTAAACTTTTACTGAAATAGAATTAACCCTAGAAATAGAAAAGTTTAGGGCGGCTGCTACACGCTAAAACAATATATTGGACTCTAGTTTTCTAACAGCTGTTAATGGTAGTAATGACCATTCCACAGGTCTACAAAAAAAAATTTTTCTGCTCCCAGAGCTAAACCTATCAAATACGAAGTATTTTTTTGTGCTGAAACTGAATTTTTTAACTCAAAAACCTTTCTACAGCGTAGATTCTCAGTCAATCCTGTTTTTTTTTTTAATATCAATCAGATTTATCATTTCTTAATCAGACGTAATTTCCGAAGTATTTTTACGCGCTGAATACGATCCCGTTGTCAAAATTTGTGCTAGATTTCATGATCATTACATAAAAATTATTTTGAAAGGTTGAAATGATTCTACTATAATTAATATAGATATGTCTGGTTATACGTCCTTGAAAAACACAAATTCTTCCATTTTTGGGCCATCTTTCACCCTAAATTCTCATGTTATAGGAAATGGAAGGGTCTGGCATAACTTTTGACAAAGGGATCGTATTCAGCGCTTAAAAATAGGTAGTTCGGAAATGACATGTCTGGTTAATGATAAATCTGATTCATATTAAAAAAATATATATATTTTGCATAAAAACGAATTTTGACAACAGAGAACCGGGCTTTCCTGAGAACCTACGCGATAGAAAGTTTTCTGAGTTAAAAATTCGGTTTCAACACAAAAAACTACTTGGGATTTGATAGGTCTAGTTCCTGGAGCAGACTTTCTAACTTGGTATATATTAATAAATTTAATAGCAAATAGCAACAATATTATGATATTGTCATAAAGTTGAGAGGAAATCAATTGTACTACACATTCTAATTTTAGATACAATGATAAACAAGAAGAATGGTGCATTCTAGAATTATAAAAAGTCAGAAGATAAATTGTTAACGTTAATTTTTGATAAGTAATCTCATTTTCGCCTAACAGAGGAAGGCGATTTGTAAATTTATAATAAGTTATAAATAAACCTGAACTTACGTTACTTTACGGTTTTCCTCAATCCCTGTAGTATGTTTTGAAATTTACCTGCAAAAAAAGAAAGATTTTATAATAGGTAATTATCACAGTAAAAATGGAAAATGTGGAACATAGAAGTATATTAAAAAAAGAAATCAACTGTCTATAATGTGTTTTCTACATTTGTACAGTATAAGGAGCTTGTGACCTACAAATCAAAAATCGCATCGTTAGCTAATGACTTTTAAAAATAGAAATTAATATATATTTATATAAATATATTCAAAATTTTTGATACGTTTTAGGAGGTAAAAGACCGATTCTCGTCTGTTTTTTCCACTCCTTTAGCTTGAGAAAAAAAACTGCGCAAAATATCACAATTATCCTAGTTCAGGCCATAACTGTAGATGTTCTGAACACACCTTCCAAATCTGAGCAGAATCGGTGCATTAGTTGTTGAGATATCGTGTCAACTAGTTTAAAACATGCAGTTTTGAGAAAAAAACCCTTTTGAAACCTGGATTCTTGAGAACAATAATTGTATATACGATTAATCTGCTACACCAGGACCATTAACATCCCTTCCTCATCTTAAAACGATTTTAATTTAAATAAACAAAATAATTTATTTAAAGAAAGAACCTCTAAGCCATTTGCATTAATCATACCACGTATTAACAAAACTACGAGCCGGCTTACCCTGACTGATTAAATTTTTATTAAAGTGGTACTCTTAAATCTTTAACAAATAATTTGTCCTCATAAAACAGGCAACTAACTCCATACTTTATAAGATACATACTCAACAATGCCATTGCAGGTTCGAATATTTTTTGAGTGTCATTCTCGTATTATTATTATTATGAAACAAACTGCTACACTCGTTACCTTCATTATAATTTTGTATAATTAATTAAATAGAACGTTCAAATAATTACTTACGTAAGTTATATTCGATTATATTACGTAAGTTATATTTCGATAATTATTATATCTTATACCATTTTTATCTTATCTTATATCATGTTTATCTTATACCACTCAAAGCAGTCAAAAAAACCCGGCAAGAAAAACGGCACTTTCCAATGAAAATTTCCAAAACACTCAACAATAAAAGTTGAATATTAAATTTTGTAGGTTAGGTTGTTAGGTTCATGAAATCAAATAACCCGCTTTCTGCGCTGTCACGTGTGAGATGTGGGCGTGTTTTCCTCCGCCATGTAGTTTTTTAAATGACCTTAAATAATAGTGCTGGAACTCCTTTGACATATTTATGTTTATTAATATTTTCATTTTTAGAAATTAATTTTTTACCCGACATATGAATTTAAAAATGAAAAGTAAGTATTATAGGTTTATAAAAAAAACTTCTTTGGAATTTTGAGCCGCCACTGCTACGTTACAAAGGGTTGAATTTTTGAGCGCAAATCTATCAATTAAAAAAAAAACATTTGGAGGCATATTCTCTAGACTATAAACATTAGAAAAAGGTAAGAAACAAGTCGATCTTATTTGAAGCCTTTTGGGCAGACGACCCCCTTAACTAATCAAGTAGATGGCACAGCAGTATTTTTTATTTATTCTTTAAATAAAAGGAAAACAATTTGTTGAGATTAAATGTCCATGACAGAAAACTATAAAAAATATTCCGATATCTCCGGATGGTAACAACCTCTTATCGCCTATATAACTATTAATGATCGCCTTAACAGTTATTTCCAGGCCATAAAAAATCTCGTTAGCAACACGGAAAACATTAAAACTCGCACAACTCCAGAATTTTAACTACTAACCCGCAATTCGCATTTATTTTAATAATCCACCCAAAGGTCTCGCTTTTAAAAGTACTCGCTATAAAATTAACCGAGTCCTCGACAATTACCGAAGTTCTTTTGCGTTTCTTCTTGGCGAATTAATCTTAAACATTCCGGGCATAAAGCAAAGATAAACCAAACTTTAAAAAACATCATAATGGGTCCGCTAAAAGTTTAGAAAAAAAAAGTTGAAACTTTGCTCCGGAATTTTATATTCCCTGGGATACTTTATGGCTGTACCTCCCGTAGAGAGCAGCTGAGATATCTACGCTTTTAAAATGTTGTTATAAATGCACGGAGAGGAGCAAGTTGTTTAATGTTCATGGGAATATTAGCTTGTATGATGTCACCATCTATCAAAAAAAGGTCGTTTAAAAGCTTGTATAAGACATTTTATAAATTATATGCATTGTATTTTAAGTGTGTGAGCAGTAATAGGCGGAGAAAGAATGACAGGAAGGAACAATAAGGAAGAGGAAGAGGAAGAAGAAGAGGAAGAGGAAGAGGAAGAGGGAAAGGGCACGGAAAAGGAAAAAAGAAGCAACAATTTAAGGGGTTAGATTCCACTGGAAAAAAATGTTTTCGAGTTTTTTTTTTGCTTAAATGTTGTAAAAACGTTCCAAGAATGATATTCAAAAGGAATTATTGATGGGAAAAATGTTTACCGATTATTTTTGACCTAATTTGTGAAACAACTATGTCGCTCCGAAATGTTCGAAAATACCACTCTGCTGCGGTATTTTTTGTATCATATGTATATAGCCTAGCATTTTGGAGTATCTGCGACCCGATCGATAATTTGGAAATGATGATATGGTCCTGGTATACCAGACCAAAGGTAAAAAAATTAACATGCCTGTATTTTGAAATTTTCATGAAGCAAACACGTCTTGAAACTTTAAACGCGCTTTCTTCGAAAATATGTTTTTCAAACTTTTGGGCAGTATTTTCTCGCGCAATTTTTATACGATCGACTTGCAATTTTGACTGTAGCTTTTTAGATAAATTATCTAACGCAGTACACACGATTTTTTCGATCGGTTAAAAATTACGGTTTTTATAAACAAATTAATATCGTTTTTTTTCGTAAAATTTGATTTTCTTTTTTGAAATTGTTGGCATTTTGCGAAAAATCAATATTTTACAATAATCTTGTGTACCGCTTTAGAATAACTCATGTACATAATGAAAAAAAATTTTGTTTGTTCTAGTAGCTGTTAAAAAATTGTTGTGTTGCCCACCGATGGTCAACAAAAAAAAGCGTATGTGTTCGATGTGTATTTATTACGCCATTTTGTATTTTTTATTGAACAAAAAAATATCTATATATACCTCATGATGTGCTTAATAAAGTCCTAAAATGAATTTTTGATCGCTTTATTAGCAGAGCAGAAAAAAATTCCCAAAAGAATGCCTTTTTCGCAGCCCAGAGGAGTCTAACCCCTTATATAACGATATGTATTTAAAAGGTAAAGAGTAAGCATATAATATAAATGAAAATTAAAAGACAATTTTTTTGATAACATATTTATCATTGTCTAATTTAATTCCGACTGAAAACTAAAACCGCCGTTAAAGATTTGCATATAAATAAGGTCAATTAATACATCAATTTACAAGTTGATAAGAGCCAGAATTCTTCTCGAATATTTGGTTAAACGAATATATAAAAAAATACGTCTTTATTAATCAAAGTGGTCGTGGTATCCTGTTACATACCTGACACCCATTGTCCGAAAGACCAGTAGAGTGAAAAAATATAGTAGACCGTTCGTCTAGTAAAAAGAATAAAAATATGAGTGTCATTTGTTTCAGAACCTCATATAAATATTCAACAAGTTGAAAAAATAATGCAGGCGGCACCGAAAACGGTCTCGTGTTTTTTTTCAGTGGCGTAGAACTGTCGCTTTTAAGAAGGTTAAAAACCTGTTTTATAGATGAGAAGATGAGAATGAGAACGGCCAGAATATGTAATTTTCAAAACAATGGACAAATCTAAATTTCGTGTGTTGATAAAATATGCTTTATGTGAAAAATACCGTTCAAGAACGCTGCTGCATCCAGAGAATGGTAGAGAAATGGTTTGCTGATTTTAAATGTGGCCGTACAACCAGCGATGATGCTGAACATTCTGGTCCAGAAAACATAAAAAAGTGCACAAAATCGTTGTGGAAGATCGTAAAGTGGAGTTGCGTGAGGTAGCTGATACCTTAAAGATATCAGAAGGCAGTGTATTCACTATTTTGCATCAACAGTTGTCCAATAGAAAGCTCTGTTAGAAGTGGGTATCGCGTTTGATCACTGATGATGACAACACTATCTGATCTAACTGATATCAACAATAACGTGTTGATGATTCAGAGAGCTGTTTGGAGCTGGAGGAAACATGGATCCATCACTCCAGAGTCAAATCGGCAGTCAGCTGAGTGGACAGCAACCGGCTAAAGCCGTCCAAAAGGATCAAAACACAAAAGTCGACTGGGAAGGTTATGGCAACTGTAGTTTGACATGCGCATGGTATAATATTCAAAGACTATCTTGAAAAGGGAAAAGGATCAGTGGTGGATATTACATAGCATTATTAGTGCATTTGAAGGATGCAATCGCGAAAACATGGCCCCGAATGAAGAGGAAAAAAGTGCTCTTTCACCAGGATAATGCACCGTGTCACAAGTCGATCGCAACAATGGAAAAATTACACGAATTGCACTTCGAATTGTTCCCGTATCCACCGTATTCTCCAGATTTAGCCCCCAGCGACTATTAATTATTTGCAAATCTAAAAGAAAATGCTCGCCAGAAAGAGCTATGGCTCCAATGAGGAGGTGAACGCCGAAACTGAGGCATATTTTGAAGGGTTGAACAAATCGTTCTATAAGAAAGGCATAGAAATGTTAGAGGAGCGTTGGTACTGATCTAGGAGACTATGTTGATGAATAAAGTCGAATTTGGCCTAAAAGTTGTTGCTTTATTAGTCATCCTACGAACTTATTGACTGATGGTTACTGCACAAATTCCATAAAAAGGAATCGAGCAAGTTCCCAAAGCAAGGAGCGGGTTTTTGGGTCTGGGGTTGTTTAAAAAAATATATATTTAGAATACGACCAACAATTCTGGAGGAGTTAAATCACATTATTAATGTGCAAGGTGCTGCAGTTCCATCAGAAATACTGTATAGTGCTGTATATAATTTGGAGGTTGGATGGTGCTTTTACATCATTAAAATGAAGGTGTATTGAGCAATCACGGTAACCAGTGTTGGACATATGAAACCATATTGTTCAAGGAATTCAGTTTCTACGGATTTTTATTGTTACGAGCCCCGACCTCGCTCTGACCTCCATTTGTCTTCCGCGGTTTGTATACAGTAAGCGGCAGCCTAATGCGTACATAGCCGAATGAAGGGCAATTGATAACTTAACTTCTTTGTAAGTAGAGTAAACATGAGGTTAGAACCAATCGCGATCCAATCGCTAGCGCAGGCGTATGAAAGGCATCCGGTTTGTCGGTCGGGCTGTTTGAGTTCAAATTTGAAATACCATTGTATATTTTATTCTGGTCTAGTGCCTGATTAGAAAAGTGCGTTATTACGAGCGTATTGTAGAAGCACTACATACATTCATAAAAATAAAAGTGGATATTTATCACATTGACGAAAAAGTTAAAATAATTAAATGACAGACGGTATGAGCGCGGCCGCCGACAACCGCGGAGATCCGTGACGGGGCAAGGAGAGTGCATTAGTGGGTGGAGCTTAGAGTGAACCATTGGACCGTCCGCCTTCGTTCGCTGCGTGTGTTCGCTGTTGTCATATCAACATAATATTCCTATTCGATATTTTAAAATTGTTTCACAGGTGTTTAAAGTAGTATTAATTGTTTAAAATTATTTCACGGTAGTTGGGTTGAAAAAAGATAACAGTAAACTTTATTATACGATATGCAATTGATCGTACATCCATGCATTTTGTGAATATACTAGGGTTTTTATAAAGACTTATTATGCAGAGTTAAGAGTTACAGTTAGTTCTGGCAACGTTGCTCTTTAAATTTCCGCTAACACCCCTCTTATACAACCAAGCCACCCCGCACCCCTTACAGTCCATGCAAAGACCTACATCGCACTGCATGCACATCGTGCGCACGCTAGAACCGCAGCTCTCTTCCTTTTTTTGTTCGGAACGTATTGTAGCAAATGGTCCTTTCGATCAAATCTTATATCTATACCTACTCTATCTTCCGATATATTCAGAAAAGATTATGCTGGTCTACTAGCACTTCCAGCTGGCGATCCATATTTCGATAAGTAGGTGATTACAATACTCCTTCGAAAGTCGAGTTGGTGTATAGGGTTTGAGCTTTTAGACTTTTTATATAGATACCATGCATTATGAATACTTATATCTATCATCCACGTGAACAGACTCCACCACCATTTTTTGATCGAATTGCGATTCGGTATCTAGCCACATTTTGGTCAATTAAATCTGTTTCGCCCATCGAAGTATTGTATTTGGTTGGAAGTTGGAAGTATCACTACTTTTTCGTTCATTATTTCGTAGCCGTATTTCAACTGGTGCACGAAGAAGTCACCCTGATAGCCGGTTTAAATCGCCTTCACCTTCCTCATCTCCAAAGTCCTCATCGGTCAAACAACTCACATCAGGGGGGTTCAATATATATTTCCGAAATTTCTAAATCGTCATCAGCATATGCCATTTCTAATGTTTGCTGCAGAGAAAATCCTTTCCTGAAATAAGGCAATTACAAATAATTTATCCTCATCTCATCCTCATTTATCCTCATTGCAACTAAAAGAAACAAAATTTGGTCGATAAAATAATTTCTACTCAAATTCATAAGAATGTGCTCTCATTACATCCTAGCGTTACATATATGTTACGTTAAAATTTTGGGCACATTATCAAAAAAATGATATGATGAATATTTTTCGACAAGTGATATTACATCTAATAGATAACTACCAGAAGAAGCATTGCAGTGATTTGGATCATTATTGAAAAAGGAATAGAGGGAAAAAAATGTACTTACGCGAATCTCACTCATATTTTCGCTAAACCTCACAACTACGAAGCAGAAAGTTGTCAATCAGCACACTGAAACTAAAGACATAACCTAGCGAGTCGGAATATTTATTAGTCTTGATCCCAGAGAAGGTGTACCTAGCGCCATTTATGAGCCAGTACCGAAAATTTCGCTAAATCGTCAGCCGAAAATAGATAATTTGCCGTTACATATATGTAACGCTAGGTTATTAAGGGTTAAAGTCACGAATAAAGCATTTTAAATCACCGCTGGTTGTGGTATTACCCTTGGATTTTTCGTACAATTTCTTATGCCCTTGCGCCCCCGCCGTCGACGCCACTGCTTTCTCTAAGCCGACGCGCCTGTCGGGTCGTGTAAGGCGCAGCCGAGGCAATCCAAGACTCCCAACGGGTGACGCGGCCAAAACTTCGTTTAGAGACCGAAAAAAATCGGACGGGGGCTCTTGGAGGCTAATTTCGAGTTGTCACAACAATGAGAGGTGTATCAGTCAGAAGCGTCGGCCGTACCGAGACCCGAGTTCTAGACGAATTACTTTCCCGGACGGGCGAAAGCGCGAAGTGTCAGGAGGTCTTTCAGCGCTCGGATTTGTCGTGAAAGGGGACGCCGTCGCCTTCTAGACACCTGCAGACGCAAAAAATAGCGACGCGTCTATCAATTATTTTTATAGTCCAGGCTAGATAGTTTATTTTTTTAAAAGAGTCCTGAATAAGGTTTCTCGGCGTGATAATTAAGTAAAAAATAGTAGAAATGGATTAGGGGAATAGGAAAATAGGAACCTTAGTAAAAAATCGATAAAAGTTCCGAAAACCGTTTTTTTGCGGATTAAGGGACGAAAAATAACTTTTTTCGTAAAACAAGAAATAGCACGTTATAGTGCTTGAAAAAAACGAAAAAAAAATGAGTTTTTGGTGATTGAAATCGGTTCAGAAGTTTTTTGCATAAAAAAATAAAAACCGATGAAAAATGCCCATTTTTTGAAATCGAATTACAAGGGTTCTAATGGTCGCAGAAACTTCTTAAATGTTGGCTTAATGCAAAAATAATAAGAACTTTTTGCATAAATCGAAAAAAAACTAAAAAAAGGTCTTTTCGAAAAACGGCTTGAACAAGCCGAAAAATGGTCGTAGAGCATATTTCCTGGGCTTAAATTACTCGTCATTAAATTCCCTACAAATCCATTATCGTGACTTGTGGGAGAGGTTCATTCAATCGGCTGAAAAACGCGTTTGAAAATCGAGCGTCGCGTTGCTTCGAGCGCTCGGGTGAGCGAGTGAAGGGGAAGTGGACGCGTGGTGGGGGAAGCCTCTGCCGCCGCAGACGCGCTGACAGAAGTCTGCAGCGGGAGAGGCTTCCCCCACCAGGCGTCCACTCGCTTACCCGAGCGCTCGAAGCAACGCGACGCTTGACTTTTCAGCGTTTTTCAGCCGATTGAATGAACCTCTCCCACAAGTCACGATAATGGATTTGTAGGGAATTTAATGACGAGTAATTTAAGCCCAGGAAATATGCTCTACGACCATTTTTCGGTTTGTCCAAGCCGTTTTTCGAAAAGACCTTTTTTTTAGTTTTTTTTATTCATGCAAAAAGTTCTTATTATTTTTGCATGAATATTTTTTTACAACTTTTTTGCGAAAAAAAAAAAATAAATAAAAACCTTCGAAAATTGCCCTTATTTTACTATCTCTTACTTTACTATTACTCGGCCTACGAAAATCGTAGGGACTTTTGAGGAAGTATCTCAAAAACGACATTGAAAACCGGGCTGTTTTGCGCTTTGGGCACTCGGGCCGTCGAGCGAAGGGGAAAGGCCGCATGGTGGGGGAACTCTCTCAATTCGAGCACACGAAAGCAGTTGCGCCAAGCCAGTCGAGAGTTCAACCATCATGCGACCTTTCCCCTTCGCTCGAGCGCCCAAGTGCCTGAAACGCCAAACAGCCCGGTTTTCATTGTCGTTTTTGCGATACTTCCTCAAATTTGACAAACTCGGTCCATTGGATGATTGTAGAGCAGCTCTTCACGAACCAAACGCACTTTGAAAAATTACCGTAGGTCTGTTATTGACAATTGCCGGGCAATTTTTCGAAAACGCCTTTTTTATATTTGTTCGAATGTTTAAATTTTTTCGAATTGCGCCAAAAGTTATGAATATTTTTTGATAAAATATTTACTCTTTGAGTTGCGGCAGTCCCTACGACTTTCGTAGGCCGAGTAATTGGATAGTAAAAAAGGGCAATTTTCGAAGGTTTTTATTTTTTTTTGCAAAAAGTTGTAAACCGATTTTAATTTTTAAAAAACCGAGATAGCTCACGAAGCTACGCACGTGAGGCCATGTCTTTTCATTTTCATTTTCATTCTATGTCTTTGGACCCAAGACGTCATGCGTCACATGCATGATGCTCGATAGAGTTTTTCCCTACCCCAGATTTTACCCCTTCGGGTTAGGCAAACCATCTTTATAAAGCGTGACGTGACGCAAAACCATGACGCAAATTGCAATATTTTCCAGGGGCAATCCCATAGAATGTCAAAAACATTTTCTTCGTATTTTTAAGCGCCATCACGTGTTATACTTTGTTTTTTTGAAATAATTTTGGTTGGTACTTAAGAAGTGAAAAAACCGGTTTTTCACACGTTTATGAATTTTTTTGGTTATGTTCCTACAAACCGATTTGATCCAAAACTAGTGCACTCAAATTGCACTATTTTTTACCTAATTGCCAAAATTTTTTTAACGCTTTAATTTTTTGAAAACATTTTCTATCTGTCCTAGGCTAAAATTCTTTGTGGACAATTCTCTGGCTATTAAAAACGCCGGCACTGTACGTGGATAATTCCCTGACAAGGACCCCGCGTGAGTGCATTATATATCGCCGGTCACCTCGTTACGTTTATCTCCATTCTAGTATAATTTTCGTTTTGCATTATTCAGTTTATTTACGCATCTAGAGCCGCGCCGTACTTCTTCGTGTATTATAAATTGCCGGCGAGAATGCGAGATGTGCCACGCGGGGCACCTTTCGCACCGCAACTAAACACCGAAAGCGGCCGTACGTATGGTGACCTCTCCAGGGAAGTGCCCGTATATTTTGACTCTTGTCTAAGGTGTTTACAGACTCCGCGAAAAAAAATCTCATCTTTGATTGTTTTCATCCATGATGGGTCTTTTATAGCTGACGCTAACACAGTTTTATTATTGACATAAAAAATATGCAGGAGGTATAATACAAGCCAAAAATATACAGTTACTTATCTAGTTATATACAGCAAAAGTATTCGTACTTTACAGGGAATTATAAATAACCACAATTTTCTTTTAATGGGTAAGTATAATTAATCATAATAATTTTATTATAAACATACATGTGTACGTATTACATAAATTAAACTTGAACTTTCTATCATTTACTGTTTAGAAAATAAAAACTGAATTATTCTCTATTGCAAAATCACGGGTCGCAAAAGTATTCGTACTTCAGGATTTTTTGGTGAAATTGGCCAAGTTAGTATTCGGTTGGTCCACCGTTAGCTGCGATCACAGCGGCATGCTTGCTACCAATTTTTGTGTGATATCAGGGTCCATATTTTGCCATACATTTGTAATTGCCTGTTTAAGAGTGTTTTTATCTTTTATTTCATAATTTCGTAACTGTCTTTTCATTTCCGACCATAAATGCTCAATTGCATTTAAATCAGGGCTTTGAGGGGGTGTAATTAACTGATGGGGAGTGTTGTATACAGTCCATTGCCTCACTATGTAAGCAGTGTGTTTTGGATCGTTGTCTTGTTGGAACCAATAATTATTTCATAGTTTCAATTTTGCGACACTTAATGGCAAATTTATTTTAAATAGCTTTAAGTACGTAAATTTGGTCAAAATGCCGTCAATACAAAATAAAACTAAATTCACCGTCCCACTCGCACTCATACTTCCCCACACCATCACTGAACCGTCACCATGCTTAAAAGTTGGACACAAATTTTTCGGTTCAAACTCGGTGTTTGAGTGTTTACCTTACGCCACACTAAACGTCTGCCGTCTGACTGAAAAATGTTGAACTTACGCTCACCAGTAAATAAAAGTCGTTCCCAAAAAGGTGTGATCCTTGCAAATATACTTTTTGGCAAATTTTAATCGTTTTAGACGATTTACTTTACTAATAAAGTAAATCGTAAAGTAAATAAAAAAAAATTTCTTTATATATTTTTATAATACATTATAAATGTATAGTACTTTTGCTTCTGTTTAACAAATAATCTATTTCTTTATATGAATTTCCTTCTAAATGCCACTGTACTGTAATTTATCTCTCCTGTGCTGTTGTTTCTGATTTACGTCCCATTATAATTTGAAATATTTTAACAGATTCACACAAGATACAGTTAGTTGTTTACACTCGTCTGAATGTATAACTGAAGTCTTAACAACTGGTGCCTCACCGTTATACCTGGGACACTGAGGTTATGCGCAGTACGAATACTTTTGCTGAGTAGATATTGCCATTCTTAAAATTAGATATTTTTTTATGTAGGTATTTAATGTAATATAAAGCTAAAACTTGATTTATGCGTTGCTGATATAGCGTGTTTGTAAATATATTTATTACATGAAATTTTCCTTACAGATATAAAAATGCTGTTAATTTCTTTACACATCAATTCAGGATACGAATACTTTTGCAAGTAACTGTAAGTAATGTAAGCTGAAGTTAGTTAGTTTAGATTGCATTTATTGTTAAAAAATTACGCCTCTAATAGCCTCGAACAATGACATAAATATAGAATAAAGGACAGCGAGCGACAATACAATTACAACGGAGTGTTTTTTCAAGAGCCCAGGTTTTTCGGTGGTTTAAGGCATTCTCAGAAGGAAGAGAGTCGATTGAAGATGAACCACGCAGCGGAAGGCATTCATCTTCAAGAACCGATGAAAATGTCGATAGAATACGGGATCTTGTGCGTTCAGATCGTCGGTTGACGACAAGCATGATCGAGGAAGAGTTAAATTTGAATTGTTAGTGTTGAGTTAAATAACGCATTGGGGATGGGACAAAGTTGCGCAAAAATGGTTCCACAAAACCTTTCGCAGGAACAAAAGGACATCAGGAGAGAAATGTATCTTCACTTTTTTGAAATCGAGTGAAAATGGTCCCCATTTTGTGGAACTTGAGTATTTGAGTACGACCCGTAAATCAAGCGCCAAAGCATGGAATGGCACACTTCAAGCTCCCCAAAACCAAAAAAAAAAGCAAGAATGAGCAAGTCGAAGATCAAATGCATGCCGATTTGCTTTTTTGAAAAAGGGTCATGCTTGGGAGACCTAACATAAAGAACAACTGGATGTTGCATCACGACAATGCGCCTTGTCACACAGCCATTTCGGTAAACGAGTTTTCAGCCAGTAAAAACATTCCTGTTGCTCCTCAGTCTCATTCGCCTGACTTGACTTGAGTCCTTGTAACTCTTCTCTTCCCGAGGTTGAAAAATCACCTCAAGGGACGTCATTTTGGGACCATAGAAAACATTCAAACAGCTGTAACCGACCAGCTGAAGGCTATTCCAGTATTTAAGTTCCAGCACCGCTATGACGAATGGAAGAAAGGTCTCTAGCGCTGTGTGGCTTTTCAAGGAAGTTATTTTGAAGGAGACAATACTGAATTGTAAATCTATATGAATAAAAAAATTAGAAAAAACAGCCTCATTACTTCATTTACACACCTCGTAGTTTCCTATATTATGACACAATTTATAAAAGGAAAATATTATCTTAATAAAAGATAAAGAAAATAAAACAAGAATGAGTTGCAGGGGTGTCCGAAGAGTGCAAATTTTCAGTTTCACCCCGTATCTCAAAAACTAAAATAAATCGACTATGAAAAATCTGTTTACTGCATCTTTCATTCCATAAAAAAAATGTGCAAACAACAATTCTCTATCTTCAAAGACAAGTGAGTTATCCGCAAAAATGCTGTAAATTGGACACCCTGTACATACATACATATGCAATATACAGGGTGAGTCACTTTTTTGTAGCAGGACTTTAACATTCGATAGAATACGATATTTTGAGAAAAAAAGTTCCTATAAAGATATGGCCTATCTAAAGGCTTCGTAAAGGAGATACAGGATGTTAAAGTTTCAGTTTTTTTTTAAGTTTTTTTTTACACCATCTTCTGAACGGAATGGTATTTTCGCTTAATATTTTACACACGCTTTAACCTCAATAGGAGCAACAATTTCCATTGATTTTGTCGAAAACACTATACTGGAAGTTGCTTTTCTCGGGTGCCCAGGTTATTTAGATTAACAGAACTTTTTTTATCGTACGCCACTGACCTTATTTGACTGACAACATTTATAAAAGAATAATGTTTTAGCTACAATTTTGATCTCTTGTAATTTTGCGCTAACTGTGACGGTTTTCGAGATAGCAAGAAGAAAGAAATTGCAAGAGATCAAAATTGTAGCTAAAACATCATTCTTTAATAAATGTTAGTCAAATAAGGTTAGTGGCTTACGATAAAAAAGTTCTGTTAATCTAAATAACCTGGGCACCCGAGAAAAGCAACTTCCCGTATAGTGTTTTCGACAAAATCAATAGATATTGTTGCTCCTATTGAGGTTAAAACGTATGTAAAATATTAAGCGAAAATACCATTCCGTTCAGAAAATATTGTGAAAAAAAACTTGAAACTTTAACACCCTGTATCTCCTTTACAAAGCTAGATAGACCATATGTTTATAGGAACTTTTTTTCTCAAAATATCGTATTCTATCGAATGTTAAAGTCCTGCTACAAAAAAGTGATACCCTGTATAATAACAACCAAAAATGATGATTATAAGTACCCGAGGCAACGAACACATTCTTTACACACTTTTTTTACAGAGGGTCGTTAAACCTTTTCATCATCACCGAAATAATGCGATACGAATGCAAATGCCGCGAATTAGAAGGATAACCAGCGCTTTGAAGTCGGGTAAAAGCAAAGGGAAAATATCGCGGTATTTATGTAGGAAGAATTCCCTTGGTAAAACGCCACGCCGCCATTAGATACACTACGCGGGCACGAGAGTGGAAGCGCACTCTAATTTCGCTATTTCGCCTCGAGTTTTGCGGAATTCTCCACTATTTTATATAAATAGGATTCGCAGGCGCGAGCTAGGCGCCTCTTCGCGAATTGAGCTCTCAAAATAAACGGGACGCTCCGAGACAACCGCCTCGGACTTTATCGGGGGTCAAGGGATCCTACTTCAAGCGCACGGAACCTTTTACGAGAGGTCAGTTGGGAATTTTGAAGTGCGTTTAAAATTCGTACTTGTTGATCATTCACCGTCGGACATACCGCACTGATGGTGATGACTAAAGCCCGGCAGTTAGTAATAGATGCGCACTTTACCAGAGGCGGCTCCAGGATATCACTGTCAGTAACGTTCCGAAGTGTCAAACAGATCTTATTTTAGATACGTGATAGTGATTGTTGTAGCCCAACTAATCGACAAAGGAATCACATAACTTGCATACACATGGTAAGTTACGGTAACCGATCGTATAACGTGTCCGTACTGCCACTTGAGTTTCCATAAATTACACCGGCACACAAAAAAAAGTGGTCATTACTTTTGACCAGACCCATCTAGGGTTATATATTTCGATGCACTGAATCCGAATTTGAGGTCGGTTTAACCCGTACACCCTCAAAATTTTGAGTAAATTGCAAAAAAAACGCTAAAAAACCGCTAAAAATGGCAAAAAAATGCAGTTATGCAAGCGATAAATTTTTTTTACGAACTAGACCAAGTATGTTTATCATGTATTTCGATGCGCTGAATCCGAATCTGAAGTTGAGTTAGCTTGTCAACCCTCCAAATTTAGACTAAATTGCAAAAAACCGCTAAAAATCGTAAAAAATTATGAAAACCTTATGAAAACGAAAAATTTTTTTTCCAACAAGATCTAGTATGTTTTTTGTGTATTTTGATGCGCTGAATCCAAATCACAAGTTGATTTAGCTGGTAGACCCTTCAAAGTTAGAGTAAATTGCGAATAGCCGCTGAAAATTGCTAAGAAATCGTGAAAAATTGCAATTATGCAAACGAAAAAAAAAAATGTTAAACTAAATCAAGTATTTTTCTTATGTATTTTGATGCGCTGAATTAAAATCCGAAGTCGGTTTGGCTTGTACACCCTCCAACTTTAAATAAATTGCGAAAAAACTTTAAAAATAGCCACAATCGTAAAAAATAGTCATGAAGTAGTAGATAATATCAAAAAATAGTATTGTTCTAACTCACAGTAATAAACAAACCATGATTCCTTTCAAATTATACGATAACATCAATAGATTGTAATTTCAATTAAAAAAAAACGACCTTCCTTGATTTTACACTGTTCTTCGCTTGTATCGACTACAGTGAAGAATAAGAACGATTTCATCAAGACATAAGTGAAATGGAGAATTGGTATCAAGTAATATGGAATGTCAACATGATGGCCGATTTTTGCTGGACTTTAAAGAGAGAAATAACGAGAGAAAATAGAAAACGAAAGAGAAACCTACTGCATAGAACATTCGAAGAGAAAAGTTCGATACAAGCGAAGAACAGTGTAAAATCAAGGAAGGTCGTTTTTTTAATTCTAATTACAATGTATAGATATTATAGTATAATTTGAAAGGAATCATGGTTTGTTTATTACTGTGAGTAAGAACAATACTATTTATGATATTATCTACTACTTCATGACTGTTTTTTACGATTTTTTGCTATTTTTAGCGTTTTTTCGCAATTTATTTAAAGTTGGCTTGGTGTACAAGCCAAACCGACTTCGGATTTGAATTCAGCGAATCAAAATACATAAGAAAAATACTTGATTTAGTTTAAGAAATTTTTTTTTCGTTTGCATAATTGCAATTTTTCACGATTTTTTAGCAATTTTCAACGGTTATTCGCAATTTACTCTAATTTTGGAGGGTCTATCAGCTAAATCAACTTGTGATTTGGATTCAGCGCATCAAAATACACAAAAAACATACATGATCTAGTTAAAAAAAAAAATTATCGTTTTCATAACGTTTTCATAAATTTTTACGATTTTTAGCGTTTTTTTTGCAATTTACTCTAAATTTGGAGGGTTGACGAACATATCAACGTCAGATTCGCATTCAGCGCTTCGAAATACATAATAAACATACTTGATCTAGTTCGTAAAAAAAATTTCTCGCTTGCATAACTGCAGAGATTTAGCGGTTTTTTTTGCAGTTTACTCAAAATTTTGAGGGTGTACGGGTTAAATTGACCTTAAATTCGGACTCAGCGCATCGAAATACATAACCCTAGATGGGTCTGGTCAAAAGTAATCACCACTTTTCTTTTTTTGTGTGCTAGTGTTATTAATAACATGGATTAAATTAGTACATGTCCTTTTTTAGGCTCCGGCCAGCCTCCTTCATGTGCCATCCGTCGCATCCGGTAGTAGTTGCAATACATCATATATTTACTTAAAACTTCTCCTCGCCCTATAGTGACTCTACAGTCACTATAGTCTACACTGATAATCGCACACTCATTAATTGTTTCCGCATGTGTGCTTTCCAATACCCTTGTAGCTATTAAATATCCTTCCATGGCTTCTGCCTCATCCAGCCCCCCAACCACTACGTTAGCTTTGTTCTGTCATTTAATATCCGTCGTTCCGTCAATACTGAGCCATATAAGTTTATCGTGCAATTTCGAGACGATATTTTTTTATGTCATCAGGGTTTAATATATTCGTCTAATCGTCTAAGAGTTGTTTCTGTAGGCAGACTAACTTCGAAGTACTTTCCTCTCATCGCGTTCTGGACAAATTGTCTAAAATCGGGGTGATCTAATTTACTTAAAAGTTCTCCTCGCCCTATAGTGACTCTACAGTCACTATAGTCTACACTGATAATCGCACCCTCACTAATTGTTTCCGTATTTGTGCTTTCCAACACCCTTGAAGCTATTAAATACACTTCCATGGCTTTTGTCTCGTCCAGACCCCCAACCACTACGTTAGCTTTGTTCTCTCCTTCAACATCCGTCGTTTCGTCAGTACTAAGTCATATAGATTTATAGTGCAATTTCGAGACGATATTTTTTTATGTCCTCACACAGTGATGCTATTCAGCATGTGTAAACCCGACATCGGCCGGTTGTGAAAAAGGACCAATTCTACACTTCTCGTTCTAAGGACTAACGTGTTGTGGCGAGAGGGCCGGTGTTATTCCCTCACTACCTTCGATAAAAAACTATCAAATATTTTGCAATTTTTCAAAAATGCTCTTCTTCTACTTGCCAAGGACTATATAATCTGAAAGTTTCGTAAAAAAATCTTTTTTCGTTTTAAGTACATATATAGAAGTTTTTAAAAAATGCGATTTTTAGCCTTTTTTGCAATAACATACATTTGTTTTTCAATCGACATTGGGGCTCCAAATTTTTGTTATAAACAGTTCTTTGTCTAAAACTTTTTTTCTAAAATGTTTAGTTTTTTCTTTAATGGCGAAAACTGTTTTTTGCGAACGTTGGACGCCATTTTGAAAATGAAGCCTGATGATTCAGAGGGGGTAAAGTAGTTCATTCAGTTCTACGGAATTATTCCTATTTTTTACATAATGTATATTTGTTGACTGAACTAAATTTTGACAGAAAAACGAGGTATTTTCGACTATTTGACTGCCATAGAACGTCTCTGTGGCGCGTCCTGTTTCTGCCAGCTTTACTGATCAATGATCATTTACTGAAAACCATATTTTTATTTCCCGTTCCAATTATCGTCAAGGTATCTGGCAAGTGGGCGTATTCTTTCGTTCATTCGTCCTTTCGACACTGCAATGTGCGTTTTTATTTTCGTGTCTGTCTTTCGCTCGAAGCTGTAGAGCGTCCCTCGGGAGCGATACGTTTGTTTTCTACGACCCTCAGGCGAAGCTTACTTCATACTGATAAAACGTAGGAAATATTGTTAGTACAACTACATAGGTGACAGCACAGCGAGAAACGACAACAATCGTTTGGATTGTCTTGCAGGCCTGCAATTATCCAATTACAATTGGACGAAATGGTGTTCATCATGTTTTTTTTATAACTTCAGTCGTATACATAGGGCGGAGACTCTTGACAGTGCACTTGGGCGTTAAAGGGTTAATTTTTGTGAGTAGATTAATTCAAGACATACGGGATAGATTCCACGGCATACTTTGAGGACGTCTTACGAGAATTACACCAATGTTTTGTTCTGATTTGTAAATTTTAATACAGAATGTACGGAAACATCCTAACGATGACGAACAATGGCAATACTTTACATATTTGTGTCGCAACTGAAAAAAACCCGACTCACTCCAATAACATTTTCGGCATACAAATGGCTAGGCACTAAAAACTAAATGGACGTCGTCTCGCAAGTGAACAATTCCACAAATTTCGTGGATCTCAGATAAAGCGAGAGCGTCGGCGGCCACCCAAGAAGGCCGCTTCGTGATACGAACATTATCGGAAAAAATACTTTAACCCAATATCTCCGCTGAGCAGTTAATTTGTCTCGCAGTTCCAACTGCTCGCGGTTGAAAATTAATGGGCCTAATGAATGACCAATAAATCAGTGCGGTGTGGGCGTTACTTTGGTTTATGATGGCTTTTGAGACGCTGCGATCACCGCCACCGATAAACCTCATAAATTTCACGCGTAAGTGCATACAGGGCTTTGCGAGGCAAGGGACCCCGCGCCAACTTCCGAAGGATGCTATTAGCGAGCAGGTGGATGGAGATGGTCAACTGATTACAAGCGGATAAAACATTTCTTCCATTGTTCGTTTTTATATTCATATTAGTAGAGTAAGAATACATTAATATCAATTAATAATAATGAAATAATGAAAATGTGTATTTTTCGTAAAAATACAGTACAAGCTCCATAGTTCGATGTTCTAATTCAACACTCCGACTAGTTCGACGTTTTCCAATAACTAAGTATCGTGCTTAGTAGTGCTAGGATTCCGGTGAGCCTCAACAGAGTCGAACTCAGCTCATTATTATTATAAAGCGACAGTTGACAGAAAATACAGTAGTGTCGAAATTAACGTATATAAAAAAATCCAAAATTTCTAAGTGATCTTCAAAGAGCTGTAACTTGTGGGGAAAATGGTCGTAGAGAAAATAAATAAAAAGTAAATTGAAGCTCCAAGTTTCTAATTTTTGGATTGTGAGTTTAAAATTTTTCAGCGTTAGCAGTTTTTGAGTAATCATAAGAAAACCATCGAAATACAAATTTCGATTTCGTCTTTTAGAAGGTCCACGGATTTTTTTTTTTCGATAATTCCATCATAAAGCTATATTAGACAATTTAATTCTGTTTAATTGACCTGTCTTCGAGCCCTGTACGGTGATTTTTCACTGCATTATCTCCTTTCAAAGCAAAAAAAGTTATTTTTGACTTGGGTAATCAATTACTTGGGAAGTAATGAATGTACAGAAAATTAAAGTATGGTTTTGAAAACTGCAAAGTATTCCTTACAAGTTCAAGTAATTGGTTTTTGCTAAACAAATTGCTTTGGGAGCGAAATTGTTGAGTGAAAAAGAGGTAAAATATACAAAAAGGTATATTTACATAACTTTTTGCAAATACTGAATAGACTACCCCAAAGTACCCCAAAGAAACCCTAATAGTTTCAAATCGCTGAGATTTTTTTCTTAGTGCTTGGAATGGTTCAAATTCTCGTGTTTGCTAAAAATCAATCTAATGGTCAATTTTTCATTTTTCACTAATTTTTTTAAGTTAAAAAAAATAAATTATAACCCAGTTAAGGCCAAGAGAGTCATAAGTTATGACCCGGTTTTGCCTGTCGATGTGGCTAGACTCTTTCTCTACGTCGAGATATGCAGAATTTTACGATCATAGGTATGATGTGTTCCTGTTCCAAGGGAATACCTGTTACAAATACCTGTTTTGAGGTATGCAACAGGGAACCCATATGTGCAACTGTAACGACATCGCTCAATATTTTTTCTGGTATTCTGCTCTGGGATTGTGTAGATGAACGGTTTTTCCGTGACCTCATCACATACATGAATTTATGGCAAAAATACTGATGTTGTATGGCCTAGTTTTAAAATTTATTAATGAAATCAATTCGTGTTTTAGGCCCAAGTTTTTCTTCGAGTTTTTTTGGTTTCAAGTTTTTTTAGTTATTATTTACTTTAGTTAGATTTATTACTATTTTTAAATACGGCTCCGTCATGTAATAGTTATCGCCCTAGTATGTTTATTCAAGTATTCATTATTTTATTATGATGTATTTTCTGTGAACTTTAGCTTTGCAATAATAGTGACCTGAGTTCGACTCTGTTGCGACCTCGCCGGAATCTTGGTTCTCGGAATCCTAGGTCAACATGTTACTTTAGTGTTTTACCATTAGCGCTTTGTTTCTTTTTCAGAATTATTTTCATTAAATATGTAGATATTACTAAGGGGCAAATTATTATATGAAACTGTGTTTGATAGTAACTAATAATAAGTATTTCGTCCATGTTTTCATGCGCTGAACATTTGTTTTCGATTTTTAATGCCCTTCCAAAAGATCATTAACTGCTTCTTTTGTACGTATGTACATGGGACCAGCGTTAGGAGTCATTAAAAACTGAAATATAATTCCTACCTTGGAAAATAATTACGTCGGTTACTTTATCATTTTATGGTTAATTGTCTTTACAGAATAATAAAATTACACGTTACAGGTTTTGGTGAAGCCCGGACACCTTCCTTAAAGTACATACATATATATCTATAAAGAATACAGTGGCGTGTCTATGAAGGGAATGAGTAAAAAATATGAAAAATATATCCTATGTAGGTCTTGACCCATATGTACCTATTTTTTTTTATAAAGAAGAATATTTAAGATTTTGTTTGACTTTTTTTTCTAATTACAAAATTTCCCTAGAATTACCTAGGATTTACTAGAGAGTATTCACATATACTATATTTCCATTCTAAATTGAAAATAGGTAGAAAAAAAGCAAGGTTGTCAGATATTCAGATTTCAGTTTCAGATAGTCAGATTCATTACTATAGTAATTTTTAAAGTGTATTGTCCTGTTAATAGTGTTTAGCCTTTATCTTTATACATTTACTATATATGTATATAGACAGTGCCGCCAATGTTTGTAACGTACCACCTTACATGACAACAATAACAACATTGATTGAGCCCTGATGAAGGAGAAATAAAGCTCCGAAACGTTGGCAAAAATCGAATAGTTGTTATTTACTCCTGGACCTAATCCAACCAAACCAAAAAAAAAAAAATAATAATAGAGAAGAAGGTCGCTAAATTCCCCACAGATATGTTGTCAGATATATTTTCTAAAATTGCTAAGCTCACTATACAAGTATACTTCATACTTCAGTAAACTGTTAGTTTGTGACGTTCTTAGAAAGCTAGTTTGGAAATATTTCAAAAAAAATACATGGATATAAATTTATTAGTTAGCGTTAAAATAAAGCGTTTAAAATTGCTGAAAAAAAATAATTATAAATTAAAACAACTTTATGTATGTTACTATACTTAAGAAAATTTTGAAGAGCCGGCAAAGCGATGCCAGCAACACCGATGCCGGCAACCAGCAAATGCCGACCAGTATACTATAGGATTGCTTTATATGTAATACATCCAAATACTTATTCGGTCCACTGTGCCATAAAATTTTTACGACGTCGTTAAAATGATTTACGACTAGAAATTCTATTCTAGGTTTTTCCTAGATAGATTCTACTCTAGAAATTCTCTAGCTAGGTTTATTAACACAGACAATTTTTTGAGATTGTCTGGCTAAATGAGCATTATTTACAGCAAATTATATTACAAATATTAAGAGTTTTGTATGCAGGCTAATTTTAATCTCCTATATTGATTTGAATGAAAAAAAAATATTTCACAATTTTCGAATTTATAAAAGATATATCCACGCCCATGGAATTATAAAGTTGCACCGCTTTTTTTGTTCCCCAGGCGTATTTATCATTTTCAATTAAAATTAGAAGTAGGTATATACATTGTGTCCAATATGTGCGGGATTATAGCTGGATTATATCGTTACAGTTGTGTAGTCTTTCCGAATCGGTGAATTAGTACAAAAAAGAACTGTGGACTGGCCTCTAAGACCACCTGATCTCACGCCTTGTGATTTTTTCTAATGGAGGCCATCTACAAATTGATTGGTGAAACCTTCGACCACTTGTTACTCTAAAAACTGGCATGGCTTCTTCAGCGCTCATTTTTGACAAGTCATGAAAATTCCATGATATGCTCATAATATGAGGAAGTCCTAAATAACCAAACACCTTCAATTTTAACCGTCTTTATTTTTAATTTGCTTGGTTAACTTTGTAGATATATTATCCCATTACTACGGGATATACTTACTGTATTAGATTTGTCAATAGTGGCGCCATCTATATATAGAGTGTTTGCTCACTGTTGACTATACACAACAACGTGTTGACGATTCAGTGCGCTGATTGGAGCTGTTTAGGCGAAATAAAAAGGAGATTTTCACACGACGTGTGACAATGGTTTAAACATGGATCCATTTAGTGATGGATATACCTAGTTTCAGAGTGAAATCGACAGCTAGCTGAGTGCTCAGCAACCGGCGAAAGCCGTCCAAAGCGACCGAAACCACAAAAGTCGACTGGGAAGGTTATGACGTCCGTATTTTTATAATATTCATCGACTATCTTAAAGACAAAAAAAGAATCAATAGTGAATATTTCATAGCATTGTTAGTGCGTTTGAACAAGACAATGCACCGTCGATCGCAACAAAGAAAAAATTACAAGAATTGCTCTTTGAATTGCTCCTGCATCCACCGCATTCTCCTGATTTAACCCCTAGCGACTATTACTTGTTTGCGAATCTCAAAAAAATGCTCGCCAGATTGATATATGGCTCCAATGAGGAGGTGATCGCCAAAATTTAAGCGGATTTTGAAGGGTTGGACAAATAATTCTATAAGAAAGGCATAGAAATGTTAGAGAAGCATTGGAATGAATGTATCCTCTAGAAAGAGACTATGCTGATGAATAAAGTCGAATTTTGCCTAAAACTTGTTGTTTTAAGTCATCCTATGAACTTAATGAGTGATGAATTTTAATTATGACGTTTTAAAATGAAGTAGATGATCTTAAAATCCAATTCAAAAATTTCAGTTAAAAGTTTTAAGAAACTCCATTAAGGCGGTGGCTTTTTTTGACCCCCCTCTAACTTTTTGACACGCCACTGGAAATATAACAATTATTATGACAATTTATCCGTGACTGAATACTTCTCACACACTCACCCGAAATAATAATGATTTATGCCGCAACTACCTCTCCATACAATTTGGTACAATTAAGCGGCGATTAACGAGAGCGTTTCTTTTGTGCTGCCTCCGTTTTTGGTCTTAATGGCTTTCTGGTCGGTTGTTTTACGACTCCCGAAAAAAAAGGGGAAGCGCCGAATTAAAGACGAATTAATAGCAGCGGTCACGGGTACGATTTAAGGAGGGCCTGAACTCGGTTAACTAGGTGTTCCACTCTGAGATAGCTGAGTGCACACAAAGTGTGTCTCAAAAGTTCTGTGCATTTCGAAAAATGGAAATTTTTGGAAAAAATCGCTCGGACAAATAATTTTTTTTTGGGGCATTCACTTCGGTGAAGTTCAAATTTACGGCAACCATCTTTTTTTTATTCCATCGTATGAAAGCTAAGGTCTTTCTGATTTATTTGGTGTTCAACATTGGGGGTTGGTAGGGAAAATCTTGGAGAAAAATCGAAATAACCGTAATCTCCGAATTTTTATTTTATAGTGGAATATCTGATCTAGGCGCCCAATTAACAATCAATTTGTGTTGAAATAACTCCTTTCCACCAAAAGTCTTCCTTTTATTTTTATATCGATGAGCAAACTCGAATCGTTCCGTTTTATTTGCTTTTGAAATTAGTGGCTTTTACAGCATTAATCTTAGGTTGTTTTTTTAACTGTTATTTGATTTAAAGGATCTAATGTTCGAACTGCTGATCATCTGCAGTTTGACAATGACCCAGTCTGTAGACAAACTCTCTCTGCATATTCCTCATTGTTTGCCGACCTCGTGGCATTGTTTCAAGTCTTCAATGTTGTCCGGTCTTTCACGACTTTGTTTTTCAAGTATCCCCATAATAAAAAAATCAACTGGGATTAAATTAGGAGATCTCACAGGCCATTGAGTTTCCTCTCCTTTGACAATCCAACGAAGAGGAAATTGATAGTTCAACCAGTTGCTTACAATGGCTGCGTAATGCGGTGGAGCGCTGTCATGTTGAACCAAATTTCAAGATTTATTTCGTCAGTTAGAACTTGGAAAAGGTTCTACAAGAGCAGCAGTTTAATGTACCCCAGACCATTCAAATGTCCGTCGATGAATTCCCAGTTGAGTAGTGAAGAAGAGACCCAGTAGAGTTGATCAGTGAAGACCCAAATATTCGTTTTTTATTTACGATACCTGCTCAAGATCGTACGTCTATTATCTTTTCAGGACACTTTTCAGGATTTTGTCTGTTGGTTGTGCAGTTCATGTAAAACGGAGCTTTGTCAAAGATGACATTAGTTATGAAATTTTCATCACTGTTACAGCGATTTTGCATTGATTCATCGTCCTCTGCTAATTCTACTAATGAGAAAATGGTTTACTTCGGTTCAGTACTTTTTTTTTCTGTTAAGCGGTCAAATTGAGGACTCAATACAGTTGAAAGGTATATTAGTCAGTTATACATTAGTGCAACTAGGCATGAATAATAAAAGCCATTAACGTATATAACTGATATGCCTAGTTTTCATTGATGTTTCATTTCTTGAGTGACATGACAGCTGTTAGTAATTCATTACAAAAAACCTTATACAGTCCATTGGCGGCTCGTCAGATACGGACTAGGAACTAGGAACTAGAGAAGACATTACTCCCGTCCAAAATGGCATAAACAACAGTTTAACGGTATTTTTAAAAACCTTTAGACTGAAGTAATACCGAACACAGTAAATGAAAGTGACTAAATTCATCAGTGATTTCGAAGAAATATTTTATTGCTAGTGTAGAGTCTGCAAGGAAACATTTCTGTGTAGGGACAAGCGCGAGTGTAGGTGTCACATACATAGTTTGAAACATAAAAATAAAAAAAGAGGGTATGCTCTTGAGAATTCAGTTTATGTTCGACCTACTTTTAATGCCAAGTGCCTGGGATGTACCCCTGAATGAGCTCGACAAACAACCATTTCTTGAGTTCTGGAACAAATACCCAGAGAAGTCAAAAATGAAGGCAAAACAATAAGTTTAACTAGATCACGGTCATTTCTATCTTATCACATCAGTTCATGGGTTATACTATGTTATTTGTGTCAAATAGGTTTAAACGTCATTTTGGATGTAAAATAATCTACTACTATGTAAATATAACATTATATACATATGTATATAATATATACATATATTTGCTCTTAAGGGTTCAGGTTCGTTGTGTTTTTTTAGAAAACGGATAAAATTAGAAGTAGAGAAGAAATGGGAAGAGAACTAGAATCTTTGGAGTAGTATATTGGGCAAACAAAAATATCATTCTTAACTAGGTTCAAAGAACATGAAGCTTACATGACATACGGTGTAATAGAGAAATCTATGATATGTCCAGCATGCAACAAATCGCAAATTTAACTTAAAAATAGAATAGATACTTAGAATTAATTGTCTCCTGACGATGGCAATGTGAATGGTGAAACACGCGCGTTGAGTACAGAAGTAATGTGTTGGTGAAAAAGAGGAAAAAGAACACGAAGTTCTAACCGTGATTTACAAGTATGTACACATGTTATTTTATATCGCATCGACAAATTAATATTTTATTACACGAAATGTTTTGTGAGGAACATTAGCTGCTATTATGAGCGTAAGCGCCTTGGTTTATACCGGTTTAGTCTTAAGCGCACGTTTCCATCGCTGCATGAATTTAATTATGTGGCAATAAAATTAGCATATAATCATTAAATAATAATTATTCTACGTAAATCGCCTCTAGAACGCTCCGAGGTGGGTAATTGTTTTTGCGCTCAAGTAAAGGAAAAGAGCTGAAGTGCCGGCGTTCTGTAAAAAAAAACGCCAGTGTGAGAATAGTAATTAGGAAACGGTTTATTGTTTTGTCTGGTTCAGTACCAATAATGCGATTTTATAGTAAACCTGGTAGTACAAAATTATACAGCCTGATCAGCATTATTATTAGAGATACAATATCGGTTACATGTAAAGTACAAATAGTCTGCCAACTGCACGCAGTGACTTACTAAAAAAAGTAATCAGTAATCAGCTCTGGTTATGTATTGACGAGACAACAGGACTGACACAGATATTTTTTACAGACCAGTGTAAAAAATATTATATTCTAAACATTATAGTACCTGTAGTGGACCCTCGAATTTACATACAGTATGACTCAGCTAGTCAAATAGATACACTGAAGATTTCCCTTTAATACGAGTCCAAAAACTTCGAAAGGGATTTACTATTTTCGAAGTTATTTACGTTTATTTGAAAACATTGAAATTTTACTTTTTTTAGCGATATCTTTCCACACAATCGACATACCGCCTTCAACTTCGGCTTATTAGACGCAGAATATCACAAGCTATAATCCTGTCAGAAGCAAAAAAAATCATGCTGTAATACAAAAATTATCAGAATTTAAGCAAACTTCAAAAAGTGGGTGTATGATAACTTTCGTTGCTTACTGTATATACACCCTCTGTTACTAGTAAAAGACTAGCAGAATGTAATGGCAACACAATTATGAGGGTGGTGTCGGAGACCTTCCACCAATAATTAAATTTGAACTATCCACAAGCCAGGTGTAAATGACCGATAGTGCCTCCACGATGGTCTTAGAAGGCCGTTTGCTTTCAGTTGCAAGTTTTTGCACATTACGTACATACATATGCTTTAAATCTTGTAGCAGAAACTACGAGTATTAGACAATGTTCTCCCATCGTTGACGCATTAATATTAATAGCGGATACAAAACAAGTGTTCCTAAAATCTCCTAAACGTCTTCGCGAGTTTCACAGCAAATGTCCTGGTATTCCCGAAATACCACAACCGATTCTTACTCTTTGGGGAACAACGTGCAGCATCTATTCTGTGATTGTTTAGTTGTCTCATCAAGGATGCACAAAGTGCCCAATGGAGCATAACTGCTGTGACTCTGACTCACACTCCATTTACTCCAGAATTCAGAATAGACAATACCAATTGCTACTTCGCAATAAGTGAAACGTGCAATAGCCTCGCCAAATTAAATGGATTAAGGTTGTTGTAACCAGTCCTGTTCTGACCTTTCTGCAATCTCAGAAACATACGACGTGTGTAAATTAAGTAATGAGACTGGCAACGTAGCACCTGATCTAGCAACTCTGCGGAGACGGGAATTGGAAGGGCGGTAGGTTAACATGTAATGCACCTTTATTACAAGTTTGAACATGTTAGAGTATTTGTTTCTTTTTTTGTGACTGTTTTCGTCAACCGTTTTTTTCTAGTGCGTTTCAAAAATGAGTGACATTAATTTTGAGCAACGGTGTGCTATCAGACTTGGACACAGCAACGGATACTTTTGCAAAACTTCAACACGCCTACGGAGACGGTGTTTTTTCAAGAGCCCAGTTTTTTCGGTGGTTTAAGGCATTCTCAGAAGAAACAGTCGATTGAAGATGAACCACGCAGCGGAAAGCCTTCATCTTCAAGAACCGATGAAAATGTCGATAGAATACGGGATCTTGTGCGTTCAGATCGTCGAAGAATGATCGGGGAAGAGTTAAATTTGAATCACACCGCTGTCCATCAGATTTTAACTAATGAATTGAGGATGAGAAAAAATTGCGGAGAAATGGTTACAAAAAACCTTTCGCAGAAACAAAAGACCATCAGGAGAGATAGATATCTTGACTTTTCGGAATCGATTGAAAATTATCCTCATTTTATGGAACATGTCATTACTGGTGATGAGACTTGGGTGTTTGAGTACGACCCGGAAACCAAGTGCCAAAGCATGGAAGGAATGAAGTACAATTCAGTACTGTCTCCTTCAACACTTCAAACTCTCCAAGACTCAAAAAACAAGAACATGCAAGTCGAAGATCAAATGCATGCTGATTATTTTTGATGGCCAGGGAATTGTTCAGAAAGAGTTTGTGCCTCCATGCCAAACAGTAAATCAACACTTTTACACAGAGGTTCTTGAAAAACTTCGAAAAAGGGTCATGCGTGTGAGACCAAACATCAAGAACAACTGGATGATACATCACGACAATGCGCCTTGTCACACAGCCATTTCAGTAAACGAGTATTTAGCTAGTAAAAACATTAATGTGGCTCTCAGTCTCTTTATTCGCCTGACTAGAGTACTTGTGACTTTTTTCTCTTCCCGAGATTGAATAATCACCTCAAGGAACGTCATTTTGGGACCATAGATGACATTCAAACGGCTGTAACTGACCAGCTGAAGGCTATTCCAGTATATGAGTTCCAGCACTATGAGGAATGGAAGAACCGCGTCCAGCGTTGTGTGGCGTCCCAAGGAAGTTATTTTGAAGGAGACAATACTGAATTGTAATTCTATTCCAATAAAAAAAAAAGAAAAATCGGTTTCATTACTTAATTTACACACCTCGTATGTACTTCAAAAGAGAAAAGAGATGACAATTTCTACATACCTGATGAAGACACAGATTCTGGAGGTTCCTCCAGAATCTGTGTCTTCATCAGTTGTTCAGTTGTAAACTGTTCAGTTTACAACTCTGTTAGCGAGAGAAAAAGTAGGTAAACTAGCTAGATTCTCGCGTCTTAGATTTGAAGGCAAAGCGAAAATAGAATTCGCTGGAATTTCATTCAAGATCCACGGACCGCGCTGAAAGAAAAATGGCTAGTAATCGGCCCGCCGCGAACAAAGACGGTGCTGCCGCCAATAAAATTACAACGTCAGAACAATTATCATAATAACTGTCGTGAGCTCGCTGTAAACATTCAGCTAATGAAGAAAAATAAACGGTCCAACATTAATAACAGAGCTTAGATAGATAAAGGCCATTCGAACGCAAGCAGGTTAAATGTCAGCGTGTAGGTTTCAATATATCATTATAGATTTATCGGGCATGATTTATCGGACACGTTAGAGCAGACGGTAGAGTGTAGTGTAGTGTTTATCGGCCGGTTTGGAGTACCGGTACGCGCTCTACCGGTGTAACATATTATTGATTTACCGACAATGGCGCTAGACAAGCGTACTTAATATGCCTTGTTTATAGATTTGTCTTGTTCGTGTGTATGGTGAGACGTCAGTGGTTTATGATATAATTTAGCCTGCCGCCTTCTGTGCACCTCGTTCTGTACTTACCAGCAGTGGCGGTGCGTGATATTTCAGTTAGCCATATCTTGAAAACGACGCATGGGACCCACTTAACTTTTTAGGTGATGACTATACACCTCTTACAGAAAGGATTTATAGTGAAAAAATCGTCAGCAAAGTTTGCGAAAAAATTTTCAAAAACACTGGAGCACTCCCTGGGTTCTCAGTAACGCTCTGTGGGATATTTGCAGTATATTTTTTTTTCATAATCTAGAAACAAATATAAGGAGACGTTTTTCGATTTGTTACAAAATATTTTTGTTTCAAAAAGTTATGGTCATTTTAATTTTGGGAAACAAAATGTTCCTATAAAATTAAAATTAAAATGGCCATAACTTTTTGAAAAAAAAATATTTTGCAACAAATCGAAAAACGTCTACTTATATTTGCTTCTAGATTATGAAAAAATATATACTGGAAATATCCCACAGAGCGTTACTGAGAACCCAGGGAGTGCTCCAGTGTTTTTGAAATTTTTTTCGCAAACTTTGCTGACGATTTTTTCACTATAAATCCTTTCTGTAAGATGTGTATAGTCATCACCTAAAAAGCGAAGTGGGTCCCATGCGTCGTTTTCAATATATGGCTAACTGAAATATCACGCACCACCACTGCTTACCAGTGTCGGCTCGTTCATCAAAATAAGGGTGCATTTAAATTTTAATATAATGTAGGCATTTCCAGTTATGGTGACACGTCATAGTCCGCACGTGCTGGAACAGTTTTGTTATTGTTTAGGTTCCGAAGGCGCTGGCGATAATTGATTTAGTTTTACGATTTAGTATATATGTATGCCCCGACGAATGTAATATGTAAAAGTCAGGGGAAATACGTTCTGTTTTTGAACTTCGGCTCAGATAGTAGACCTTACATGTGATTATACACTAGTAGCAAAAATTAAAGGATATTAAAAAAATTCCAAATTTTTGGGTGATTTTCAACAGGATAACTCGGAGAAAAATGGTCCTACAGATATTAAAAAAAAAGGAAATTGTAGCCTCAAGTGTCTAGTTTTCAGATCTGGACTTAAAATTTTTTTAGCGGGAGCGGTTCTCACGTAATCATCCAAAAACCAACAAAAAAAAATTCAAAATTTTTGCTCGTCTTTAAAATGGTCTGTGGACTTCAAAAAAATTTTTTTTCATCATGCGACCATAAAGCTCTTTTAGACAATTTAACCAGCTTTAATTTGACCTCTTAACGAGCTCTGTACGATGATTTGCCGCGGTGTTATCGTCGATCAAAGCAAAAAAAGCCCTTTTCAACTTCAATTCAATTTTTCAACTTCAACTTCAACAATCAATTACTCGGGAACTAATGATCGTACAGAAAATGGAGGTAGGGTTTTGGAAACTGCAACACATTGTCTATAAGACACAATCGGGGGCGAAATATAAAAACATTTTTTTTGAAGCGATAATGTTGGTAAAGTTT
Organism: Aromia moschata; assembly: GCA_029963805.1. NCBI lineage: Eukaryota > Metazoa > Arthropoda > Insecta > Coleoptera > Cerambycidae > Aromia > Aromia moschata. Next base: position 297,610 of record JAPWTK010000215.1, read on the forward strand.
TGCAAATTTAAGGATATTTGGAAAATTTGGTATAACTTTGGATATAGTGGATGAACGAGGGATATCGTCGGTAATTTTTTAACCTCACAGTGTCCCCAAAAAAAACCTTCAAAGTTGCAAAGCGCTGCGATTTTTTATTCTTAGTGCCCCGAAGGTTTAAAGGACCCCGCACCAATCGTATGGATTTTGGTTCCCGGACAATTTTTCTGGGGTTGAAATATGTCGTACTTTGAATTCCCCTGAACAAAAGTTTTCATGGCACCAAGAATCGGAATTTTTTGGAATCTATTGAGCTTAGCAAAAATTATCTAAGAACAAAAATGTCTTAGAATTAGTCAAAGGATACTCTCAAATGTTTTCAGAATTTTTAGATGATTTTTGAAATGACGAAAAATTGCAATTTTTCGCCATTTTTAGAAAACCAAAAATCAGCTCTAAAAATCATGAAAAAATTTGAGGGTATTCTTTTGACCAATTCTAAGACATTTTTGAAAAAAAACTTGTTTTGAAAAAAAAATTTTTTTCAAAAATGTTTTTTTTCCGATTTTTTCCAACGAGTAATGTTTTTGAGCAAAAAAAATATGGATTGTCGCAAAAAAAAATCGAAAAATTGCTTGTTACGGTGATTTTTGGACGAAACAATAAATTTAAACCTTCGGGGCACTAAGAAAAAAAATCGCAGCGCTTTGCAACTTTGAGGGTTTTTTGGGGACACTTTGAGGTTAAAAAATTACCGACGATATCCTTCGTTCATCCACTATATCCAAAGTTATACCAAATTTTCCAAATATCCTTAAATTCGCAAATTTTTAACTTTTTTTCAGCCAACATTATCGCTTCAAAAAATTTTTTTTATCAATCGCCCCCGATTGTGTCCTATAAAGAATGTTTTGCAGTTTCCAAAACCCTACCTCCATTTTCTGTACGATCATTAGTTCCCGAGTAATTGATTGTCAAAGTTGAAAAGGACTTTTTTGCTTTGATCGACGATAACTCCGCGGCAAATCATCGTACGGAGCTCGTTAAGAGGTTAAATTAAAGCTGATTAAATTGTCTAAGAGCTTTATGGTCACATGATGAAAAAAAATTCCACAGACCATTTTAAAGACGAGCAAAAATTTGGAAAAAAATTTTTTGTTGGTTTTCGGATGATTATGTTAGAACCGCTCCCGCTAAAAAAAGTTGTAAGTCCAGATCTGAAAACTAGACACTTCAGGCTACAATTTTTTTTTTATTATTTTCTGTACGACCATTTTTCTCCGAGTTATTACTTGTTGAAAATCACCCAGAAATTTGGAATTTTTTTAATATCCTTTTGTTATTAGTGTACTTTGGTAAAATATAGTTTTTAAAAAATTAAACAATAATAAACAGTTAATGTTTGGGCATAAAGCATGTTCGGATATAGATGATTTATCTGTTTACCTTGTATATTTTTTAATATAAATACGTCATGTCTTCTTTGAGTCTGAGTAACATATTTTTGTCTGTCCAATAATTTTTTTCAACAATCCATATAACTTGTTTTTCGCAATGTTCTGACCTCTTGTTTCGAAAAATCCAGGTTTCATCTATGAAAACAAATTTGTACAAAGCTTCTTCTTTTGCTTGTAAGATCTCAAAAAAATCGATCCGTTTTAGAACAACATTGGGAAGTTCCATAAGCTCTCGTCTTGAATAGTCATTTTTCCATTTAAAACCCATTTCTTTTAATATGTACACGTGCCATATGACATCCATTAAAAAGTTATTTCCCATTTAACAGCTCCCATAGGGAATTCAAAGTTATGCGCTGTCCTGATTATTAAAATTAAACTGTCTCTGAGTTCTTGGTTGGAAGGGCGGTAGGTTAACACGTAATGCATCTTTAGTACAAGTTTGAACTTGTTAGAGTCCTTTGTTTGTTCTTTGTGACTGTTTTCGTAAACCGTTTTTTTTTCTAGTGCGTTTTAAAAATTAGTGACATTAATTTTGAGTAACGGTGTGCTATCAGGTTTAGCTTCAGACTTGGGCACAACGCAACGGATACTTTTGCAAAACTTCAACACGCCTACGGAGACAGTGTTTTTTCAAGAGCCCGGGTTTTTCGGTGGTTTAATGCATTCTCAGAAGGAAGCGAGTCGATTGAAGATGAACCACGCAGCGGAAGGCCTTCATGTTCAAGAACCGATGAAGATGTCGATAGAATAGGGGATCTTGTGCGTTCAGATCGTCGGTTGACGACAAGAATGATTGGCGAAGAGTTAAATTTGAACCACTGTTCATTAGATTTTGATGTGGAGATAGATATTCCAGTATACGAGTTCCAGCACTGCTATGACGAATGGAAGAACAGTCTCCAGCGCTGTGTGGCTTCCCAAGGGAGTTATTTTGAAGGAGACATAACTCCATAAAATAATGGTATTGTCTCTCAGACAGACACTGATATCATTATGACTTACTAGAAAGTAGAAAGGTAGAATTATATTTCTTTTAGTAGTAGTTTTTTAGCTAAAATTTGAGGAACATTTTGTGTCGATAAATGCTTTTTGAGTCGATGCATTATAAATGCGTTTTAGATCACTATAAGTGCTGTTACGTCAAACAGAACGTATAAGCAAGAGCCCCTCATTTGGAACATTACGCCTTTTTACAAAAATTCTCCATCAACTCGACGACTTCAAATTACCGGCATGCAAATAAACGCTTGTCATTAAATCAGTTTCGACGTTGCGTCCTTTTATCTCAGGCCAGTCCCACTTACCCACAGGCTCGCGATTATTAATTTAACAATGTTCCGAATCGAGGGAGCGAGAGAAAGAGAAGGAGAGAGGGGAGATCATGGCGAGGAAAAAATTAAACGCAAACTCGCTAACGAGAGTCGGTCCTGAAACCTGAAACACTCCGATGGTCGTTGAAATCTATTTTCTCGGTTCCCTTTCGTTATTTCTTTCTGCTTACTAAGCCGACTATGATTGAAACTTCTTAAGTGGTCCCGCCAGTGGGGGAGACGGTCAATGTTTGTTTTAAAAAAGTGGGGTGCGTATTACCTTTAACTTATTGTCAAATTGCATCTGTTAAACACAAAATAATGTTTAACAAAAAATACAGAATGAGAGTAGGTATTCCCAAAAACAAGAAATTAAAAAATAATGATAATATTTTTCTACATTTTTTTTTATTTACTCTACTAACATAATATTATTATCCTTTTAGTTTATTTTTATTTTTATCTACTCAACTAACAAATACATACATAATGTAGAAATACGCCATTTTTATTATACCAAACTTGCTGTTTTCTTTTTATTTTATAAAATCTTCGATGTCTGACTGACGTTTTGTTTTAACGTTTTTCAAAAATGGCTCAGTTATTCAGATAGATACTTTGAAGATTTCCCTCTAACCCGATTTGGCCGAAAACGCCACTCCCGGTGCATCGCTCTTCAGCGCCTCATAACTACGAGCAGAAAAATTTGGCAGGGACATATTTTTGAAGTTTTAGACGTGCTCTTTCCGATGGTGTACATGAAATTCTTCCAAAAAAGTATTAATTATGAAAAAAGCAGTTTAAAAAAAAACACGATTTCTTTTGCACATTTTTTTTAAAATCAAATTTTCAAGGGGTTTCCGACCTGGAACCTCACTAACCGGTGGAATAAATGTTTGAATTTTAAGTATACGTGGTTTAAAGATCGATTTTTTCCCTTATGCTTTCAAAATGGCACCTGAGCTGAAAGAAACATTTTTGCGTAAAAAATTCAAGAATTTTTTATTGGAAAATGCTGCACTTTTACAAAAAATTGTCAAGAATAAAAATAAATCTTAAAATCATCCAAAGAATGCACTAGAATTGTTTCAAAAATGTTTGAGCAATTTTTTGGATTTTGCAAATAGTCAATTTTTGCAAAATTTAAAGATAATTTAAATTCAAGAATAAAAAGTTCTTAAAACCATTCATAGAATGCATTGGCTTTTTTTTAAGTATTTTTTTAAGCAATTTGTTTTTTGCAAAAATTGACTATTTGCAAAATCCAAAAAGTAGCTAAAAAAATTTTTGAATAAACCCAGTGCATTCCTTGAGTGATTTTAAGAACTTTTTATTCTTGACAATTTTTTGTAAAAGTGCATCATTTTCCCATTTTCCAAATTTGATTTAAAAAAAATGTGCCAAAATATCTTGTTTCTTTTTTAACTGCTTTTTTTCATAATTAATAATTTTTTGGAGGAATTTCATGAACACCACAGGAAAGGGCACATCTTAAACTTCATGTATTCCTTGCAATCGTCAATATATACATACTTTGTAGACGCCGAGAGTGCGAAAGACATTTAAATCCGAATAACCATCAACAAAATATTACTGGTACTGTTAGAAAAGAGGAATTTCGGTTTGATTTGTGCATAATGTTTTGCACATGTAAAGTTTCGTGGAATGTGATCGATAATATTTACTTTAAACGTCTTGTATAAAATAATATGTTACTGATTTTCCATTGCTTAGAATAATAAATTGCGTAAAACATATTTACAGAAGATATATCAACGTGTCATGGGAAATATCAAAGAAGACATACGCAATAAATTTATGTGGCTGACAGTGGATAAAACAACAGATTTTTGCGGTAATAAGGTCGTTAATGTTCTGATACGAATTTTATGTGTTTCAGATATTTCGTCCCCGATATTGATAGTAAACGGGTTAGTGATACAAAGAACTATGCGAAATTATTGATTTTGACCTAAAAAATGTGTGTTTTGTTAATTAATTAAATCTTAAATATATAGCTCTAAAATACGGCACGGAATTGGGAACGAAATCGCAGTAAACTTGGCTAGTTGTTTTTTTTAATATCGCTTATATGATTTGGGTACGCCACTGACTTCCTTATCTAACGTAATGACTTCCAACGTCCGAACAGCGGATTCGTTTTGTTTTATTTACGTACGGGCAGTTGCATCTCCGCTTCAGCGTCGAAAGAAGTGCTGATACAGAATATTAAAGATGGATTTTGATTCCTTCACGCTATGCTATCTCTGAGTGATATCATTTCTATGTATACACAGCACACTCGATTCAATTAAAGGCAATGATGAGCCGCGCCATCTGGCGGAGCACTTTTCTGTAAAGGAATGCATCGGTTGTTGTGCAACGAATACTCTGACTGGTGATTGATGACGATTATTAACCTTTTTTTGAAGATGACGGAGTTAAAAGTTCATTGTACAAAGTTAAAAAATATTGAGCATTGCAGCAGTAATTATTTAAATAAGTTTGATGTGTGGATAGGTAAAGGCGGAACTGCCCAGTGGCCTCCAAATAGCCCAGACCTTAGCCCATTAGACAGAGTTTTCTATGAGGCTATAAATATACTAACGTAAATTTGGATGCACTGAGACATACAATTGAACAATTAATATCGAATTTAAATGACCTTAATCCCAATTTTATAGTAAATTCAATTTCTAAAATTACCGAGGACTATACGAAGGACGCTCCTATGTCGAAAGAACAGCATTTGTGACTATTCTTATTTATGCTCTTTTAAAAATTAGACTTAGTATTTAGTTAGTCTGTTTAAATTCGTCTCAAAAAAAATGGTTTAAACTATAAATTTATGATTGTTATTATTTTTGTAAAGTAATATCCGGTGTTACTAATTACCTTTTTATTAATACTTTCAAATGAAATATGTTGCGACGTAGATATATATGTACCTATATTTTTAAAAAGGGAAAAATTCGAAGAATATGAATATGTTCATGCAATGGTTTTTTCTCATAGCATATAAAAAATTATGAAAGAACTTTTTTCTATTTGCAATAATAAATTCGCAATAACTTTCTATTTACCGTATATTTAGCACAAATAAACAAATTTTCAAAAAAATTGTTGCTTCATTTGGCTCTTGGTATGATGATGAAAATGACTTTGGAATGATAGAAAACTGTGGTCAAAAAATGTGGCAAAATTTATTAATACTCAAGAAGCAAATTGTTTACAAAATTATGTTGTTCTCGCATATAAAATTCTCGCTCATTATATTTTCTAACTTTAAACGAAATTTGCGGAAAAAAATGTGCCCAACTAGATCTTGGAAATTGATCCAGTTCAACCACTAGGTCTTTTTTTCTTGTGTTTTTTTGTAAAATTTTCATTTCGTTAAAGATATAGCTATTATAAAATCTTAAAAAAATTAACGCTAGGGTAAAATTCATTTTTACAAATCTTGAAATTTCGAAAACATTACAAGTACAAAAATACTTTATACTCACTTGGTAATTGTGAAAAAATATTTTTGCAAACGTTTCCAAGGTCTGGTGGGACATAGTTTTTTTTTTCGCAAAATGTCTGTTAATTCCGCGTTACTGACACACACACACATCTCTTATTTGCAACGTTTTATTGATTGTTTCCATCCATGTCAGGTTTTTATAACTGGCACAAAATTCACAGTTATTTATCACACCAAAAATAACCATTAAACGGTGCCGTTGTTCGTACATCTTCGAAAGTCACTGACCGCCAATGGCACACGCAGATTTGCAGTAGCGTAAGTCTTGACCTCTTTCCCCTAGTTATTTAATATTTAATCGGTGCGGGATTTTATCAGACGCGAACCTTTAGGTAAATCTAGCCTTGTGGTAAATTTATTCGAGTCACGATCGAAACTTTATGCCTTATAATTTTATTTAAACTCGGGTTAAATGTTCAGGCATCGCGGGCACTCTCGGTTCGGGGCGATTTATTGGTTTTCAGACTAGCTTTTAGATTCCCGTAAAATAACACGCCGCGGCAATTATGATCCTCAATGACGATGTTCGGGATAATCTCCCCCGAGGGAACGCGAACGAGACGGCGGCGCTAGTGCCATTTATCACCTTGAAATCCGCCATTCAGCGAAAAGATTAATAACTATTCCTATTTGTACGCGGCGGACGGATCCTATTTATAAGCGGTGATCGGTAATTGAAATTTAGATTGAATTTCGCGCACTGTTCTTCTTGACGTACAAACGTAGGTCCGTACATATGTATGTAGACGCGAATGTTTCGCGAGAAAGTAGTTTTGATTTCGAAGTCCTGTTAGTTTCGAGTGATATCCAGTCTGTCCCAAATGGTTATGCATGCAATGGTATCGCGGTTAATGTTGCAGAAGAAAGATAATTAAGTAAAAGTTTTACAGGATTTTATCGTTTCTCCGACTTTTTTTCAAATTCGATTTATCTTTAGTCGTTTTCGACAATTTCAAAAAAACTGAGAAGGTACGTTCTACTCTTACACTAAGTAATTTTAAATTAATTGAAATACACTAGGCGCAGATATTAAATATAGATATAAAAAAAATCCCAAATTTTTAGGCGATTTTCAAAAAGCTGTAACTAAGGGAAAAATAGTCGTTGGAAAAAAAAACAAAAAGGAAACTGAATCTCCTATTTTCTAGTTTTTGGATCTTGAATTTTAATTTTTTGGTATCAGCAGTTTGTGAATATTAATCATAAGAAAACCATCGGACGCATTTTTTTCGACATTTTTCCTTGTCTTTTAAATGGTTGACAGACCTCAAAAAGTTGTTTTCGATAACTTCATCATAAAGCTTTTTTATGTACCTAATTTAACTTTTTAATTTCACCTATTTTCAAGTCTTGTACAATGATTTTTCGCGGATTTATCGCCAATCAAAGCAAAGTGATTTTGACTTTGAAAGACTGATAATCAATTACTCGGGAAAAAAACGAACGTACAGAAAATTCAAGTGGGGTTTTGAAAACTGCAAAGTATCCTTTACAAGTTGTAATAATTTGTTTTTGCTAAAATAAATTTCGAAGCGAAGTAATTGCTTAAAAAAGAAGGTAAAAAATTGCAAATTTGGGGATATTTGCACAAATTGACATAACTTTGCAACTAATGGACAGACTAAGGATACTGACTGCAACTTATCAACTCTAAAGTACCCCAAAGAAACCCTTTTTTTTCATAGTTCTCGGAATGGTTGAAATTGTTTGCGTTCAATATCAATGTAAGGATCTATTTTTAACTGTTTTTTATTTTTTTTTAAGTTCAAAAGGTTTTTCTTAGTAATAATCCATATTTCTATGTACATTTCACATAGTGTTTTCACTAGGATTCGACGGAAAACAGTATGTCCGACGCCCGCCGAAATGTGAATATAATCCGAACTATACAACCATAAAGTTAAAACACGGAGGCGGAAATGTTATCATCTGGGGTTGCTTTTCCTGGAGAGGTGTAGGCTCCGTACATCGCGTAAAGGGAATCATGGACCAGTATGTGTATATTAACATATTGGAAAATATTCTGCAACCATACGCTGGCGAGTTTATGCCTGTTACGTGGAAGCTTGTTCAAGACAATGATCCCAGACGTACTGCGAAATCTGTAAAACAGAGGTTAATTAACAACTCCGTATCTATTATTGACTGGCCATCTTGTAGCTCTGACCTCAACCCCATAGAAAATCTATGGGGTGAAGTAAAACAGCGAGTTTGTCAGCGTCAGTTTAAACATTTTGATGAATTGTATGAAGCTGTTAGAGAGCCTGGTACTCGATACCTGTAGAGTTATGTCAAACTTTGATAAGCTCTATGGGTAGGAGATACACAGAAGTAATAAATAACTATGACTATCCAACAAAATATTAATGTATGTTACATAGTTTCTTGAATAATGAACATTTTTCTATATCGTTTCTAATTATGTGTCCTTCGAAAAATGGTAGGTAAATGGCAATTATAAATATAAAAGTTGAACTGAGACGGATGGAGCACAAAATAAGTTACGAATTGATTCGCTTTAGAACGCATGTTTATTGTATATATAATTGTTGGGACGGGTTAAAAACTAAATGACATAATGTGCATAAGTTATGCTAAAACAATCCCGTTTCTAATTATGTGACCGCCACTGTACATTGTTAGGACACTTTTTTTAAGATGATTTCAACTTTGATTTTTCTTTCGGACGCCATACTGGATTTTTATGTGGTTAAATATTGGTCAAAATTTGCTTTTCAATGGTGTATCATAATGCTAGAAAAACTTGTTGCCTTCTGTGCTGTGAAATTTTACAAAAATATTTTTTTTTTCGAAGTTGTCACCAATTTGCAAATTACAAAGAAAAATAATCAACTACTGAAAATAATGTTTAAAACTAAATTGACTACTCTTCTCAATGTATTTCACTTCATATCCGTACTAGCACATACAGCATGGTAGAAAAGTCGCGAATAATGCTTGTAATTCTTTAATAACCTTGTATGTTTGTGTCAACATGAAATAATTTTGTCTTCTCGCGTTTGGTCGTTATGGAGAACTTTATTTTATTTTTTAAGTGACAACTCGTAAGTTTCTTCTCAATATCTGAAAGAGCAGCTTTTTCTCTTTACTGTAGATACACTAAAAATTTTATTTAGTGTAAAAACACGTTTAAAGTTATTTTTTGTAAGAGAATGTAACTGCTTGCTTGATTATTTATTTTTTAAAAATGAAACAACATAAAACATAACAATAGTTAGCGAACAAAGTATTGAAAGTGACCTCGAACATTTACTAGGAAATCTTCGGGAATAGACTGGATTTCATTTGAAATTTTCTGTTTCAAGTCTTCAATGTTATCTGATCGATCGACATAAACTTTACTCTTTAAATACCTCCACAGAAAAAATATCTAAGGGGTCTAGGGATTTTCATTGCCGACTATACATATATAGAGTTGCCACCTCCATGGAAATGGCCCGGAGACTCCGGGTTTCCACGAAGTATCTCCGGGCTCCGGGTTTCTTACGTTATTCTCCGCGTCAGCTTTGAAATTGAAATTTGTATTTATAAATTTATATAATTGTGAATCATATATAATAGTTCCATGTATATGTCGTTTAAAATATCGATTATTTGTTTGAATTCTGGCGCGTTTCTGTCTCTAGAGGGCAGTACCGGTATATAGTACTATCTAAGATATTATCTTAGTGCAACCTAGAGATGTTAATTTAATGTTAAATTAATTAATTAAAATCTATTTAATTTATGAATAGTATTTATTACGCCACGAAGATCGTATTCGACACAACTCAACCAATTGTGCTCAATTGTGTTTCTTCAAAAACACAATTCGGAACAAAAATCGAATTCTTCAAATATTGCGCGCCGCTTTTTACCTTCGATCATACTAACGATGCATTTCATTACTCGTTGGTTGGATTATAAGTCGAATCGCCGATATAGGAAACTCCCTGCATCCCAATAAAAAAATACCCCGTAGGTAATCGCTTGCGGCGCGATATCTCCCGGTTCCAATTCCCACGACCAAGACCGTTCGCCTCGCAGCTCGCTGCCGCTTGTATGAGATTAAGATAATAAGCCGTAAACTCTCATAAACAAAACGGCAGATTGCGACCGGTCTGCCTCTACAAGAAATCCCCTAAGCCGAGATTTATTACGAGGGGCGGCAACGTGGCGAGTCGAAACATGTTAGAGCTGAAAAAAAATGGTTGGTTGAACTGGTAAAAAAGTCATTAGCGTCGCAACAACAAGCGTGTTGCGACAAGTTTGAACATAACTGTGTCTGGTGATACTTTCCCCACCCTGAGCTCGCTGGACAAGCCAGTGGGTCGCTCAGGTAGACTGTAGCAGTCGTTTGAATTAGTCTTGTTCAGATGGAGCAACGGGTTAATCTCAAGTTTCTTGTTAAACTAGGTAAATCTTTTACAGAAGCTTATGCAATGTTAAAAGAAATGTACGGGAAGTAATGTTTATCCCGCACACAAGTTTTTGAATGGTTTAAACGGTTTACAGAGGGACGTGAAACGATCGAAGACGATCCGCGCCCAGGACGGCCAGGTTATCTAAGCATCCGAGGGCTTGCTGAAATAACAAGAATTGATAAAGAATGTGTTCGCCAGATTTTGCAAAGTATGCGCAAAAATGGTGCCAAAACTCCTCACTCCCGAGCAAAAGCAATCAAGAATGAACATTTGCGCTGACATTCTAAACAACATTGACACTGATCTAGGTGACTTGTCAGACACGGTGATTACTTGTGATGACAAGATTCGAAAGTGTGGAAGCGGTTAATGTTCTGAACCAGCTGACAGAAGCGGAATTCCAGCACTGCTTTCAACAATGGAACAGTCGTATGGAGCGGTGTAGAGATCGCCAAGGGCAGTACATTGAAGGTGAAAATGTTGCTACATAATTGGTAACGAATAAAAAGTGTTATGTTCGGTTATTTAATAGCCACACCTCGTATACAGGGTGATTTCTATGTTTTAACAGCGTTTAAAACTATACAGTGACGAATTTTATTTGACAAAAAAAATCGTTTGATCAAAGTCAAATTTTGTAAAATGTAGAAATTTAGAAATTTTTTAAATTCAGAAATGTGCCTGTGCTTACAAGAATTAAATGGGAATCTTGCTAAGTATGTCTCCTTCAAGAAAATTTAATGAGCTTTTCAATGGTTTTTTATTTGCTCTAGGACCAATAGTTTAGGAGATATGGTTAGTTTTAGGCGAAAAATCAGGTTATTTAGAAAAAAAAAACACAAATCCTGAAATTTCCCCCTTATGCTTGAGAATCGGACCATGGTCAAGAGCACAATCACCACCCAGCATTTGTATACTTTATCACCAGTCACCCTATATATTTGTTTGAGTTTCACTTGAGATTAAAATGAAGTTATTATATCTTCAATCATTATGATTCAAATTAAACTGCACAGAGATGCAGTTTCGTTGCAAATCATAATGAAATCATACGAAATCAATTGAATTGAATGAATTGAAGGACTTGAATTGAAGCACTCATTTGAAATCATTAATGAAATATTTGGTATCCATATTTTAAATGAAACATTATTCGTACAATAATTAAAAAATATTTAACTACTGGCAGAACTAAAATTGCTAACATTATGTTAATGCATTAAATTGTGAAAAATTTATACACATTCCTCTGGGAACTTACGGGACATCTATGTATGTAAATTTATTGAACATCTACAAAAATTTCAAGTATCTTACCACTTAAACTAAAAACTAAATCTATTCTCTAAGTACCTACTTATTATGTTGTTACGATTTATTATTCTGAGAAAAGAGAGAAAACAAAGTAAAAATTGATGTTAGGATTACGTGGGATTAATTTCTACATAATGTGACTCAAGGGTCAGTCCTAGGTCCTCTGATGTTTCTTCTTTGTACTACGAATGACAGTCAACGTTTGGGTTATTACGAAATTGTTAACAAATGGATATCATTTCCTGTTACAACTCTAACTATTAAATTCACTACGACATTGTGACGTGTCAAGAAATCATTTTGAGTCATTAAAGAAGTGTCGGTCCAATTTTTATTCACGGAACCTTCGGCGTGACAAACGCCGTCTATCTGTAGTTAATAACTAGGTTCATCGGCGGCCGTATAGTCGTTTTGAGGTGACAAAAACTAAAAGTTTTCTTCTAGATTCCGGATAATAGCCCAAGGCGCGGCAGCTCTTGTAGGCACTCAACAACGCTATATCTACGGACGAGTTTTTAACTGGCTGTACCGACATCGACACGGCATGCAAGGTGTTTTTGAATTTCGTCTCTCGCAAAGCTTGTAGTAATTTATCACGTTCGAGACGTTCGTCTAATGAAAGTGGAAATTATTATCTTTCAGCTTAACGGTTGTCGCCATTTTTTAGGCAGTGTTATATGAAAATACAGCTACGCCATATAAAATATATCTTTTTATCTTGTTGTATTTGTTCTTGCTTAAAATACGATATACTGTCACCAACGAAGGGCATCAGTCATCTTGCATTAGTCCACTCTTTGAAGGTTTTCTAAATTCTTACAATTTTTGTACCACAGTATTTTTTTTTGCAGAAACATTTTTCCCAGACATGAAAAATTTCTAAAGTTGAACTAAAAACATCATAAAAATTCAAAATTCTCCCATTCTTACTATAGTTTTCGCATAAATCATTGTTCATGAAGTTTTAATACACTGTTCCAAAAAAATTAAGGGAGCAGTGAAAAATGATTGTATCTAGATTTAAAAAGTTTTTTTTTGAAGATTCTATTTTTGAGATCTTTTAGCAAAAAAATGTTTGTGAGCTAAGGATATCACGCAATCCTAATGACTGTTTTACACACATACATTTTTCTCACAATAAATTGTACAAGTTGACCTTCAATTTATTGGAATACGTGTAAAACAGAAATTGCGCCCAATTTATTGTCCACACTTAGGTTTTAGTTATTGAGAGTTGGTAGTGTTGAAATTGGCCAATAAATTGTTACAAATATTGGAAAGTGTAAACAATTACTAAAATTGGACAATTTATTGTGTAATAAATTGGTATGTGTAAAACAGCAGAAAGTTTACAAATAGAGCGAGAAAAAATTTCTGTTCTGAAAAGTTTTTTTTCTTTTTTCCTTTTTAGTCCACGAACTTAACTAATGCAAAACTGTAATAAGAGTTAAACAAAAGTGATTTTTTTTTCTTTTTTTGATGAAGATTATACAATGTTCAAAAACAACACACTTGTTCCTTTAATTATTCTGTAAAAGTTTGAACACCTGGTCTGAGAAAACTGGAAACTGAAAAATCGATGAATCGATTTAAATATTTTCAGGGCTATTAGGGGTACATTAAGCTGAAAAAAAAAAATCAGGAAACAGTGGTTTCTCCATCAATGTTTGTGAATACGCGGCAGATTTACTAAAACAACGAAAAGCGTTGTTTTTTCTCTTTAATTTTAAATCAATGTTGCGGGTGAAAAAAATGTTTTCTCAAACAATCGTAAAAGGGTCTTGTTGGAAATTTATTCCAGTTTTTGAAACTGCCCGTATATTCTCTGTGAGGTCATTGGTTGCTGAAATATAGATGATCAAAGACAAAAGGATCCTTTTTCATTAAAAGTTAGATATCTCAGCGACAAACTTATGTAAAGAGTACACTCAACATCCACATATCCGAACTTTACCGTTCCGCAAAATTCCACAATTCCGAACTCTCGTCACCTTGGGATAACCGAACTGCTGGCGCATGCGCAAAAGGTTTTTCTGGCTCATTGGTCATTCGACAGCGACATTTGACATTCGACAGCGACAAGTTCGGTTGTGTGGAAGTACAAGTTCGGAAATATGGTGAGTTCGGATATGTGGAGTTCGGATATGCGGATTTCGAGTGTACATTTATTTATAAGCAATTTCAAATTTTTCACGAACAATATTCTAGTTCATATATGAGGGCAGCTATCAAATTTCTTTTTTGTGCAGCCTCCCCTTCATGGTCCATATTTAGTTATTTTACGTTAAGGTTATAAATATGCATGTGTGTGTACTGTAATTTGTCAAAGTAGAAAAACCCGTTCAGCCAATTGTTTGAAGTTGAATGTCTGACTACCGTGGTCGCACTATTCGCTGAACAAAGCCAAATAAGTATGTACACTCAACATCCACATTTCCGAACTTTTACGTTCCGCAGACTTCCACATTTCCGAACTCTCGTCACCTCGGGATTACCGAACTGCTGGCGCATGCGCAAAGGGTTTTTCTGGCTCATTCTAGTACTTTTCTTTGTTTTTCGAGATTTTTATGCAAATGTCATACATACATACATGAATACATGTTAATAAAAGAACGTTTTTCTAAACAAAAAAATGTCAGGTGCAAAGGAGAGAGTGATGCAGGTAATTATTTTGTAATTCAAAGTAAAGGTTTGTTTTATTGAACATTTTGTTGACGTAACCTATAATAATTTCAAACCGAAATGAAAAATTATGAGAAAATATGTATTTTTAAGAAAACCGTGATACAAAACAAACATTATTGTAATGTTTATTTGCAGAGAAAACAGTCTGCTAAGAGGCTAACCTTGGAGCAAAAGCTGGATTTGATAAATCACGCAAAAAATGGTGTTAAAAATGTTGATCTATGTAAGATGTACAATATTTGTAAATCGTCTGTGGCAGAAATTCTTGGAAAAAAAGAAATTTACTTTGAAAAACTGAAAAAAAAGACGAAAATTGAGTGGACGGTTTGACACAATAAAGTGCACCGGTACTTATGATACGCCATTTGAAAGAAGTGTTTTTCACTGGTTTGTACAAAGAAGAACTCTTGTCTCAGGTGTGCTGCTGAGGGAGGGCGATTTCCTCTTTGCTGAATTCTGTGGCAATCGAAATGTTTGATAACAATCGCATTATTCTGTTTACATTTTTTTTTCTCATTTCAAATTTCGCGGTTTTTTGTCGTCAACCAATCAGCGACAAGTTCGGTTGTGTGGAAGTACAAGTTCGGAAATATCGTGAGAAAAAGTTCGGAAATATCGTGAGTTCGGAAATTTGTTCGGAAGTTCAGATATGTGGATGTTGAGTGTATATAAAAAAAGAAAATTGAAGCTGAATAGGCAAGATTAAAAAGCATTTTCTCAAGTCCATGGACAAAAAAGAAAAAAATAAAATAAAATAGTTTTTTTTTTTTCTCGAGCTGTTTCTTAGGATTGCTTGATAACCGTAGCTCACAAAAATTTTTTGCCAAAAGATCTCAAAACTAGAAACTTAAAGCTTCAAAACGTTTTTTTTTTAAATCTAGATACGACCATTTTTCACTGAGATACAGCCTTTCAAAAATCGCAAAAAACTTTATGAAACCTTTTCCTCCCTTAATTTTTTGGAGTAGTGTAGTTATGCGCGGTTTTTTGAAAACATCGCAAATTTACATTTTTAGCGATATCTTTCCACACAATCGACATAAACGTTATCAGAATTTAAGCAACTTTCAAAACCTGGAGGTACGAATACTGTCTTTTTTAACTATGTATCATTCTGATGAGACTTAACAAGGGCGAAATCCGGATCTGTAGTTTCCGATGACGAATGACAGTGCTCGGGAATTATTATCATTCTGTATAGAGACTGTTTAGTTACACTCTGGCATAGTCGCAAACCAAGTATAAGTATTTGCATTTTTGACCGTCGATATGTGTTTATATTCGAAGCCGAATGAGTTCACGGATCGCCCCGGGGGGCTCCTCGGCACGCCGCACCGTGCCCCCAACGAAAATATTAATTACGAAACGGCAATTTGCACTTTATAGTTTCGGTTTACGAGCCTCGGCCGCGCCTCGATTAATAACGGAATAGCCGGAGACGCGGGCGACGCCAAACAAAACACTCTCGAGTGCCACGGGAACGCCAGACCGCTAGATCTAACGTCGACCGACGCGGCTATGTCGTAATTCGATTAAAAGCGCCCGGGGACGCGGCGGAACGTGAATTAGAATTCGAGCCGAAGAAAAAGTTTGGTAGGTATTAAGGTCCGGAAAGTGCAGTACAACGCAGGGTCGGACTCGTAATCCGTCATGTCATTGACGGAAGGACATACGAGATAAACGATGGGGGTAAAAATGTGTTAATAATGGACATACAGTGCCGGAAAAAAAGTATTCGCGGATAGAGCGAAACGCAGAACAACACCTGCATACTTTATTCAGAATAGAGAAAGAACTGAATTATACAGGAAAATGTTAAGCTTTATTAATCCTAACTTTAACACATATGACAAAAATATACAAACAGCAATTTTAAATTAAAATATAACAAAAATATTAATAGTGTTAAATTAGGTACATAGAGAAAAAAGTATTCGCGGATTTAAGAAATTTACATATTTGGAGGACATCAAATCGATATCTAATATTTGGTATGCAGACCTTTAGCTTGAATAACGGCTCGTAATCTTCGTAGGCATTGAGCTCACAATCTTCTGAGTGTATTTAGGTGATGTTTTGTGCCATTCTTCTAACAGAGCAGCTTTCAGTCGTTGTCGATTTGTAATGTTATGTTTCTTTACTCGTTTGTCTAAATCA
This sequence comes from Aromia moschata, assembly GCA_029963805.1. Lineage (NCBI taxonomy): Eukaryota > Metazoa > Arthropoda > Insecta > Coleoptera > Cerambycidae > Aromia > Aromia moschata. Next base: position 314,465 of record JAPWTK010000215.1, read on the forward strand.
TCCCATATATTTTCTATGGGATTTAAGTCTGGGGATTGAGGGGATGTGTATAGTAAGTAAGGTACAGTATAAATAAGCCATTGTCGCACACGGTAAGTCGTGTGCTTAGGATCAATATCCTGCTGAAAATATAAATTGTTACCAATAATTAAGTTTTTTTGCACTATGTTGTAAATTATTCTGTAAAATGTTCAGGTATACACGATGGTCCATGATTCCATCAATAAAAACCAGATTTCCAACTCCGAATGAAGCCATGCACCTCCAGAATAAAATCCCACCGCCACCGTGTTTGACCCTCTGTTGGAGATTCGGAACGGGGAGTTCAGTTTTCGGCTTTCGCCACACTTTTCTTCTACCGTCGCAAAGAAATACATTGTATGTAATATGAAATAGAAGAAAAGTGTGGCGAAAGTCGAAAACTGAACTCCCCGTTCTGAATATCCAACAGACGGTCAAATACTCATAGAGTTGTATAGTGTCGACCTTACGTGGTGGAGGACTTTCCGGACCTTAGGAGGTATGCACTTACATACGCCTGAAATAATAGTGGAATGTTCTTTGACCTTTCTGACTTGGAGGCTAAAAAGTCTCCATCAAATATAATTTAAAAGGGGTGTTGTGGTGTAAAGATTTGATACGCTTATTTTAATGTTTTTTGTCAATGTTATTTAAGCTAAAGCAATGCTATTTAAATTAAAGAAAATTAAATTATCTAAAACAGCTTTATGATGAAATCATCGATTTTATGATGAAGTCGTAAAAGTCCGTGGACTTTTTAAAAGACAAGCAAACATTTTGAATTATTTTTCGACGGTTTTCTTATTACTCAGAAAATGCTGACGCTAAACAAAATTAAACTCAAGGTTAAAAAACTATAAAGTTGGACCTTCAATTTTATTTTTTTATTTTCTCTAGGACCATTTTTTCCCAACCTACAACTCTTTGAGAATAACTTAGAACTTTGGGATTTTTTCCTTTGTTTTTTTATTTTAACTTTATCCCTTAATTCCTGCGCCATATGTACATAATTCTTTCATTTCTATTATCTTTAGGAAAAGTACAACTATGTGTGGAATAGCCTTTAAACACGCTTACAGTTGAAAATGCAGTCACACACTGATTTCCGAAGCGATTCTTCTATTCAACAATCGAGTTTCTCATCTAAGCTGTCCAAGAATAAAACAGATGAACGGAGTTAAAAAGGGACTCACAATCAAAGAATTTACGGCGAAAAGATTCAAATCCGCTCTTACATTAACGGCTTCGAAAAAATTATATAATGGCGACATTAAAGGAACGCGATAAATCTCGCGATTAGCGTCTTGTCTCCGGTTTCTTTGGGCTTCGGATTGCTATATGCCAGATGAATGAGATTAAGGTAGGGTTTTTATGCACTATAAGCTCCGTTTTACCGCTAAGAGATGTTTACGGAATACTGCAAATAGAATATACTGAAAACATGTCATAAGTTATGTCTGGTTAGTTCCCGACTATTTAGTTCTAGAACTAACTTTCACCATGTGGCAACCACATATTGTAACATTGTGCTACAGTTACAATGGCTGGTAATACCGAAGTAATGGTCAAATGTACACATCTAGATCTGCGATTAAATACAGGTGTACTTTATAAAGTATGTATGGAACAAACACTTGAATGTATACTATAAGAAAATCTACGAGGTGTGTAAATTAAGTAATGATACTGGCAACGTAGCGCCCGATCTAGCAACACTGCGGTGACGGGACTTGGAGGGGCGGTAGGTTAAGTAAGCGGTAGGTTAAAGCATGGAATAGCACACTTCAAGCTCTCCAAGACCCAAAAAATGATCAAGTCGAAGATCAAATGCATGCTGATTTGCTTTTGTAGCTTTGCCGCTTCGAAATTCTCGGAATTGTGATATTTTTCGAAATCTCAAAAAGTCTCGCAAACTTGAAGATATTTATGATTTTTCTAGCCCAACCCAGTCAATATCGTACAATAAACAAAGAAATGGCGTCATTGTTAATGTGAAAGAACGAAATTTCATGATCATAGTCGCCCTACTTTCGAAGTAAAAAAAGTAGTGACAAAAAGCACTTTTTCGACTTCAGCAGTCATTTGTAAGTTAACAATAGCACTTGGACACTTCGGGTTGGGCTTAAAATATTGGAAATTCAATAGGCTACAACTTATTAAATGCATATGATATATAAAATATGCCAATACACGGAGATATGAGCGAAAATGTGAAAAAAAGTCGTTTATTTTTCAAAAATTGTTAATTAAAAAAATTAGCGGACGGTTTCAGCTCTACGGACCCCGCGCATTGTGTTCTACGCAAAAAAATACATAGGCAACCGTCAAAACTAGCCTTATATGTTTCAAGAACACTTTTTTTATGATTTTTGCTCCCTGCCTACTGGACTAATTTGCGACCGCTAGCGATGAAATAGTAGAGTAGAATTAGTCGATTTGTACCCCTAAACGAAAAGTAACTGACACTTCACCAAAAAAAAATTGCGTTTTGTAGAGGAGGCTGAAAATATTAAATATCGTTTTTTTGCAACAATTTCAAATAATTGCTACATTGTTCGCAAAGGTGCGAAAATTAGTTTTTTTTTTAAATAAAAAAGAGAAACCGTAAACTCTACAAAAAAAATGTTTCAGATAAAAAATGTAACTAGTAAAAAATCCTACAACACCCATCAAGAAATTTGCAAATCGGTTAATTTGTTTATCTGCAAAATTGAAAAAAACGTCAAAATGGCCCCTTATTTCAATTGTTTATAACTAATTATAAAGTAAGCCTTGTGACTTTAAAAGTATTGGAAAATGTATGTATCGGTGTACTTAAAAAACGCTGAAAATTTCAAATCGATATATTTTTAAGTTTTTGCAAAAAGTAAATTGTTTATTATAAAGGTGCTTTCGTAAAACAGCCCTTAATTTTTTTGTAAACATCATAGAGTAACGATTCAAAATGGATTCTCTTCTTGATGAGTTGGACTATGAAGTACATCGAAAAATTAATTGAATTTCACAAATTTAATTGTTTAATGGTAATGGTAATGACAATCGTTGAATAATATTATTATATATAAAATAAGTCGCTCGGACTAATTTGATTAAAGTTGTGAGTATTTCCAAAGTCATTCTTTTCACGAGCTACCTCAAATTAAAAATATCATTCTAGGATGTATAGTTTCGGAGATAATCCGATTTTTTTCGTGCGCTGTGATTTTGAAGCGTCCAAAAGAAAATCTGCGCGCAGGAGAACCACACTGCTGCCGCTGTCGTGCCATCATCACTCACGCATCCACGCGCGTTACTAAAATAACGATGCACATTCTTATAATGCTGTAAACGAAACCGACTACTTTCGAAATTCTTACATACTACAGAGCAAGATTTGATCTTATTACTGTGTTAATTAAAAAAAAAAAATCAAAAAAATTGAATAAGTTATGAGGGCAAGAAAAGAAAAGAAAAACTCGGCTCCCAAGTTACTTGGAGCATTCATTTTTTTTTATTCGCAGAAAAATTGCAGCTGTAAAATGATTCTAGTCTCAACATTGTACGATAAAAAACGAACGAGTTGTTTCATTTGTTTATAACTTTAAAAATATAATCCATTTTGAATCGTTATTCTATGATGTTCACAAAAAAATTAAGGGCTGTTTTACGAAAGCACCTTTTTAATAAACAATTTACTTTTTGTAAAAACTTAAAAATATATCGGTTTGAAATTTTCAGCGTTCTTTAAGTACACCGATACCTACATTTTCCAATACTTTTAAAGTCACAAGGCTTACTTTATAATTAGTTATAAACAAATGAGATAAGGGGCCATTTTGACGGTTTACTCAATTGTAATGTAGGATTAGTGACCTGTTCCATATAACCATATAGTTAATTAGTGGGATGAGGTCAAATGTTTCCAAAAAAAAACTAATTTTCAGTTAGTCGACGTTTCGCAAAATTTATTTGCATCCTCAGGACTAATTGAATAAGCTTTTTGCTGTCGTTTTTAAAAATAAATATGAATGAAACATTGATAAAACAATTGATATAACATACATTTTTTTATGTTATATCAATTGTTTTATCAATCTAACATAATTTTTTTTATGTTATATCAATTGTTTTATCAATCTTTCATTCATATTTATTTTTAAAAACGACAGCAAAAAGCTTATTCAATTAGTCCTGAGGATGCAAATAAATTTTGCGAAACGTCGACTAAATGAAAATTAGTTTTTTTTTTGGAAACATTTGACCTCATCCCAATAATTAACTATATGGTTTACTCAATTTTGCAGATAAACAAATTAACCGATTTGCAAATTTCTTGATGGGTTTTGTAGGGGTTTTTACTAGTTACATTTTTTATCTGAAACATTTTTTGTATAGTTTACAGTTCTCTTTTTTATTTCAAAAAAAACCTGAGTTTCGCACCTTTGCGAATTATTTAAACAATGTAGCAATAATTTTAAATTGTTGCCAAAAAACGATATTTAATATTTTCAGCCTCCTAAACAAAAAGCAATTTTTTTGGTGAAGTGTCAGTTACTTTTCGGCTAAATCCTAAATACTATAAGGTAAAGTAAAAATACTAAAAGGTCCAGCTTTCGACGGCTCGAAAAGAATTATCGGCCTCGGATCTCACATACATACATATTCACGTCGTTGCATCGGGAGCGCTCGACGCTTTCCAAATTGGCCCGTACGAAGCCGTACGACGCGGCCGGCGCTCGTTTTGTTCAAGACGGCATTCCACCTGAACAATAAACACGTTTTTAGTCCATTAACCATATCAAAAGACGTATCACACGCCCGTGTCGGCCGGGCGCTGGCGCAGAGAGATATATTCGTATGCTAATCTCGCCGCGTTACATCCAGTTTCCTAATTTAAACGTTGGCGTGGAGGCCCAGCCGTTAATGTCAACAATCGGCGAGGAATTTCCCAAAGAGGCAACACTTTTACGTTGCGTAATCGTAGTAAGCGGCGAAGTTTGAGTATAACGAGCATTCGACAAGGTTTAGCCTCAAAGTAGGCCTCGCCAGTCCAAACGTACTGGTCGTAAGATAAAAGAAAACACCCTCAAAGTATGCCATGGGAATCCATGATTTCGACAAATTCTGTTTAAAATCCTGAAAAGCGTCCCATCACTTCTTCTACTGGTCATTTCCACGGCCGTTTCTAAAGTTACTTTCGATCATGTCAACATTTCGAAAAATGTCATCAAATCTGGCTATGAACGAGTGCGATGAAATTAGCGGTTGAAAACGTAGAAGCGAAATATTGTTGTTGCCAAACTTTTGAAGTGGCTGTCACAATATTGTGAAATAAATAATAGATTTCATTTTTAATGAAGAACAGTGGCGTGTTTCGTTTGAAATTTATTTTGGAAATGCCAGTAGAATGAATGGAAACTGGATATATTTGACCAGAGCTGCGTATAAGGACTTCAGGGAAGTTTTTCTAGAGGCAGTTATTCATTTAGACCATTTTAACCGGTCAGTAAAACGTTTCCTAAATTTATACCAGCTAAAATACCAAAATGGAGACGTCACGTGGCAGACCCAGGGTAAGGACAGAAGAAAACATTGAAATGGTTAGGCAAGTGATAGCGAACAATCCAAGAACATCAATTAGCTATCTGAGCCAACAAGTGAATATGCCCTATACAACGTGTTAACGAATTTTTAGAAATTATTTTGATCCATATCGTCCGCAATCCATACGTGAAATTCTCAGAGTGAACGAACCTCGAGTACAGTTCTGCCAATGGTTTACGAGGTGTGGCTATTAAATAACCGAACTGTTGTCATAACACTTATTATTCGTTACCAATTACAGTAGCAATTTTTTCGCCTTCAATGTACTCCCCTTGGCGATCTCTACATCGCTCCATACGACTTTGCCATTGTTGAAAGTAGTGCTGGAAGTCCGCTTCTGTCACCTGGTTCAGAACCTTCTCGCTTCTGCTTTAACCTCTTGTTTCGGGGTCGTAAGTAGAAAACCACGATTCATCACAAGTAATCACCGTGTCTAACAAGCTTGGATCAGTGTCAATGTTGTTTAGAATGTCAGCGCAAATGTTGATTCTTGATTCCTTTTGCTCAGGAGTGAGGAGTTTTGGCACCATTTTTGCGCAAACTTTGCGCATGTTGAACGATTCATGCAAAATCTGGCGAACACATTCTTTGTCGATTCCTGTTATTTCAGCAAGCCCTCGGATGCTTAGACGACGATCTTTTTAATAACACAGGTCTACAAAAAAAATGTTCTGTCTTTGCGATCAGACCCATCATTTCCTGTGTATTTTGATGCACTGAAACCAAATTTGGCAAAACAATTTACCCCATTAATGTTTCCCTCCACCCCCATATAACCCCCATAAACTCTTATAGAGGAAATTTAAAAAACAAATTATAATTTTGGTTTTTTGGGTGCTGATCACGAATCTGAAGTCAAGAATAAATTTTGACTTAATGACAGCTGTCAACAAGCTGTCAAATTTCACTAAAAAGTAAAAAGTTGATATGAAATACATATTATTAAGTTTTTTGGGTTGCTGATTACCATTCTGAACTCAAAAATGAATTTTGACCTAATGTCAGCGTCAGCAAGCTGTCAACATTTCGAAAAAAAGATAAAGAGATGATATTTAGTACATGTTTATATTCAGCCAAATCTAACATAATCATGTCTACAAAAAAAAAAGTTTTATCTTTTTGTAATCGGACATATCATTCTTTATATAAATTAGGTGTGCTGAACCCGAATATCAAACCTAAAAAAATTTCTACTGCGTAGATTTTTTTGTGAGATCCATTATTTTAAATTGAAAAAATACTATGTGAAAGGAATATCTTATCTCAGTTAAAAAAAAAATCTGAAGTACCAGTGTACACAAAACCTACAAAAACGATGTAAAATTGCGGTTTTAGAGCCATTTTTTATTAAAGAAAGTTGTGCACTTTCCCACTTTCGTCCATTTTTAAATACTAATTTTATTTTTCTTGAAGATTAATTTTTTTTTTGTGGACCCTTCTTTTCTCCGAATGATCTGATACGGGATTTTCTTTTATGATTCCTATTTTAACAGCTTGCTGACGCTTCAGAATCATAATCAGCAACCCAAAAAACTTAATAATATGCATTTAATATCAAGTTTTTACTTTTTAGTGAAATTTGACAGCTTGTTGACAGCTGTCATTAAGTCAAAATTTATTCTTGACTTCAGATTCGTGATCAGCGACCCAAAAAACCAAAATATATTTTTTTTAATTTAGTTTCAGTGCATCAAAACACATAGAAACATTTTTTTGTAGACCTGTGTAATTTACCAATTTGTTCAATGTTTTCGTCCGTTTTTGAAGTTGAGGGCCGTCCGGGGCGCGGATCGTCTTCGGTCGTTTCACATCTCTCTTAAAACCGTGTAAATCATTCAAAAAATTGTGTGCGGAATAAACATTCATTCCCGTACACTTATTTTAACATTGCATAAACTTCTGTGAAACTACATAAATATAAACTTCTTTTTCCCCAGTTTAACAAGAAACTTGAGGTTAACATGTTGCTCCATCTGAACGCTTAACATATTTTCGACGCGTCACTAGTGCGTAGACTAATTTAAACGACTGCTACAGTCAAACTGACCGACCCAATGGGTTGTTCAGCGAGCTCAGGGTGGGGAAAGTATCACCAGACACAGTTCTGTTCAAACTTGTCGCGACATGCTCACAGCGCGCTGGTAACAGCATCACTTCGGAGCAGCATCACTTATTTAATAGCCACACCTCGTATTAACCATTTTAACAACAAAGATGCTGTCTTCGAAAAAGTTTTTTTTTAATGAAGAGGCTTGGTTCCATCTTTCGGGTTTCGTTAACCCTCAGAATATGAGACGTTGGAGTGCAGACAACCTTCACTTTTATATTGGCCACTCCAACTCCACTACACTCATAAAAAATTGGAGTGTTGACACCTGTGAGTAGAAGAATTGTGGAACTTATTTGTTTTAACGGAACACTGATTGTAGAGAGGTACCTTTTTGAAATCTTAAACCTTTTGTACAAATATTGTACAAATCATTTGGACGTGCTGCTCAATCGTGTAACTTGCCATGGTGATTTGGCAGCAGTGACTGAATACTAAACAACATATTTGACAGACGCTGCCAAAACAACATGGCCGACACAGCCTGTCAACATCGGCCCGTGTTTATTGGAAAACCCTTTATAATAAAAATGATTTGTAAATGACACCAAGTGAAAAACGTTGTCTGTTAACATTTTGAAGAATTACCATGCGCATAGTTTACTAAAAAAAACACCTACAACCGTGAAATATATACCTACGTAAAGTTGTTCAGTTGATTAATTGGTAAAAACCCCGTTTAATGGGACCGTACGGCTAAAAAAGAGCCTCGTCAATTGCCCGGCACTTAATGGAGTTTCGCGGAACAACCGAGCTCGTAGTATGGAACGCAGAATCGCTTGCAGCGCACAAACTTCGTTTCCCATATAAATTTTAATGAAAATTTATAATTAATTAGAGCCTAACATGTGCATGCGCCATAAATATTCATTAACTAATAACACTTTGTGGTAGATCGCCGCGATACGGTAGATCGGGTATTTAACAGCTTTGAGTTGGAGACTGATCGAAGTGATCAAGTGCAAAGGCTGATCACTAGGGTCCGGAAATGTGTGACACGACGCAGGGTCGGCACTATACAACTCTATGATAACATAGGCCCACAAAAAAAGTCTTGTATAGTTAAAAGTTGAAGTACCATGCGGTATGTTTTTTGGTGTGCTAAAAACGAATCCGAGGTCAGAATTCACCCATCCCCTTAGATTTTGACATAACCTCAACATCACACTTTACAAATACGTAAAACATACTAAAAATTAAAATTTGATCAGTGCGTTGGATTCCTCTTTCCACCAGCTTTACAATGAGGGGTCACAAGCCATAGGGTTGCATTTGAAAAAATCATGTCGAGGGTGGTTTCAGCCACCCCTGAAGGGCTATATTTTTCACATTACTTGCAAAATGTAGGTAAATACATTTAAAAGTTGACGTGTCTCGGGAATTTTTTGAAAAATCATTCACCACCCCGCTAGCGAATATATTCCAGTTAAAGTCTCCACCGTGTATATTTATACAGGGCCGGACAGGGAAGTGTGGAATTTTTGAGGAGCGTGTCATGTGAGGTGAGGTGAACCTAATGTTTTCCGAATTGATAGTATCTACTCGTTAGCAGATGCCATTTCAGTTACCATGGAGCGAGCCGTGGACTACAGCTCCTCACGTGTTTGTTTACAATACCTTCATCGAAACGGGTCGTTCTATGATTCAAACACAGCGACGGTTTCGAATTCATTTTAATATTGGTCGTCACGGTTATGTTCCAAAGTTCGACACCATAATGAAGTGGGTGAATACCTTTCAACAAACCTCCTCGCTCCCCAGACCTGTCACCTTGTGACTATTTTTTAAGGGGCTACCTTAAATCTCGATTATACATAAACAAACCACGTACACTTGAAGCCCTTCCAGAAACAATCACTAGGTGGCCACCAGGTTGGCCAGACAGATACATGAGTCCAAGAATTTTCCTGAGAAGGTTCCAAGAAGATTTCCCGTCAATATGAGTCCGAGAATGAGAATGATCAAAATCAATATTAGTACAGAAATTATCAAAGTTTAACCCTTTAACGCCCAAGTGCACTGTCGAGAGACATGAACTTAGAGGTTCATATTACTGATAGAAAAAATAAAGAAAAAACAACTAAAACCATGTATTCCTATGTTTTCGAAGTCGCTCTCTCGAATGGAATCGTTAAAATTTGCAAAAAATTGATGTAACCTTCAATTTTTAACGAAAACTATTAAAAAACGCGATTTTTTCAAGGTTATGTTATCGTCCTTTATACCACTCAAAAACAAATAGAAACGTGCACTCGATACATGTACTTGAAGGAAACGCAATGTGAATAATTTAATTTTCTCATTTTTGAGCTTAGATATGGCAAAATTCAAAGAGTGATATTTCTCGTTTTTACCAGTTGCGGGATCATTGACGCAAAAGAAGAATTTTGAAAAATTACTAGTCCCTTCGGGGTTTTTGGGGTCGCTGGTCACGATCCTGATGTCAGAATTTCAAAATTCAAAATGGCGGATCCAATATGGCCAGCATCCCGAATGAAATTTCAAATTTTTCGATTATTCTGCCTCAAACTTTGTAAACCAGGGGTTTTCGGGGTCGCTAATCACGATCCCGATATCAGAATTTCACAATTCAGGATTTCAAAATTTGCTTCGAAATGGTCGCCATGTCATATCTACCATCCTGAATTTTGAAATTCTGACATCGGGATCGTGATTAGCGACCCCGAAAACCCCTGGTTTACAAAGTTTGAGGCAAAATAATCGAAAATTTTGAAATTTGATTCGGGATGGTGGCCATATTGGATCCGCCATCTTGAATTTTGAAATTCTGACATCAGGATCGTGATCAGCGACCCAAAAATCCCAAGAGCCCTAATAATTTTTTAAAATTCTTCTTTTGCGTCAATGATCCCGCAACTGGTAAAAAACGAGAAATATCACTCTTTGAATGTTGCCATATCTAGTTATTCTAAGCTCAAAAATGAAAAAATTAAATTATTCTCATTGCGTTTCCTTCAAGTACACGTCTCGAGTGCATGTTTCTATTTGTTTTTGAATGGTATAAAGGACGATCACATAGCTGAAATTGCGATTTAAAAAATATGTAATTTTTTTATATAGGTTTTTAATAGTTTTTGTTAAAAATTGAAGGTTACATCAATTATTTTGCTAATTTTAACGATTCCATTCGAAAGAGCGACCTCGAAAACTTGGGAATACATGGTTTTAGTTATTTTTTGTTTATTTTTTCTATCAGTAATATGAACTTTCAAAAAAGTGGGAGTACCTACGAATACTTTCGATGCGACTATACATTTTGAAAATATTCAGTGTATGAAACTGATAAAAGTGGCATATAAATTTAGTTACTTTGAAAGTCTCTTAGATAATTAAAAGTACGTAGATGTTTAAAAAAATATCTTAGATACTCAAAAAGTGTCTAAGATACAGTATTATTAGTCAAAGTATCCAAAACTTTGAAAAATATATGTTTTCTTAAGATACTCTCAGCTCTGAGCTTAATAATTTTTTTCATGTGTAAGATTTTTTTTCCCAAAATGACACAGATAGTTGTAGGTCATGGCTCAGATAGAGTCCAAGAACTTTGAGATTTCCCGTCAATATGAGTACGAAACTGACAAATAATAATTACGATAAATGAATGAAGAATGCATCAGACACAACTTCGCGCTATCTGCGCCTTACGCAATCGCCCAAAAAACGACGGCGTATCGTCTCACCTGCCCCACAAAAACGTCCTCTCGTTAATTCCACCGTTAGCGCCGCTTTGTCGGTAGCCAGACGTGAGACAAATTCCAACCTACGACCCGGAAAAAAGGGCCGTTCGTAACAAATCATCGGACATTAGATGAATATTAATGCGGCCATTTGGGAGCGACAAAAACAAAAGCCACGCATCCCGGGGAACGGCAATAAAGGCCCGGTTTACACGTGTAACACTTACATAAAAAGCGCACCTAACGCTTTGGGTTATGACGCGACCATAGGCGTACCTGAGGGGGGTCCGCCTCTCTCAGAAATTAAATTTTCTTAAGGATAAATTCTAGAAGTCATATGTGACGACATATCTTAAGTTTTTAACACGCTTTTATTAGCTTCACCTGTATGTATGTATGTAACGGAATCAGCTTGAAAATTTGCACAGGGGTCAAGGACTGATGACAATACAATTATTTTATAACTTTGTTCTAATGTCCTGACTAGAATCATCAGGATAAAAAAAACTATTTAGAATAGTTTGCAGGTTAAGTGTATACAATGCATAGAACGACGGTAAATGACATTCTTCTTTACCGATATAAATAAAAAAAAAGAATTCTTATCACTAGAGTATATTTAATTAAAATTAATGGTACGATTGTGGTACCATAGATGTCACTACGGAATGTTTCTACATGCATTTTGAAATGATTACATTATTAAGTCAAACGTATTACAATGGACCACATTAAGTTTTTTTGAAGTAATTTTAATTTTGTGGAAAAAATAATAGGAATAGTTAATAAATAACTTTCTGAATTAATTTTAAATCAATAACCTTCAAGATAAATTGTAAATTACATTGAAAAACTTGGAACGGAAACGAAACTGTACTTTAACAGATATTTTGAATTTAAACATTTTGAAAAACAAAGAATGAAAAAATTGTCAAAAAAAACATTTATTTCGAAACAAGAAATTTTTTGGAATTCAAAAATTTTTGCAACGATAAATTTTAATTAAGAAAATTTTAAAAATACAGAATTCCAAATTTAAAAATTTATAATACTGAAAAAAAGTTGAAATATAAATGTTTTAAAAAAAATTGACATTTTAAAATAAAAAAAAATTCGAAATAGAAAATTTTGGATTATAGAAATATAAAATAAAAATAAAAAACAGAAATAAATAAATAAAAATTTGATCAATTAAAAAAAAATCAAATAAAAATTTTCGGAAAAAAATTTTCAATTCAAAAATTTGAAAATTTAACAATTTTGGAAAAAATTTTAATTCAAAGAAATTTCAATTTAAAATTTTGAAGTTTTGAATATCTAAAATTTCGTAAATTAATAAATTAGAAAGTAAAAAATAAAAAAAATTTATAATTCGGAAAAAGATTTTGATACAAGAACTTTGAGAAAATTTTTTTTTATATAATTACTTTTGATATCGTTTTGAGACTAAAAATTAAGAAAATAAATTATAGTTCAAAAAAACTAAAAAAAACGCGCTTTAATGGCAAACCGAACTAAAAAAGTAGAAAATAATTTTTAAGTATCAAGAGCTTGTGTTACAGCAATAGAAAATTCCAACAATCAATTACGACTAATTAATTTGGAATAAGATTAAAATAAAAATTTAATTATTAATAAAATAATTCAATTATAGTAAAAAAAGCGTAGGGTGCTTGATAGTAAATGTTACAATTAGTTCAGTAGGAGCTGTTTATAATATTAAAGTCATTGTGAAAATATAATAAATTGCACCCCACGCTTTTTTTACTATAGTTGAATTATTTTATTAATAATTTAATTTTTATTTTAATCTTATTCCAAATTAATTAGTCGTAATTGATTGTTGGAATTTTATATTGCTGTAACACAAGCTCTTGTTACTTAAAAATTATTTTCTACTTTTTTAGTTCGGTTTGCCATTAAAGCGTGTTTTTTTTTTTAGTTTTTTTCAGCTATAATTTATTAAGATATTGTTTCTCCCGCTTTTTTATTAAAAATTTAAACGACAATTTATCGAAAATGAACTAACCTTAAGTATCAAGATAAATATCATTTGAATGTATAGTTCGAAGCCACTTATCTGCAAGCTGTCAGATTCTGGTTCTTTGTTCTTAATAGCAAAAAACTGGTCATCCCATTTCGACCTCGTCTAAAGTTCTGAGGCTGCGTCCGCCCAGGAATTGTGCCATTCATCGGAAAACGTGGTAGTTCGGTGGCGCAAGGTCTGGACTGTGTGCTGGACATGGAAGGAATTTGATCGCGTCGTGTTCTTTGATTTCTTCTTCGGTTTGCTTCAAAGTGTTGTTCTTTAGGAGAGCACTCGCTTCGCAGCTTCTGTTGACCATGCGAAGAGCGCAGAGGTGGCGAATAACTGATGTTTGTAGAATTCCAAGCTCATCGGATAATCTACGAGTGCTGGTTCAATCAGAGCTTCAGGATTCATGGTCGTGGGTCTGTTGGACTGTGATTTCAAACTTCTTGAATCAGAGTTCCGCAACATGATCCGATATAATACCGTAGTCGTCCACGTACCATATATTTTTCGCGTTGAGGTGGCGTTAAAGCCTTGTTTCCAGTAATGGCGTAAATAGATGTGAATTTCAAATTTTCTCATTTTTCTAAATCGAATAAAATGAAAACTACCCAATCATTTTTATTATTTTAACCCCATATGAAAGAGCAAATCAAGAGCATTAAATTGGTATATAACATTTCTCAATTAAATGATTTTATCCGACATAAAATTAGCTGAAAACAAAATTTTACAAAAGTCGAAATAAACTTTTGGTCCTCACAATAACAAGAATAAACGATAAAAACTGTTTTTTACTTAATTAATTTTTACAATACAACAGATATTTGTGTCTGAATGAGAGTAATTTTTTAAATTATGTTATTCGAATAGAATTATAATTCAGTACTGTCTCCTTCAAAATAACTTCCCGAAGCCACACAACGCTGGAGACGATTCTTCCATTCCTCATGGTAGTGCTGGAACTCATATACTGGAATAGCCTTCAGCTGGTCGGTTACAGCCGTTTGAATGTTTTCTATGATCCCAAAATTACGTCCATTGAGGTGATTTTTCAATCTCGGCAAGAGAAAAAAGTCACAAGGACTCAAGTCAGGCGAATAAGGAGGCTGAGGAGCCACAGGAATGTTTTTGCTGGCTAAAAACTCGTTTACTGAAATGGCTGTGTGACAAGGTGCATTGTCGTGATGTAACATCCAGTTGTCCTTGATGACGCATGACCCTTTTTCGAAGTTTTTCAAGAACCTCTCTGTAAAAGTGTTGATTTACTGTTTCGCCTAGATGCACAAACTCTTTGTGGACAATTCCCTGGTTATCAAAAGAGCATTTGATCTTCGACTTGCTCATTGCTTTTTTGGGTCTTGGAGAGCTTGAAGTGCGTCATTCCATGCTTGGGCGCTTGGTTTCCGGGTCGTACTCAAACACCCGTCTCATCACCAGTAATGACACGTGCCATAAAATAGGGATCATTTTCCTGATGTCCTTTTGTTCCTGCGAAAGGTTTTTTGAAACCATTTTTGCGCAGATTTTTCTCATCCCCAATTCGTTAGTCAAAATCTGATGAACAGTGGTGTGATTCAAATTTAACTCTTGTCCGATCATCCTTGTCGTCAACTGATGATCTGAATGCACAAGATCTCGTATTCTATTGACAGTTTCATCGGTTCTTAAAGCTTTCCGTTGCGTGGATCATCTTCAATGGACTCTCGTCCTTCTGAGAATGCCTTAAACCACCGGAAAACCTGGGCTCTTGAAAAAACACTGTCTCCGTAGGCGTGTTGAAGTTTTGCAAAAGTATCCGTTGCGCTGTGTCCAAGTCTGAAGCAAAACCTGATAGCACACCGTCGCTCAAAATTAATGTCACTCATTTTTGAAACGCACAAGAAAAAACCGGTCTACGAAAACAGTCACAAAGAACAAACAAATTAATCTAACAAGTTCAAACTTGTACTGAAAGTCCAAGTCCCGTCTCCTCAGTATTGCTAGATCGGACGCTACGTTACCAGTCTCATTACTTAATTTACACACCTCGTATATGCCTGTAAAGACTATAAAAACTTGAAGACTAAAACTAGTTTTTAATCTTCATTTTAACTTTCGATTGTTCCTCTCAGTTTTTGTTTTCTATCATTCGTTTTTTTTAGGTTGTTCCAGACGTGTTTTGAAATATTTAACACCCCCTTGTCTACGCCAATGCGTGCGTCGCCGCTGGATGGTAATTTGAGTCCGGATTTAGGGCTTTCTTCGGCCCACGCAGATAAGGAAAGAATTATTTCATTGTTTTTCGTTAAGTGGAGTCACTGGCGTGCCGCCAAGTTGAGAGTATTAAACCGGAAAAAAATAATGTTATTGTTATCTCACGTTAGCTGTTTATTGTATGGAGTATCTGCGACGCAGAGCAAACTAGAAAATGTTTGTCGATGACGTCCTCTTAGAGAAAATCAATCGAGGACGGGCACCGATTGAAAACATGAGCGAAAACAGTCAATAGCGGGTGAAAATAATACCAAAGCGTGAATAATTCAAGTGAATTCATGTGAGAAATTTTATTTTTTGGATTCGGAAGTCTTGTAATACGTGTTACATTGCATAATCATGTAATGTAAAAATATCAGTTGTACAAGACGTTAAGTAGGTACTCTAGCATTATTATAGCAAACACCTGAAAATTAGATACTATTTATTTACTGACAAAGTAAATAAATCCATCCAGAAATTGTATTAAAAAATATATGACTGTGGTTACGTATTGACGGTACATTTCCAGGTAATAAAAACTGTTATTTTACAATTAAATCCTGCCGAAGCTGCAGCCATTTAGGAGAGCCAGACCAAATTTCAAGATGTGTCCGTTGAAACACTCCGTTGAAACTTTACTAGACACTTGAAAATTGATACATGGGTAGAAAAAACTTTTTGCCTTCGCATTTTTGAAAATTTTAACAGACAATGCCATATTTTGTGTTTTTTAAGAATTATATAAAATTTTAAAGTTAACAAAAGTCACGTGACTACTCATTTCTTTCCATTTGGCATAATTTTATAAACAAAAATTAATAGCAAAATAAAAATTACCCTTCATCGATTAGGACAAAAAATGTCTATATATGATGCGGACTTTATGTGTGACATTAAATGTAAAATATTTCCGGAATCACACGAACAATTTTCTTGCATTCAAATGCGCCATCCGTGAGAATGCACTCGCTTTCTAATTCATGAATAAAAACATTTTCGACGACACGTCTCACTGCTACCAAGTTTAGTACTGCATTTCTATACTTCGTACGCGATATATGTATGTATGGGTGATGGGTGTGTAACACGGAATGATGAACGTCCATACCAGGGTGCAAAAACAGGCGGTATACCAGGGCCGTCCTTAAATTTGCAATGTTTTAACACGTAAATCAAGCGCTCCCAAATAGTATTCTTCTACGTATATACTTGTATATGTTGACATCGATGGCACTGGCCCTGGAATCCGATCCCCTCTTCTTTGCTGCACTCACCGCGCATTAATAGAATGTAAAACACATAGGGCCAGTTTTGACGGTTCCCTATGTATTTTTTAGTCGCATAGGAAACGTTATAAAAGTGGCCCGAATTGTCTGTGTTGTGTGTGTGTGCGTGTGTGCGTGCGTGCGTGCGTGCGTGCGTGCGTGCGTGCGTGCGTGAGTGCGTGTGTAAACTGTGTGTAAACTGTGTGTAAACTGTGTGTAAACTGTGTGTAAACTGTGTGTAAACTGTGTGTAAACTGTGTGTAAACTGTGTGTAAACTGTGTGTAAACTGTGTGTGTGTGTGTAAACTGTGTGTGTGTGTGTGTGTAAACTGTGTGTGTGTGTGTCCATTATCGGACTTTGTGCCCATTGAGACTTTTGATCGGGACATCAAGGAGAACGGATTCCCAAAGTTTTAAAAAAAATTGACCGAGAACCATTTTCCATAAGGTGTGTGCGGGGTCCTTAATCTGAAACTCAGATATGTCTTTCAGCAATAACAACGACGATATTGCTCTGCTGACTTCGGTCCTGACTTACGTCGGACTTATTGCACTCTAGTCCATACCTTTCCTCCGCGTTACACCGAGACGTGAAACTTCTCGTACGTGAACTTTAACCTACATACGTTCTAAATAAATGGAAAACATCGCCGCAGACACGTTATTCTAATGCCTCACCTCGTAGAATGGCAACTGCCGGTGAGAAGTTTTCAAGACGGTGTGAATTCCGCCTAATACGTTACGTGACGACATGTACGATATTTAAGAGGTTCCTTTTGGATATTCAGGTCGGAATAAAGCATATTTTCGGCACATGTCTTACGCTGCGACTTTGAATTTCATCGCAGAACTTTAACGTTCACCATTTTATAAGAATGTGTTTCGAGCTCATTTTAAACCAACAGAACAAAACTTTGTATGTACGAAAAGCATTCCACTCTAACTATCAGGGTGAAGTGTGGAATTAATTCAACTCACAAACTATTATACACTTGGTTTATATTATTTTTGTAATTTTGAAAACATCTAAAAAAGCGTCTCAACAATGTACTTTCAAAAACATCACAAGTCGTGTAATTAAAAATACGAGGTGTGTAAATTAAGTAATGAGGCTGATTTTTTTAAATGTTTTTACTCGAATAGAATTACAATTCAGTATTGTCTCCTTCATAATAACTTCCTTAGGAAGCCACACAGCGCTGGAGACGGTTCTTCCATTCCTCATAGCACTGCTGGAACTCGTATACTGGACTAGCTTTCAGCTGGTCGGTTACAGCCATTTGAATGTTTTCTATAGTTTGAAAATGACGTCCCTTGAGGTGATTTTTCAATCTCGGGAAGAGAAAAAAGTCACAAGGAAATCTGGAATTACACACTCATCTAATAACCGGGAGCATACAACACACAACCTAGAAGATTCAACTGTCGAAGATGACCTTCCATTGTCACTTTTAGGTCAACTACTGATATATAAGTATGATATATGAGCCAATTTTTAACTTTTTTCAACCAACATTATCGCTTCAAAAAATTTTTTTCTATCAATCGCCCCTGATTGTGTCTTATAGAGAATGTTTTGCAGTTTCCAAAACCCTACCCCCATTTTCTGTACGATCATTAGTTCCCGAGATTGTTAAAGTTGAAAAGGACTTTTTTGCTTTGATCGACGATAACTCCGCGGCAAATCATCGTACGGAGCTCGTTAAGAGGTCAAATTTTTTAGATTAAATTGTCTAAAAGAGCTTTATGGTCGCATGATGAAAAACAAATTTTTGAAGTCCACAGACCATTTTAAAAACGAGCAAAAATTTGGATTTTTTTGTTGTTGTTGGTTTTCGGATGATTACGTGAGAACCGCTCCCGCTAAAAAAAATTTAAATCCAGATCTGAAAACTACACACTTGAGACTACAATTTCCTTTTTTTTATTTTCTGTACGACCATTTTTCTCCGAGTTATCCCTTGCTGAAAATCACCCAAAAATTTGTAATTTTTTTTGTAATATTTTTTGTAATATCATTTAATTTTTGTTACTAGTGTATAATGCATTTTTTCATTTGTATGTAGTGTATAATAAATAATATTATATTATAGTTATATAAATAATAATTAAAAATGGTTTAAAATTAATACCACGCTTTTTAAGTCGCTCTTACTTATATCTCTCTAGGACGGACAACTCTCTTAAACGTACACTTTTTCAGGGTCCCACAAGTGTTCGGCCAAAAGAGGTTTCATTGCATATTCTTTTTACTATATGATTTACTATTTTCCTAAATGTTCTGCAAAAATTAACCAACGGTTATGCAACGTACTCGTACGAAGTAAACACCTTGGCTTTCACTAAGGCTTGTCCTTTCCTTTTCTAACGCAACTCCTGGCACGCCCTGTATACGCTACTCGCCGTCTAATTTTCCGTATGAGTGACTTTACGGTTCGTCCTTGTTCCACATTTCGCTTTCCGAAATTATCGGTACTTGAGGCGTATGTACATAAAAAATTCCAGCCGTGTTGTTTGATGGTGTCATTCCGACGATGCAATAAACGGTATTACTAGAGCATTCCCGCCTTAAGTGAGTCATTTCGAGTAATCGGCGCGGGTTCCATTCCGCGTATCGAAATCAAACCGAATGAGCCATAAGGATGAGCCTGGAAAAATAATATCGTACGGCGAAGATAAAACCAGTGGCGGTTCGTGGGTGTGTTACATGGGTGGGCACAGGGTGTGTGAGTAGGATTACTTATTAGCTACCAATACCAACCGCCGCAGGCGAAAATTTTTAAAGTCATGCATTTTACTGACACTTCAGAATTTCAATGAAAAATTCTTTTTATACAAAAATATAGACTTTCACAAGAATAATTTTTGGGATTTGGTAGCTTTTTTAAATAATATTTAGTCCCGAATATTGAGGGCTTAAATATATTAAAATAATGGGTGGCAACATGTGAAAAAAATTTTGATATAGGTATCTTACCGTTATTTGTAGAGGAAATCAGCTCGCCTGTCCTTATTGTTCACAAAAATGTTAATCGCCTTTTCATTAAAGTCCCGGATTTGTATCACAAAATTTAATACAATTAATTATTTGGTTTAAAATATGTCTGTTTTTATCCACATTTTTCATTGTGACGTCTTATATTTTCACGATAAGCACTATCAAGCTGTTGCCTTATGTCTACCTTTCCCAACACACTAAAATCTAAGATGTTATGTAAATGTTTTTCATTGTAGCTAGCATGTTTCTTGGCTCGTTCATTTAAATGTTTTAAATCACTCACTCCTTCTTGAGTCCATGCACTTCGCTTGCCACCCATCACTAAACAAATAAAACAAAACAGTTTGTTTCTTTTAGGACACCCACATAACCACTTAAATCTGTCGTAGACACTACTATTAAAATTTCGTGAATAATTTCGCGATTTTCCTACGTCTGTTTTGGAAATAATCAAATCGGGTATCGGCCTTCCTAACCGTTTAATTTCCGTTCGAATCTTCTATGTAATATCTTTATTAGTCAATAAAAAGTTCACCGAATTCATTTTGAAACGTTTCACAATCAAAAACAGTAAAAACACACTTCTCAGCGAAGAAAATAAACAATCACTAAAAAAGGTCACTCAACAAGTGTGACCCATTCAACTGATTTTCGAACGATTTAACGACGTCTGTCTGCTGCAATCGTCTCCAAATTTTACCAGTCACCGAAAAAGCCCGATTAAAAACGAGAGCTGGGAAACTGTGTGCTAATTATTTGTGGTATAAAAGGAATAATAATTAGAATATGAATAGTTTGTCGTATACAATTAATTGATATTATTGTAACAGTAATTTATAGTAAATTAACACAAAAGAAATATTTTCTATTGAAATTTGGGCTGGGCACGTGCCCCTGTGCCCTTTATCACCAGCCGCCACTGGATAAAACGTCTTTTATTTTCGATTAAATCGTAAACTCACTAAAGAGAACGACACTAAGGTGAATTTTATATTTAGCGTTATGAAGACAGTTATTTTTAGGGATATTTCACGTCTACTGACGTGCTTAGTCGTTATCCTAAGTGACAATTTTAAGTCTTCGAGAAGGACGCCTTAATTTAGTAATGGTCGTGTTATTTTAGGGCAGTATTGGATAGAGATGGGAATAAGATAATAAGAGGAATAGATACGAATATTCGAATATCCAATTAGAGATAGTACGTCGTGACGATATTTACGAGGTATGTAAATTAAGTAACGAGACTGGCAACGTAGCGCCCAATCTAGCAACACTGCGGAGACGGGACTTGGAAGGGCGGTAGGTTAACACGTAATTTACCTTCAGTACAAGTTTGAATCGTTTTTTTCTAGTGCGTTTTAAAAATGAGTGAATATTTTGAGCAACGGTGTGGTGAGGTATCAGGTTTTGCTTCAGACTTGGACACAGCGCAACGGATACTTTTGCTAAACTTCAACACGCCTACGGAGACAGTGTTTTTTCAAGAGCCCAGGTTTTTCGGTGGTTTAAGGCATTCTCAGAAGGAAGAGAGTCGATTGAAGATGATTTTGACTAACGAATTGGGGATGAGAAAAATCTGGGCAAAAATGGTTCCAAAAAAACCTTTCGCAGGACTTTTAGGAGTCGATTGGAAATAATCCCTTTTATGGAACGTGTCATTACTGGCGATGAGACTTGAGTGTTTGAGTAGGACTAGGAAAGCAATCGCCAAAGCATGGAATGGCACACCAAGCTCTCCAAGCCCCAAAAAAACAAGAATGAGCAAGTCGAATATTCAATGCATGCTGATTTGCTTTTTTGATAGCCAGGGAATTGTCCACAAAGAGTTTGTGCCTCCGGGCTAAACAGTAAATCAACACTTTTACAGAGAGGTTCTTGAAAAACTTCGAAAAAGGGCCATGCATGTGAGACCAAACATCAAGAACAACTGGATGTTGCATCACGACGATGCGCCTTGTCAGACTGCCATATCAGTAAACAAGTGTTTAGTCAGTAAAAATATTCCTGTGGCTCCTCAGCCTCCTTATTCGCCTGACTTGAGTCCTTTTGACTTTTTTCTCTTCTCGATATTGAAAAATCACCTCAAGGGGCGTCATTTTGGGACTATAGGAAACATTCAAACGGCTGTAACCGACCAGTTGAAGGTTATTCCAGTATATGAGTTCCAGCAATGGAATGGAAGAACCGTCTCCAGCGCTGTGTAGCTTCCCAAGGAAGTTATTTTGAAGGAGACAATACTAAATTGTAATTCTATTCGAATAAAAGAAAAAATAAAAAATCAGCCTTATTACTTAATTTACACACCTCGTATTTATTCGTATCGACTTGAGATTAAATTTCTGGGCCTGTTTCAATACGCTGAATGATGCGCAAAAGACGTTTCTTTTTTATTCGGTCAAAAGAGACGTTATATTGGCATATAATGTAATCAATCAAGTTTATTTTTTAATTACTATTTATATACACTACTCCAAAAAAAAAAAACAAGGGAAAAAAATAATTCTTAAATTTGTTGGTGATTTTTGAGACTGTCCTTTAATTTTTTATAAAACTTTTATGAAAATCGGTCCGAGAAAGCGGTTCAATGGATCGATTTAAAAATTTACAGGGCTATTGGTGGTACATTAAGCTGTACTAAAACCTGGAAACATTAGTCTCCCCATCACTATTTGTGAATACCTGGTAGATTTACTAAAACAACGAAAAAAGTTACTTTCTCTCATCAATTTGAAATTATCATCCATTTAATGAAAAAGGATAGTTCTGTCTTTGACCATCGATATCTCAGCAACCAATAACTGCACAGAGAATGTAAAGGCAGTTTCAAAAATGGTAATTAAATAAATGATGAGGGTGAACGGTTTTTTTCAAAAAATAGTAAAGGGATCTTGTAGGTAATTAATTCCAGTTTTTAAAACTGCCTTTACAGCACCTGCCTCGTCAATGGTTGCTGAGTTATCCATGTTGAGTTATCTATCTAATGCTGGTTATCGATGATCAAAGACAAACGGATAATTTTTCATAAAAGTCAGATATGTCAGCGACAAATTGATGTAAAGAGAATATAAAAAAGCAAACTGAAGCTGAATAAATAAGCTATCCGGACCGCGCTGATTTAATTACAAAAAAATCCGTGGACCAAAAAAATAAATAAATAAAAACCTCGCATTTTTTTGCTCACGATATTTCTTAGCATTGCGTGACTCATAACCGGCTCACTTTTTTTTGTTAAAAGGTCTCAAAACAAGAAACATGAAGTTTCATATTGTTTTTTTTTTTAAATCTAGATACGACCATACCATCAAACCATACCAAATCACCAAAACATTTTGTTTCCTTAATTTTTCGGAGTAGTGTATATCATTATTTACTTGCCTATATTTAGGTTCTATTACAGTTCTGCTGTATGTTGGAGTAATAAAGGTAAAATATTATTTATTATACCGGACGGACACTGCAAAAGCTTGTTAAAAAGGCCATTTTTGCACGGGTAGATATCTGCATGCACGCAGAGTACTTGAAGTATGACGCTTGCGAATTGAATAATCTCCCCGGCTCTGCGCGTAATCCAATTACCTCCCGATTCGCAAATCGCGCTTTAATTAACGCGTTATTATCGCGGACGCTAATAAGAAGAACTGCCAGACCGCGTTCGTCCAGAGGCGGGCGCTCCGTTAATTTATTTCGATAATAACGACAATTATAAGAATAAATTTAATTTACTGCGAACGTGCATGCAACGTGGAGGCCGGCTAATGGCCTTCGCCGGCCATAAATTATTATTTAACTAGAGAGCCGGCCTGTGTGACCGCATAGAAGACGGATTTTTGCAGTGCCGCGGTGAGGGCTGTCGCGTCTCACTAGCCCAATCAACGGGGAGAAAGCCGGTCATTAATTGTTATCAGCAAACAAAAAATATGGTCGTATAGAGAAGAAAATTCTAAGAAAGATAGCGTTTTTTGCGACTCGAGTTTTAATGGCGAACATAACTAAAAAAAATTCGCAAAAGTCAAAAAAACGTTTTTTTTGCAAAAAAAAAAAGCCTACACAAAAAAATTAAATCAGAAAGTTGTAGGTCTTAAAAATGCGCGTCGAATGAGATGTGAACGAAAAAAATCGGTTCATAAACATTTGAAAAAAATTTAAAAAAACGTCAAAAATCGCGTTTTCGTATTTTTTATGTATAAATTCCAATTTTGTGTGAACAGATTTCTTGTTAACTACAAATATAGCCCAAGACAAGCGGAAAATGATCCTTTTTTTCAAAACTTCAAAAAAAGTCTTATTTTTTCGAGTTAAAAAAAAAGACGTTTTCAAAAACCAGCTTTCACCAGAGAATTCCTCAATGGGATTCGCCTGAGGAACATTTGAACAGGAAGGTTATGTGTCTTCGGAACAAAATTGTTGTCATTTGTGGCTAACCAATTTCTTGTTCTTCTGGTGTAATGGCACGAGACTAAGTCAGGCCAGAACATTATTTGGTAGTATATAAAATTTCGAATGTTTGTGAGGAGAATGTCTGCATTGATGGCTTCACCTCGAACATGTCCAACATGTGGTCGTGAAACACCAGCCTCTGATACGGCAGACCACACCAGAATTTTATCTTCAAACTTAACTTTGCCTTTGAATTTAACTTTGTCAGGAACGTCTTGTACATTGTCCGCATAGAAACCGTCATTACTTTTGATCTCCGAGTTGGACAACGTGAAATATTTTTTGAGCCTTTCTTCTTTTGCGACAATTTAGATTATTTCTGACCAGTTGAGCGTGAAATATATGTAGTATCTTCGAGATAACTTACGCGTTGACATTCTCAATGTGTTTTTTGCTCTTTCAATCAACCTTCACTTATTAAGCAGTGGCGGCTCGTGGGTGTGTTACATGGGTGGGCACAGGGTGTGTCAGTAGGATTGCTCATTAGCAATGACGCCGCAGGCGAAAATTTTTAAAATTTTCAAGGTCATGCGTTTTACTGACACTTCAGAATTTCAATGAAAAATTATTTTATACAAAAATATAGACCTTCGCAAGAATAATTTTTGGGATTTGGTAGCTTTTTGAAATAATATTTAGTCACGAATATTGAGGGCTTAAATATATTAACATAATGGGTGGCAATATGTGAAAAAAAATGATATAGGTATCTTACCGTTATTTGTCGAGGAAATCAGCTCGCCTGTCCTTATTGTTCACAAAAATGTTAATCGCCTTTTCATTAAAGTCCCGGATTTGCTTCACAAAATTTAATACAATTAATTATTTGGTTTAAAATATGTCTGTTTTTATCCACATTTTCATTGTGACGTCTTACATTTTCACGATAAGCACTATCAACTTCATCTACCTTTCCCAACACACTAAAATCTAAGATGTTATGTAAATGTTTTTCATTGTAGCTAGCATGTTTCTTAGCTCGTTCATTTAACTGTTTTAAATAACTCACCCCTTCTTGAGTCCATGTACTTTGGTTGCCACCCATCACTCAACAAATAAAACAAAACAGTTTGTTTCTTTTAGGACACCCACATAACCACTTAAATCTGTCGTAGACACTACTATTAAAATTTCATGAATAATTTCGCGATTTTCCTACGTCTGATTTGTAAATAATCAAATCGGGTATCGGCCTTCCTAACCATTTAATTTCCGTTCGGATCTCGTATGTAATATCTTTATTAGTCAATAAAAAGTCCACCGAATTAATTTTGAAACGTTTCACAATCAAAAACAGTAAAAACACACTTCTCAGCGAAGAAAATAAACAATAACTAAAAAAAGGTCACTCAACAAGTGTGACCCGTTCAACTGATTTTCGAACGATTTAACGACGTCTGTCTGCTGCAATGGTCTCCAAACTTTACCAGTCACCGAAACAGCCCGATTAAAAACGAGGGCTAGCAAACTGTGTGCCCAGGCCCACGCGCGCGAAATGCGAGAAATTCAGAGTACGGTGGCTCGGGGCTCGATCGAAAGTCTGTCATATATATGTGATAAAAATCATTATTTGTGGTATAAAAGGAATAATAATTAGAATATGAATAGTTTGTCGTATACAATTAATTGATATTATTGTAACAGTAATTTATAGTAAATTAACACAAAAGAAATATTTTCTATTGAAATTTGGGCTGGGCACGCGCCCCTGTGCCCTTTATCACCAGCCGCCACTGCAATAATGTCTGAATAAAATATTGGAATAAAAACTTAAAAATATTGTGTTATTTATAAATTTTATTTTACTATCGCCATCAAAACGAATATCTTTCGACGTATTCAGAACACCGCCATTCATTTATTTTTCTGCGTACCGGAAATGCTTAATTGCACCCTAAAATTCGTCATTCGCTGCCCCGGGAGCAACGCAGCATTATAATCCTAAGCAAAATCCGCGGGGATTTGGTGACACACATATTAGGCCTGCGGGGCACGAGGGTCCCTATTTATTCGCGTTTTTTAATAAATAGGGCCGAAGGTTGGGTTTTAATTATAGATTACGATGCCCTGTGCGCCATTTCGTCCCCAGGCAGCATCGAAATATGTTTAATTTCGTGGCATTTCTGCAATAATGCTTGTTTTGAATTTTAAATTAATCCTTTTGTAGAGTTTGCTGGGGGCCTGCTTCATTTTAAATGCAGTTAGAAGAAGACGACATAATGCATAATTCACTTTAGTAATTTATGAGGTTTGTTACACAGGGCGTTCCTGTTTATAGATAGGTATCTACAAAAATTCAGAAAAATTTAAAAAAAGTTATAATTTGATATACAGTATGTCCCCGGATCGAGTTTAAAAGAGGAAAAAAAAATTGTGTTTTTGATTTCTTAGAAAAAGTCACTCTTGATGATTTGCCCTGCTTGATATCAAACCCACAAAACGCAAATTACTTTTTATACAACTCAAATGGTTGTCGAGATAATACCATTTTTCTTCATAATTTGGACTTAAAATTTTAACTTTAAAAAAATTCTAGTAGGCGGATTTCATTGCAAGATATCACTGACAACTGCTGACAACTAATGAGTCAGTATAACTTCAAATCGAATCTTCGTCATTTTGCTACTATTTATATACTATAATGTTGACTCTGGAACAAAGAATTTATTTGATTCAATGCTACGGAATTGGGGAAGAGTGCTATCGTGTTGTTTAACTAAATAAATTTAACGAAAAAATACCCGGAAGTTAGCATTTCTAATGTCGGAGCGAAGAAGTTGGTGACCAAGTTTTTAGAAACGGGCTCTGTTTTAGACATTAAAAAATAAAAAAAAATGGGTGAATGAAGATGATGCTGCTTCAGTTCTTGCCCTCCATTCCGTGAGAGAAGCTCCAAGATTATCACTTAGAAGAAGGGCAATTGAAACTGAAATAAGTAAATCGCATTTACAGAGAATTTTCAAGCAGAACCGGATTTTACCATTTAAACCAAAATTCAGGCACACCTCAGAGGAGGGTGATGAAGCTAAAGGTTTGGATTTTTGTTTGGAGATGGGCAACAGAGTTTTAAATGACGTAGGATTTCATAGGCGAAGTTTGTTCTCCGATGAATCTACTTTTTCAACAAACGGCGTCGTTTCCTCTCAGCATTGCCGGTATTGGAGTGAAACAAATCCCCACTTTACTGTTTCTTGTCGAAGACAATATTTCAAAAAAGTTAATGTGTGGTGTGCGGTTTCATATACAAATGGCATTATTGGTCCATATTTTTTCAAAGAAAATTTAAATCGTAATACATATTTGGAGATGCTATAAAATGTTTTAACAGATCAACTTGATGAACTTCCTTTTAGTTATCGAACGAGAATGTTTTTCCAACAAGATGGGTGCCCTGTTCATCATGCCATTACTGCCCGTAATTCCGGCTCAATTCCGAATTTAATTTACTTCGTTTATTATTAATTTAGTTTTGATATCATTTCATAATCAGTTGTGTAATTCAATGATTAAAACATGAGACTAAGTAATTCGAATACTTTTTTTTAGCTAACTAATTAATTGAGTTTCTATAGCATATAGTATCCTAGACAACGAAATTATTGGGTTAAATCCGCCAACTAGAATTACTTATAACATTTTGTGAAAGTCCAAATAATGAAGAAAAATGGTATTATCTCGAGAACCGTTTGAGTTATATAAAAAGTAATTTGCGTTTTGGGGGTTTGAAATCAAGCAGGGCAAATCATCAAGAGTGACTTTTTCTGAGAAATCAAAAACAATTTTTTTTCCTCTTTTAAACCCGATCCGGGGACATACTGTATATATAGGAAAGAAACTGAGACTGTTAGATATATCCTCAACGATTCACACCACCCTTTTAAACATATTTAAAGTTTTAATTTTCTAATTCATCGCTTGTTAAGATTCCTCCTCAGTAAAGAGAAGTTTGAACATGAGAACAATTTAATTACGGATATAGCTAAGAATAACGGTTACTCAAACCATTTAATAGATAAGTTAATAAGGAAGCATACATTTAAGAGCGCCCTGTACACTTCCACGACTTTTCGTAGAAACACTGACAATTCGATATATCGTCATCAAAAGTATATTGGGCAAACAAAAAAGATTTATTTTGACTAGATTTAAAGAACACATTGCTCATTTGAAATATGGCAGAACGGAAAAATCTTGTGTTGCCCAACATGCTTTTGACAACAACCATAGGATAGACAAAAATAAATGAATTAGAAATGTAACAAACAGTAGACAGTTGGATGCTTTTGAAAGTTTAGAAAGCATTAAGTGTAACAGTAGTATGAAAAAGGACAATGGTCCAATACCCAACAGTCCACTGTTCGCTCTGATAAACAAAGACATATGTTACGGTTCAGTGAATCGTGACGGCAAATTAAGTATAAATAGAGTGTAAGTATAAAAAGTGTGTTGGTTAGAATTTACCCTAACTTTTATGGTTTAGAGTTATCTCTAATACCTATGTATGCATGTACATATGTATATTTGTTAACGTTGTAGATTCTTTATTTTGTAAAGAAATTTATTTCTTACAAACTCTTTTTTTTAAACAGAAACAATAAAAAAATACTTGGTCCTACACTACCATATAAAATATACGAAATTTCTAGCAAAGTCAACGTTTGCTGTTTCTATAACGAATTGCATATTTATTTTCCAGCATATTTAACCGCAATTTAAAATTGGCAACTGAAAGTATTTTAACTTGAATTCGTAGGTGGTCTCCCTGCAATACAGATGTTCTGTCGAAGCTTTTGAGGTACTTCTTTTTTGAAAAAAATCGTAATGCCACTGGATACAGTTACAATTAATTTGTTGGCTCTCAAACGCATGGCCGCCATGGTTATACACGCGAGACAAAGTCGCTGCAATCCAGCTGTTTGGTCAATATGCCAAAAAAAGGGAGAAAAAACATTTCGGTCTCTTGTTTCGTAACAACGTGTTAGAGGTTTTGTTATTGTACAATAGTTTTGGAGTGTGTGTAATATTTCGAAATTAGAAAGAATACGAGGTGTGGCTGTTAAATAACGGAACTGATATCATAACACTTTTTAATCGTTACCAATTACAGTAGCAACTTTTTCGCCTTCAATGTACACCCCTTGGCGATCTCTACACCGCTCCATACGACTTTTCCATTGTTGGAAGCAGTGCTGGAAGTCCGCTTCTGTCAGCTGGTTCAGAACTACCGTTGCTTTTGCTTTAACCGCTTCCACACTTTCGTAAGTAAAAAAACAGGATTCATCATATCACAAGTAATCAATCACCGTGTCTAACAAGTCTAGATCAGTGTCAGTGTTGTTTAGAACGTCGGCGCAACTGTTCATTCTGGATTCCTTTTGCTCGGGAGTGAGGAGTTTTGGCACCATTTTGCGCAATCTCTGCGCATGTTGCACGATTCATGCAAAATCTGGCGAACATATTCTTTGTCGATTCCTGTTATTTCAGCAAGCCCTCGGATGCTTAGACGATGATCTTCGCGGATTAATTTACTGGTTTTATCAATGTTTTCGTCTATATTTGACGTTGAGGGCCGTCCGGGGCACGGATCGTCTTCGGGATAAACATTCATTCCCGTACACGTCTTTTAACATTGCATACGCTTCTGTAAAAGTTTTCCCCAGTTTAACAATGAACTTGAGATTAACCCGTTGCTCCATCTCAACACTTAACATTTTTTTCGACGCGTCACTGGGGCGTAGACTAATTCGAACGACTGCTACAGTCAAACTGAGCGACCCCCTGGCTTGTCCAGCGAGCTCAGGCTGAGGAAAGTATCACCAGACACAGTTCTGTTCAAACGTTCGCAGCGCGCTGGTAGCAGCATCAGTTCGATTATTTAATAGCCACACCTCGTATAAAAATATAGAAAATGGTAAAGGCAAGTGTAAATTTATGAAACTATTGGCGGAATTCCATTGTAAAATATAAAAATCAAATACTTGTTTAAGTTTTGAGAACACTGGAATTTTTGAAACTGTCGGAAAATGAAGAATGATACCCATGTTTTTGAGGGAGACAATTCCTAATTATTAGATACGCATTTCCTAATGATAGTAAAATTTGTGGACAATATTTTATCCATTTCTTGCGGTTGTCGGTACGAATATTTTTGCGAGGTAACGCTGGTTCAGAAAACCGCAATCCCACCGTATAATCTAATTACAGGCGAGTAAAATTCCGTTTATATTGTCAATACAAAGGCGCCACAAAAAAAGTCTGCGTAACGCAATCTACCTAACCACACAAAGACCAGATTCTTAAAAAAATGCAATAACGGCAGATATTAAAATACAAAGGCCTAAGAAGCGTGGGATTCTTTTTTTATATAATGACATATATTTATGTAGCCAACACAATCTTATATCACAAATATTACGGAATGTTTAAATTTGGGTCAAAACGCCACAAAAAAATTGATGTCCAGTAACAACTACGAAACGTCTGTGAGAATTATAGGACTTTGGTTTCTAGTCGATGTTAAAAGCATAAAATGTGCCTCAGATATCAATTTAAAAAATTAGATAACATTGAAAATTGATTAACTACGTATTGGTATGAAAAAGATCATTAACACGTTAACAATTTAAAGATTGGCTAGTTTTAATCATTTCTTGATTATATCAACATACTTGGCGAAATATTGACTACAATCTAATGTTTCAGTATCGTGGAAAAAGTGTCTATAGTTTTTCCTTCTAGGCTAAGAGTTGCAGATCAACTCCAAGATTCAGTTTGAAGGAATTTATATGAAGATTGGAGAATATAGTGCCGATATTTATTACCAGAATTTGATAGCTAGAATTCTTACAGTGGACCTGGACTTATAGCTAGAACTCTTATAGTGGAATTCTTGTAGGTGACCTCTACATTAGGTCACTCTATTAGCCTGTCGTTTCTAAGATAACACCTGCCGTACTTGTTACTTGTTATGTCCTATTTCTCCTTTATAGGACATCTGTAAAGCAAAAGCGTTTAGCTAAATAAGTCGCTTTACTCAATATATGTCAAATTCTAACTTATTTTCACTATGACTAATACTAATAATCTAAAAATGGTAGCTGGTCTCTGTGTTCCATTTCATATGTAAATTTTATGGTAGGGAAACGGTTTTTAATTTAATTTAGCAACAAAATTGTCTAAATTAATTGCATTTGTATCAAATACTCTAGGGAAATATTCAGATGTATATTTTGCTTCTGTCTCACATTTACCTATAAAAATATGTGGGATGAAAGGTGACATGGAATTACCCATTGCCGTTCCTTCATGCTGTTGAAAGTATTCACCACTAAACTGAAAACAATTTTGATTCATACAAATCCTGGTAAGTCGAATGTATTCCTTAATAATTGTATCGTCTAAACCACTTAATTCGAGTAATTCCCTGAGGTAGTCCAAAGTTTGTGGGATTGGGACACTTGGAAACAATGAGCATACATCAACTTGCAACTGGATATTTTTGATATTGTTAATGAACTCACTAGAATTTTTAACTGATAAACTTGTTTTTGCTATAGGCAAATTTTCGAACTCGTTAGTTAACCATTTTAACTCTTTCATTGCAACTATTCTCATGAGTAAATTTGAGACAGAAGCAAAAGAAAAATTCGAGTATTTCCCTAGAGTCTGGTTCACGTACGTGGACGATATCTTCGCGGTATTTGATGCAAAAGCAATTAGTTTAGATAATGTTGTTGCTAAACTAAATAACCGTTTCCCTACCATAAAATTTACATATGAAATGGAACACAATGAACAGCTACCATTTTTAGATGTATTAGTTATTGGAAATAGTGAAAATAAGTGTTGACCTTTTCAGCAAAGAATGGTAAGTTATAATTTTCTTATTCACCGTTTGTTAAATTTTCCATTCAGTAAAGGGAGATTTGAACATGAGAAAAATTTAATTAAAGATTAGCTAAGAATAACGGTTACTCAGTCAATTTAAGAGATACGTTAATAAGGAAGCATACATTTAAGAGCGCCCTGTACTATTCCACGACTTTTCGTAGAGATACTGACAATTCGAAATTTGTTTCGTTACCATATTAACCTAAATTCACCCGCGGACTAGAGAGAAGTTTTTAAAAATATCAATATCAATTTGGTTTATAATTATAAAAATAAACTACAGACGTTTATGGGCAACCCCAACGAAAAAATTGACTATAACGAAAGTCAGGAATATACGAATAAGTTGTAAAGATTGTGATCAAAAAGCATATTGGGCATACAAAAAGATCTATTTTGACTAGATTTAAAGAACACATGGCTAATTTAAAATATGGCAGAACGGAAAAATCTAAAATCTTTCCTTCGACTAAATGATTTATTTATTATGTTTTCTGTACAAGTGTTGTATACTCTTACTTATAGTTTTCGTTCTTTATCTGTCATTTGCGTATGTCAATTTTGTTGAAGTGAATTTGGTCGAGTTGTACCTATTATTTTTTTTTGCGCTCATAGGTCACTCAGTAATTTTCTAGTACAGTGACAAAGGAATCATAATATTTATCTACCGATACAGTGAATTTTCGGATTCCCTCCAAGTCTTACACAACCAGTCGAACTCCAAACGAAGATTCCGTAATTGAATTTATTACGAGTTCGAACAATCACAATTAAAAAAAGATGGTCATCAGCTAGAGCGCAGAAGTAGAAGAAGCGTAGAAGTAATTGAATTTCACGATTTGCCTCAATGTTGGACGGTCTTTTCACCAGCGTACGTACGACGAGGGATAGCGAGTTTTTTTTTAATACGACAATCGCAACAACGCACTTATTCACTTTTTCATGGGATCAGTTGATGGTTCTGTTTTGTTATTTTTTGAGCCATACTAGCTAAGCATAAATGAGTGAAATACATTTAAAAAAATAGTACTGATGTAACGGTCTGATGAATCTCTGAACCAATGAAATATTGGAAGAATCTGTTGTCTTCACTTCATTTGCCATGATTTTCATTCAAGTCTTGGATTAATCCCTGGATTAGGTTAACATAATAAATATCAATATGATAGGAATAATTTTACGTTTATATTGGAAGAGGAACTACATTGAAAATATAATTAACTAATCTATAAATACAAGTTTCTATCTAATACGAAGCAAGGCTATTATTTGTTGGAACATTTGTGTATATATTATATAATTTTATGCGATTTTTTTTACTTTCTGGCACATTTCTTAGGAGTATAACTTGGCATTCCTTAACTTTCTGGCCTATTATAGAATGTAAGATCGGTACCGAATTTGGTAACATAAGACTAAGCTTAATGTGGGGTGCTTGTTAACTACCAATTACTTAAGTGCACCTGAAGAGGACTTAAAAAAATACGACCATGGGAGGCAAGGAAAACAAATTAAAAAGTGGAGGAAGAGATCACCAAACTCGAAATGCTTTTGAGTGAAGAATGATGACCTAAAAATAATTACCCAAAGACCCACACCAAAGATAACAATAGAGTTTCCAATGAAGTCCTTAACAAAATACTTTGCAACAGAATTACAAAATCATTTCCGGCTTCAACTGAATCAAGTATTTTGAAAATTGTATTTTATAGGACATGCATACTGCATTTTAGATGTGTGGAGCATCTCTGAAAAACCCTAGACACAAATTTACAGCTCCATATAATTTATAGTTCCCCCAAAGCGTTTAATAGGCCACTCACCGTTAAGCACCCTGTACACTAACTAGGTTACGCAGTTTTTTGCAAATTATAATTCATATTATAGTCTAGAATTCTCCTGACTTTCCTCAGTTGTGATTTACATATGTTTTTTAGACGGACCGACCCCAAAACCAACACGCCGCTACGCCACTGGTTCTCTTCGTTTATTCAGGTACGTTCCTCGTTCCGATTTGTTTTTTTTTTGGTGCGCGCACTCCAGGCATTCGCTCGCTTCCCAGTTCCGAAATGTTTCCTTTGTCGGGGAGCTGTACGAAAACTAAATAGAACGCCACAATGGGCAATTCTGTATAGTCTAGAATAGGAAACGGCGGGCGAGTTGAATCGTTTATCCGGAAGAAACTGGAAACGGTCGAGGAAAAATAATAATCGTTTTCATTAACCGCTATGAAAAGAATTTATTAAAATATTTTAGACGTGTTTGTACATGCTTTGTACAAAATAAAAAACGATACAAAATGAACGAAGCGTGAAAAATCGATCCTTACATTAATTTTTAGCACAAGCAACAATTTGTTTTATGTATATTTTTAAAAATTTTAAAAACCTGTTTGCTTTTTCTTCTAAAATAATCTCCCATTAAGATAAAAATATCTTTACTAACTTTTACTAATAATTTTTCCTCCTCTTTTTTTGTACTTGCATATTTATGTACAAATCAATGTTTTTTTAAAATAAAATATACCTATCATTTCTCCTGTTAATGTTGAAAAAATATGTTACGTAACAATAAACAAACGCAAATAATCCATCATGCTAGTCAAAATTATTTCTAAATCCTGAATCATTTTATAACTATCTAGCATCAGTGTGCTATAAAACTTAAACACGTGTTTGATGACTTGTATCAGTTTCTATTTTGTATGATATATGTTTTAATTTACTTTTGCTTCGATTACCTCAAGCAGAACAAATAAGCAAACCCAGTGGCGGTGCGTGATCCTAAGATTGGGGGTGCACCATACATAAAAATAACAATAATCATAAGAATATCCCTAATATGAGATAAATATGTATCTGTTATATTTAATACGAGATAAATATTTATCTCATATTAAGGTTATTCTTATGAACTTTATTAATTTGAAAACTTACCTAATTTTCTTTGTATAATTTGGATTTTTTAATTTCAATGGTTATTTCATCGTGACAAACTTCAAGCATGCACTGAAGTAGCTTGTTTTGTCTATACAAGTATTAGAAGTTCCTTTAAAAGCCGCCACGTTTTGTAAATGATACTTCATAGCCTCGTCTAATTCGGCACTGAAATCAATCAACCCACGAAAAATGCCGGGATTGGATGATGTTTCCGATTCATCGTGTCCTCTTAGGGCCAGTTCAAATTTTCCACAAAAACGAATACAGTTAATAATAATGTTTAAAACATACCTGTTTTTTTGAAACCGCTTCATTGTGTGCTGCCACTGCTCGTCGATGAGTAGAATCGAGCATTGTCGCAATATTTGCAGTGCCTAGCATGGCTAAATTCAAAACATTATTTATGTGTCCGGCAGAATTTTCATGTTTTTTTATTTTCTCGTTTATGTGATTTAAAACCGTTATTCCAGTTTTGGTCCAAGGTGTTTCTCCGCCAAACAAAACACACGGAAAACAAAACACTGCGTTCAATACATCGCATCCACTTAACCACAAATGTTTTTTAAATAAGTCATTATTAAATGTTCTTACAAATTGTTTATTTTTTTCTTTCAAGGCTAATTTTAAATTAATTTGGGGAGTGGGCCTACATAGAGTTTCAATTTGCACTTGTTCCTCCAAACTCAAGCTAGAAAATGAAGTTTTTAATAAGTTTTGAATAGAATTCATTATTCCAAACTAGATTCTAACCGAAAACCCAAGTTTATATTTATAAAACGTGAGCGATAAAACAGCGATGTACGAAAACAATTCACAAACTAACCGATTCTGACTTCTGTCACTCTCGTGCGCTCTTAAACTCCGCACATCATATCTATAGGATTCGCCCACTACTTTTCCTCATTGTGGAGGGGCAAGCAGTAACAATACGCGTTCGCTTTTTCGTATTGCACGGAAGCACAATCGTATTGTCGATTCCCGTGCCGCGATCGGAAACCAGTGGCGTTGGAGATAGAGACCTAGCGTCTAGTGGATTCGTAACGCTGCGGCCAAATAATATTGAGATGGTATTAACGCTAGGGATGCGGCAAGGCGATAAATTAAGAATGCATCCATTAATTACTAAATAAAATTATTAATGCTAAATTGTCGGTAGTGCGCGCGCACCAGCGCACCTTATAGCCCACCGCCACTGAGTAAACCTTATAATTAATGCATCGACCATAATTGCACGATGGTAAAATAAAAACAGAGCGAGTAATAGCTAACACTTATTTTTTGTGGCCTGCCCAGTAGGTAATAGCATTCCGCAGCGAGGAATTTCTATCATTCGGTAAGGGAGACTGGCACGCGAACCGAATGATTTATCGAGTAGTCTGCGGGTTTCCTTGCGAGCTGCCACACGAAGAATCCGATAAATTGCAGGCGGATTAGGTTGCGACTCCCGAACAATGTGGCATGCCTTTCGTTTTCGGAGTGAACACGGCGCGCGCAAGATTATCTCCGCGGAAAAAGTAGATTGGATAGCGCGGAATAAGCGGCGATTTGTTATTGCGAGGTATATACTGGAGCACAAAAGTGATGTAACACCCAAAGCATTTTATCTTCCGCAATTATTTTTATATTTCGGTCATCGTGACTGGTTACATTTTGAATCTATCATAAAGTTTTGAATCTTTCAAGGTCGAATCTGTAAATTAAGAAATTGCAAGGCTCTAATATGGCGGACGCCCCTAAGATGGCGGATTCCTATTTCTTCATAATACCCTTGACATGGATATCAAATCAAAGGGTTCGATGAGTAGAATAATAAGAATAATAATAATACTCACCCTATAATTACTCCGAAGAGTAACCCCTTAGGTCCTCTCAGGGACCTGTGCGGGAAAGAGTTACTATTATTATTATTTGCCATGGCGCACTGGGAGCGACTTAAGATTATTTCGGTAACGCATTTGCTTTACAGTTCTGAGGAAACCCAGAAAACTCAGAACATTACCAAATCTAGGGCATGTGCGGTTGGATTGGCATCTATGCATCCACACATATACACTAGTGTATTAGTGGTTGCATATCAAGCCCTGACGGAGAAAGCGAGACAATTAAAAATCGCTACCCCGGCCGGGACTTGAACAACGCGCACAGAGGTATCGCGACTGGAAAGACGGCGCTTTAACCCACTCGGCTACCCGTGCCCGTATAGAATGCGATAAGCAACGTGATGTTGTTCTAAATATAATATGGCGGACGCCCCAAAATGGCGGATTTTTTATTTCTTCACCATACCCTTGACATGGATATCAAGTCAAAGGGTTCGACGAGTAGAATACGATAAGCAACGTGATGTTGTTCTAAATATAATATGGCGGACGCCTCAAGATGGCGGATTTTATTTCTTCCTACCCATTAAGAAAGGCAGAGAGATATAAGTACGTATTTTTTATTATTCGAGCTAAAAGGGGATTACTTATTTTTATACATGATATAAATAAACTTACAGTAGAAACATAAGTACGTGATGTTGTTCTAAATATATATGGGAGCCTAAGATGGGGATTTTTATTTTATAATACCCTTATGGATATCAATAAAGGGTTCGACAGAGAAACATAAGAACTGATGTTGTTTAAATTATTCGAGTCCCAATGGCGGATTTTTTATTTCTTCACCATACCCTTACATGATATCAAGTCAAAGGTTCGACGAGTAGAATACGATAAGCTACGTGATGTTGTTCTAAATATAATATGGCGGACGCCTCAAGATGGCGGATTACTTATTTCTTCACCATACCCTTGACATGGATATCAAATCAAAGGGTTCGACGAGTAGAATACGATAAGCTACGTGATGTTGTTTTAAATATAATATGGTGGACGCCCCAAGATGGCGGATTTCTTATTTCTTCGCCATACCCTTGACATGGGCATCAAATGAAAGAGTTCACCGAATAGAATACAATACTCAAGACTCTAATACTAAAATGTATAAAATAAAATATATTACGTAAAAAAATTCTTTTAAAAGAAGCTTTTATTTAAAAACACTGAAATACACAGTAAAAAGTGCACAAAAATTGATCAGTGAATCTTTTTAAAATATGAAATATATATTTTGAAACCTTCAGGCGTCAAACGTCATATTCCTATATATTTCCTATTTTAAATAAAACCTCAGGCTTTTAAAACATATATTTTATATTTTAAAAAGATTTATTGATCATTATTCTATTATTTTTACTTTTTTAGTTCAGCGTATTAAATAAAAGCTAATTTTTAGTAAGATCTTCTTTTTACACATATTTTATTTTCATTTATTTATTTCTGTTGACATTAGATTTTCTCCCGAGTTGTCATTTAGCATCTAATTTTTGAGGTTAGGTAAGTGTGAATGTAAATTTTAATTCCAGAGACTCCAGAAGTAGTTCTTAATTTCAGTGTACTGGCGATAAACTATATAAAAAAATGTAATCATTTAAACTTTTTCGGCGACTTCCTTGTTTAGTTTTGAATTTATGAAGATATGTGGTAGCGAAAAAGCGAATCTGGATTTAAATTATAACATCATTCAATAAGTTCGTAGGATGACTAATAAAACAACAACTTTTAGTCAAAACTAGACTTTGTTCATCAACATAATCTCCTTCGAGAGTAATATATTCTGTAACATTTAAATGCCTTTCTAATAGAACGATTTGTCCCAATCACCTCCTCATTGGAGCTGTATCTCTTTCTGGTGAGCATTTTTTTGAGATTTGCGAACAAGTAATAGTCGCTGGGAGCTATATCTGGAGAATACGGTGGGTGCAGAATCAATTCGAAGTGCAATTCGTGTAATTTTGCCATTGTTGCGATCGACTTGTGACACGGTGCATTGTCTTGTTGAAAGACCATTTCTTCGGTCTTCATTTGACGCAATTTTTTTCGCGATTTCGTCCTTCAAACGCACTAATAATCCTGTATAATTTTCAATATTGATCTTATTTCCCTTTTCAAAATATTCGATGAATATTTTACCATGCGCATCCCAAAATACGGACGGCATAATCTTCTCAGCCGACTTTTCTGTTTTTGGTCGCCTTGGACGGCTTTCAGTGATTGCTGTCCGCTCAGTTGACTGCCAATTTCACTCTGGAGTGTAGTGATGGATCCATGTTTCCATCCATTGTCATATATCGCATGAAAAAATTCTTATTTCGTCTAAACAGCTCCAAACGGCACTCTGAATCATCAACAAGTTGTTGTTTTTGGTCAACAGCGAGTAACGATCCATTTCAAACAGAGCTTCCGCATGGACAAACGTTCATACAAAATAGTGAATCCATTGCCTTCTGATATCTTTAAGGTGTCACCTATCTCACGCAACTTCACTTTATGGTCTTCCAAAAGGATTTTGTGCACTTTGTTTATGTTTTCTGGAACAATTACCGAATTTTGGGGACCAGAGCGTTCAGCATCGTCGGTGTTTGTACGACCGTGTTTAAAATCAGCAAACAACTTATCTAGCATTTGTCTCGATGGAGCATGGAGTCCAAAGAAGACTTGTCAAGCCACTGCTTTGCTTGAAGAGTATTTATTCCAATTAAAAAGCAATGTTTGGTCAACACACGAAATTAAGATATTTCCATTTGAAAATCACAAACCTAGCGTCACTAATATCACTGTAAACTGATGGTCGGAATGTCATTAAATTTTGACATATGTATATCGGTTGAAGGTTGGTACTATCTAAAAATCGTATGGATTTGTCAACAGTGGCGCCATCTATATACATCATGCTACTAACTTATTGAGTGGTTATATGTATAGAATCCAGCGGGTCAAAAGACATAGGAACATAGTGGACTAATGAAAAACGGTACCCAATATCATTTGCGATCGTAGAAATGCGGAAGAATACAGCTATGATAGTCAATTTTTCATATTTCCCAGGGTTTCAAGAAACAAAAAATAATAAAAAGGGAGTTTTTAACATCTTTACTTATTGTTCACTGCGACTTCTACATCACAGGCTGCTCCTGCCCTGAATTGATGGTTATTGGAACCAAAGATACTCTTTTTTCTGTACAGAAACACCCTAGAACATATTTCCCTGCATGGGCAAATTACTGCAAAATCCGCGTCCTCGATTCGAGTGCTCTACGCTCCACGTCAAAGTGGAAAAACGCACGAGTAGTTTTTTGAGTATGTGATTAGCCGGAGTGTGGACGCCCTTTCTCTATCCGGCCGGCTGAGTGGGCACTGCGGGGAAGCCCTTCTGGCTGGCGCAAGAAAGGCCTCCTCTCTCCGTCTAATGATACGTAATTACGTGAGATCGCTGGCAGCCGAGTGAATAAATGAGTGCCGCTGTAGCAGGAAGCGAGTTTTTTTTTTTTCGTCAACCGAAATATTCAAGTAGTGCTATAGACCAAGGTGTTTATTATGTAAAAATTGTCGGTGTCTCGCGTGTTCGTGAAAGAAATTGATGAGAACCGTCAATCTGTCTTTTGTCTCGATGGAAACAATCTATTTTTATTATGTAGGCGATTCAATATGAGCGTTGTGCCACCTGGTGACCACCCAACAAACTAGTTAATATCATTGATTTTATAGGGTGTTTTTGGCTGTCGAAAAATCCTGATGTGTAGAGGCAAAATGCGTACGAATATATAGCCTGTACGAGACATGTTCCTGTTACATCAGAAAATACACTACTCACAAAAAATTAATTTCTGGAATGCAAAAAATATCAGATAAAAATGGTCGTATCTACGTTAAAAAAATATTTGAAGCTTCAAATTTCTAGTTTTGAGATTTTTCTGCAAAATATTTCTGTGAGCTATACGGTTGTCACGCAATCCTAAGAAATACTGCGAGAAACGATTTTTGAAAATTTGTATTTTTTTTTTGTTTCCAAGGATTTTTTTAAATTAAATCATTGCATTGGCTGAATGCTGGTTTATTCAACTTCAATTTGCTTCTTTTATATTCTCTTTACGACAATCTGTTGCTGAAATATCTAACTTTTAATGAGAACGGATCCTTTTATCTCTGATCACCGATATCTCAGCAACCAATGACCGCACAGAGAATGTAAGGGTAGTTTAAAAAACTGGAATAAACACCCTACAAGACCCATAAACGATTTTTTGAAAAAATGTTTTTTCACCTTCAACAGTGATTTAAAGAAAAGAGAAAAAAAACTTTTTTTCGCTGTTTTAGTAAATCTATCGCGTATTCACAAATATTGATGGGGAGACTAATGTTTTCAGTGTTTTTACAGCTTTAATGTAACCCCAATAGCACTGTAAATTTTTAAATCGATCCATTGGACCATTTTCTAAGACCTATTGATCAAAGTGTTACAAAAGAGTTTAGGAACAAGCGTATTGTTTCTCAAATTCATATTTGTGGTATTTCAAAAATTATTGTTAAAGAACCCCTGTGTATTATTTTGCATGTTAACAATGACTGAAGGTATAGCTTATGAATATTATGAGAAATATATGTTAGTTTGCTTCATACAAAGCAGCGAGAACTCGCGTGAAGCTTAAGAATTGTATTTCAACAGGTAGTAACATTTCAAATTCGTTATAGTCCAGAATCATATCGTTTGGCCCAATGTTGTTTTTTGTTAAGGTTTCTGAAGCAAAGAATTCATACTATGGATGAAACTATTATCCTTTATTGGCAATTTGTAGGAAATAATATGATAAATAATGTAATAAAGGATAATTGTCGTGTCCATAGTATGATGTCTGTTCCGTCTTACTTAATAATTATTCAATTAAGAGCGTTTACACCATCTAGTGGTGGTCAGCTAAGAACGTCATCGTGAATGAGCCTTTAGATAATAATGAACCCCACCAGTAAATTGTCAGTTGTAAATTGTCGAGTAGTTTTATTTTAATTAAAAGGTGTTTAAAATTTTAAAAAACCCATTTTT
The DNA here is from genome assembly GCA_029963805.1 of Aromia moschata. NCBI lineage: Eukaryota > Metazoa > Arthropoda > Insecta > Coleoptera > Cerambycidae > Aromia > Aromia moschata. The sequence goes on from JAPWTK010000215.1 coordinate 356,597, forward strand.
TGAAAAGCCCCCCACAAATATTCCCCACAAAAAAAAAAAAAACCACACCCCCCCGGGGCCCCCACCCACTTTTTTTTTTTTTTTTTTTCCCCCCCCACACCCCCTCTCTCCCCCCCCCCCCCCCCACCCCACCCAACATACCTCTCGCCTCTTTTTTTTAATAAAATATTAATTTTTTTATTTTTTCCCCCCACCACCCCCGGGCCCCCCGAAAACGGACGATGGAAGACAAGAACTGACTACGCTACTGGATTCTACGTAGAAAATTGTATGGAAGTCTGGTTTACCTTCCAATAAAAAAGAAGCGTGAATTAACAGTGTCTGAAAACTTGGTGTCTTCACACTGTATCTTAATAACTAAAAGGGCTATGAAAATTCTGTTTACTGCATCTGTCGTTTCACAAAAGAGTAGGGCAGGAATGTGCCAACCTTTACCTCTTTATCTTTAAAGACAACTGAGTTCTCCCGCAAAAGTGACGAAAACTGGATACAGTGTACACTCTGTTCACAGTCTCCGTTGCACGATGATCATCTCACTCTCATTTCAATTTAAAACCGTTGTCTAACGTGATGACTTGGTTAAAAATCCAAACAAAGAGAAATCAGTCGAGTCCGCGTAAAATAAAAAAGAAAAGTAAATATCAAGAGGACGCTGAAAACTCACCTTTGCTCTTGTTGAGGCTGATGTTGCTCGGGAACGCCGCGATCTTCTTCCACGCCTTCTTCCCCCAGAAGCCCTTGCCGTGGGGCGGCGGCTCGCCCGCGACGCCTTGCGGCGCCGAAGCCGTCCTCGGCGCCCCCAGCGAGTTCGAGGAGGACTTGGGGCGCTCGGGGCCCCGCCTCAGGCTGCCCGCCGCGCTCCTGTAGCTGGCGCCGCTCGAGCTGCCGCTGAAGCCGCTGTCCAGGTCCGCGCCGAGCGGCACGGGGCTCAGCAGCTCGTCGGTGGGCCCGACGGTCAGGAGGTCGGCCAGCTGGTCGTCCGTCTCGTTCTCGCGGTCGGTGTCGTCGCTGCCCTCGCGGGAGTTCGACGGCATAAGCATCGCCTCCACGGAGAGGTTCAGCTCGCCGAGGACGCGCCGGTGGCCGCTCTGCACGCGGCGCACCTCCTCCTCGACGAGGCTCTGGTGCAGCGACGCGATTGAGTCCTGGTGGAGGGCGTGCTCGCGCACCTGGTTCCGGTGGTGGTTGCGGCGCGCGCGCGCTATGTCGCCGATCTCCTCGTAGATGTTCTCCTCGGTGCCGTACCTGGAAGCGGAGAGAACACGGGGAATACTACTACGTACAAGAAGTACCCGGATATTGTAATAAAAGCACATACATTGTTATTTGTTCATCAAAATTTATTTTGTTCCCTTTAAAGTAGGCCCCATCGAGTGCAATACAGCTAAACGTTTAACCCAATACTCCATACACCGCTCATAGGCCGCCGAAGGTATCGCCTTCAGCTCCTTCAGAGAATTTTGTTTGATGGCCTCTACCGTTTCAAAGCGGCGACCCCGTAGTGGCAATTTTAGGTTTGGAAATAAAAAAAATCACACGGAGCCATATTCGGTGAATACGGTGGGTTGGTCGATCGTATTTATTGAGTTTTTAGCCTTATATTCGGTCACAATCGTAGCTCGGTGAGTTGGCGCGTTGTCGTCGTGCAAAATCCAAGAATTTTTAATCCACAATTCCGGCCGTTTCCGACGGATACTTTCGCGCAAACGCCTCAAAATGCTAAGATAATACTCCTTACTAACCGTCTGTTCTTCCGGAAGGAATTCGGAACGTACTACGCCTCGATAATCAAAAATAAACTGTCAGCATCACTTTCACTTTCGACCGACTTTGGCGCGGTTTTTTCGGTTTCGGCTCATCATCATAGCGCCATTCCGATGATTGACGACTTGTTTGCATGTCGTACTCGTAGACCCATGTTTCGTCGCCAGGTATGATGCGATTCATGAAGTTTGGTTTACTATCGGCTCTGGAAACCATGTCACGAGCAACCTGCTTCCGATGCTCTTTTTGAAGAACATTCAGCTCTTTCGGAACCAGTCTCGCAGCGACGCGTTTCATGCCCAAAATATCACTCAAAATACCGTGAGCTGACGTTGTCGATATGTCACACTCTTGAGCCAACTCTCTAACACTCATGTGGCGATTTTCAAGCACTAATGTTTTGATTTTGTCGATGTTATCGGCTGTCGTAGAGGTCGATGGCCGACCGGAACGAGGCAAATCTTCGACGATTTCACGGCCCGCTTTGAACTCCTTATACCACTCGTAAGCCTGTGTTTTGGACATACGCGAATCACCAAAGGATTTATTTAACATTTTCAATGAATCGGCACACTAAATTTCGTTTGCGCGCAAAATTTTAAACAAACGCGTTGTTCCACTAATTTTTCCGGTTGAGTTTCCAGCTCACTTGACTAAGTCGTCTATTGCTAACAGCTACTGTAAACACACTGAGTGACAGATCGCGCTCTAAACAGGCTTGGTAATTAAGGAAGGGGCTACCAACCTGAAGAAAAAATATTTTACCGATTCCTTTTAAGCGGTTCATTTAAATATAATTTTTCAGGGTACTTTTTGTACGTAATTAAGGTGCTCGGGGGTTGAGGGGAGTTCTGCGATTTTTTGGAGTCGCAACTATCGCTTTGAAACCTTTTAATGTAAAAGTATTATGTACAAGTGGTTTCAGTCAAATTCAATGAAACTGGAGTACATGATAGTTCAGATACAGATTATAGTTGTATTTAAAATAAGAAAGTTGGGTAGACTTCCGGTAAATCCGGAATTTGTAAATAATGTTTGTTAAGTTGCAAAAAAGTAAAAAAAAATTAAAATCTGATATTAATAAATAAAGAAATTAGAGGCTGTTACTTGTCTCCAGTGCCATCCCGAATAGTGTTCCATTTGCATATATAACATAAGTTAACTTTTTTGTTTTGTTTTTCTTGTGTACATATACTACTCCAAAAAACAAGGGAACAACAAATTCCCTAAATTTTTTGGTGATTATTGGAAGGATGTATCTCAGTAAAAGTCTTAACTGATTTAAAAAAAAAACACATTTTGAAGCTTCAGGTTTCTAGTTTTGAGATCTTTCGGCAAAATATTTTTGTGAGCTACGGTTGTCATGCAATCCTAAGAAATAGCGCGAGAAATATATGTACAAAATTTTTTACTTTCTTCTTTTTGGTCCACGGATTTTTTTTAAATTAAATCAATGCATGGGATAGCTTGTTTATTTAATTGTGTAATCTTCATAAAAATTAAAAAAAAAACAATTTTGTTTCAACTTCGACAAGTTAAATTTGAAACTTACAATTGTTACAATGTTCAGAAACAATACACTTGTTCCTTTATTTATTTTGTAAAACATCAATCGTTCCGAGAGAACGGTTTGATGGATCGATTTTAAATTTTACAGGGCTATTGGGGGTACATTGAGCTGTCAAGAAAAACTTGGAAACAGTCTCCCCATCCATATTTGTGAATACGAAGGACATTTACTAAAACAACAAAAAAAGTTACTTTTTTCTTCTCTTCTTTAAATCAACGTTGAAGGTGATATTTTTTTTTTTTCAAAAAATCGTAAAAGGATCTTGTAGGACTTTTATTCCAGTTTTTGAAACTGTCCTTCATTCTCTGTGCGGTCATTGGTTGCTGAGATATCGAAGATCAAAGATAAAAGGATCCTTTTTCATTAAAGGCCAGATATCTCGACATATCGGGTCTTTTTTGACGAACACTGTTGCGCAATCTTCTAAAAACTTCCAAATAAAAGGTTTGATTGACGGTCTGACCTGCGGGAACAAACTCTGCATGAACTACGCCCTTGGCATCAAAAAATCAAATCAGCATTATTTTGATGTTTCATTGACTTGACGACATTTGGCAATGGCCTTTTCCATTGGCTTGACTGTTGCTTTGCTTCTGGGTCGTAACCATAACACCATGACTCCTCAACAGTAATGACCTTTGACAGAAAATCTGGATCAGCTTCAAGCTGTTGTTTCAAAGCACGACATGTTTCAACTCTATATTATTTTTGATTGTCAGTCAGAGCCCGAGGAACAAACTTGGCAGCAACCCTTTTCATTCCCAAATCTTCGGTTAAAATTCGCTGAACCGAGCTCCAAGATAACCCAATAATCTCTGACAGTTGATCAATTGTCTGTCGACGGTCTGTGAGCACGAGCTCTTGAATGTTATCAACATTTTCGTCGTTTCGGGTAGTTGATGGACGTCCAGAACGAGGTTTGTCATCAATCGACATGTCGCCATTTTTAAACCGAGCAAACCACTCGTACACTTGAGTTTTTCCCATAGCTGTTTTCAACATTAAAACAGTTTCAGCAATATTTTTACCGAGTAGAAAACAAAATTTCACAGCTGCACATTGTTCACTTAAACTTGCCATCATAAAAAAACGAAACAAGAACAAAACAGCGCTAGCAAAAACGATCACTGCAGATGAACAGAACAAGCCAGGTCGACAACACAGGCGGCACTGAACTGGCAATGAGTTGCGCTATACACGCCTAGCGGCGTACTACACAAGCTCCGCCGACGGCAATGCTGTTCCGGTTATTTTTGGGTACCCCATCGTATACACTGATATAGCCTTTCAAAATTAACTAAAAAATTTAGGAAAATTTTTTGTTCCCTTAATTTTTTGCAGTAATGAATTACGAATTTGCAGGAAAAACTTTGCGACTTTTGTATTAATCTTTTTTTATGTCGAGAAATATTTTTTTGAAGGGGTGGTAAATGATAGGGAATGGCCTGGTATACAGATACTCACAAAAATATTCGGCCACCATTCTATTTCTAAGAACGAATGTACAAAACACAAATTCACAATTAAGTAAGACTGCATCTTATCTCCTTAGCAAAAAAAAATATTGCACAGCGTAAAATTGGCAGAGACATAGGCATACCACGAAGTACTGTACAGTGTATAATAAAAAAAATATGAAATCGATAAAACGGTAGTAAATACAACACGATCACGGCGACCCAAAATATTAACTCAAAGAGATGAAAGGCAAATTCTCTAACAAGTAAAAAAAACAAGTACTACTGCCAGAGAACAATACAGAACAATATGTGCTGAGATTCAGGAGAGTACTGGAAAAATATTAGTACTAAGACAGTGCGTCGAACCTTAAGAAAAAAGCGCTACCACGGCTGATTGCAAACCGGATTAGTAAGGTCAACAGACAAAAAAGACTTACGTTTGCTGACCAGTATGTGAATGAGCCTGAAACTTTCTGGGATCAGGTTATCTTTAGCGACGAATGTAAATTTGACATATTTGATTCGTCCAGACGACAAATTATATGGAGAAAACCTGGTACATCGTTAAATAAGGAAAACTTAAAACCTACCGTAAAACACGGTGGTGGATAGCTCATGGTGTGGGGCTGTATGACGGCTGCGGAAGTGGGTAACCTTCATTTTATTGAAGGAATATTGAACCAATATTGTTATAATTAATATATTGAAGCATCATTTACAGGCCGGCGCCGAAAAATTGGGATTGGGCGATCATTACATCTTTCAACAAGATCATGACCCCAAGCACTGTGCCCGTAAAATGCGGGAATGGCTGCTATACCGTGCACCGATAATTGAAAACACCGCCACGGTCGCCCAGTACTAACCCTATCGAGCACTTATGGTCAAATCTAAAACGATATCTGCAAAATAAACGAATTACCAATAAAGAAGAGTTAAAAAATCATCTCTCAACAGAATGGAGTAATGTGACCCCGGAAGTGACCCGTAAACTGGTGCATTCAATGCCAAATAGGCTGAAAGCTATTCCGAATTCTAAAGTATACCTGACGAGATATTAGATGTGCCGTTTTAAATTGTTTGTACCTTTCCTATTTTTTTCTTTTTCTTTTGGTGCCGAATAATGTCATATAAATTGGATTGTTTTGTCGGCATTTTTAAATTTTTTTACTACTTTTTTATGTGGTATAATGTTCATATATAATTGAGGACCCTGCTGCAAGAACAATGCAGCTCCATTTTCAACGCGTGACGAGGTTAACTGTTTATAATTTCGATAAAAGTATTAGGCGTTATTTAACGCAAATTCCACACATCTCAGTGCATGGAGTATACATACACATATGTTGAGCTGCGAAATGCGTTAAATAACGTCTAATATTTTTATCGAAATTATAAGCAGCTAACCTCGTCACGCGTTGAAAATGGAGCTGCATCGTTCTTGCAGCAAGCTCCTCAATTGTGTTACTTTCTCTTGTTTGCCAGTGAGTGATAACTGTCTCTTGTATGTCAATTTATTAGCAATATCTAGGGTGGCGGAATACTTTTGCGAGTATCTGTAGTTCCACCTCGGAGTGGTGACGTCAGTCGTGTGCGCCCAGGCCTTCCGTCTCGAGGGTGACGACCTACCTCGTGAGATAGGTGTGCCTGGTCCGGTAGGTGCCCTCCCGGTAGGCGCCCGGGTACTTGCTGGGCACGTTGGTGTGCTTGGTGGGAGGCCCCGGCTCGTAGTACGCGTACGAGTAGTCCATGCTGGGCCAGGGCTGCGGGTCCGCCTGGCTGGAGGGCCCCGCCACGCTGAGGAAGTGCTCCTCGGCGGCCATCTTCGAGGTGGAGGGGAAGGGCGGCGGGTAGCTAGGCGGCGGCGGAAAGTGCAAGAGGGCGCGCTGCGACTGCTGCAGCGGCGGCGACTGTGGCGCGAACCTGGGGGCCGAGTGGTGCCAGCCTACGGGCAGCTGCTGGTGCTGGTGCTCGTGCAGCGAGGCTCCTCCTCGATGGGCGCACGCCTGGCCGTGGTCCACACCGCCGCCACTGCTGCTGCCGCCGCCGCATTGTTGCTGGTGGTGGTGTGGTCGGTGCCACATTTACCTGCAACGAAGGGATCGCTTGTAGAGTTATTCTATTTAGTTGTAATTTCTAGAATATGGTTTTATATTAAATTTTTTAATCCAGCTTATATTTTTAAACAGAAACAAAACAAATAAGACGATTTTATTTAGCAATATATTTACACTAGGCGCACAAATTAACCCTTTAACGCCCAAGTGAAGAGTCAAGAGACATGAACTTAGAGGCTCACATTACTGATAGAAAAAATAACTAAAACCATGTATATTCCAATGTTTTCGAGATAGCTCTTTCGAATGGAATCGTTAAAATTTGAAAAAAAATTGATGTAACCTTCAATTTTTAACAAAAACTATTAAATAACGCGATTTTTTTCAAGATTCATTTTTTTTAAAATCGCAATTTCAGCTATGTTATCGTCCTTAATACCACTCAAAAACAAATAGAAACGTGCACTCGAGACGTGTACTTGAAGGAAACGCAATGAGAACAATTTAATTTTCTCATTTTTGAGGTTACAATAACTAGATATGGCAAAATTCAAAGGGTGATATTTCTCGTTTTTTACCAGTTTGAGTTTTTTACTCATTGAGGCAAACGAAGAATTTTGAAAAATTATTAGCCCTCTAGGGGTTTTTGGGGTCTCTGATCACGATTATAATGTCAGAATTTCGAAATTCAAGATGGCGGATCCAATATGGCCACCATCCCGAATCAAATTTCAAATTTTTCGATTACCTATTTTGCCTCAAACTTTGTAAACCAGGGGTTCACGGGGTCGCTAATCACGATCCCGAGACGTCAGAATTTCAAAATTCAGGATGGTAGATATGACATGACGACCATTTTGAAGCAAATTTCGAAATCCTGAATAGTGTAGGTATATTATTTTATACCAAAATATGTATAGTTTTAATGTGATTTCAATAACGGAATAATGTAAGATCTTGAGATTTGGTGTGCGTCTTTTACTAACAGAAGGACATACTGAGGTAATATTCTTATTTTCCCTTTGCACCCGCATGGGGTTGGAACAATTCCTCAATATCTCAATTCATTATCTCAATATATCAATAATCCCTATTCATTATTTCATAATTTTTTTTGTAGGCTAATTTTTGACACTACAAAAATGTGCACTATATAACACAGTTCATTTCAAAACTTTTCTTTTTTTTTTTATTTTTTTCGAATATGCTATTTGACGCCTATTTTTTTTAAATACGCGTCTTGAAGCGTACTTTCAAGATATTATAGCCACAATTTCGAGAATTTCGAAACGGCAACGCTAAAACACTATATACGTCGCGTCAAAAAAGGTCGTCGCGTAGAAAACGTTATAAAACTGGCTCAAATTAATATTCTTCAAAATCTCAAAAAGTTTCGCTAACTTAAAGAGATTTATGATTTTTCTAGCCCAACCCGGTCAATATCGTACAATAAACAAAGAAATGGCGTCATTGTTAATTAAGGCTTGCAAAAAAAAATCGATCGTTATTTACTCGAAAAGTGATTAACAGATTGAGCTGAAATTTTCTGTAACTTCATACTACAAATAGAAGTCCCTCCAAGAAATTTTATGATCATAGTCGTTCTACTTTCGAAGTAAAAAAATAGTGTAAAAAAAGCACTTTTTCAACTTCAGCAGTCATTTGCAAGTTAACAATAGCACTTGGAGACTTCGGGTTGGGCTTAAAAGTTTGGAAATTCAATAGGCTACAACTTCTTAAATGCATATGCCTATAAAATATGCCGAGGAACGCAGATATAAGCGAAAATTTGAAGAAAAGAAAGTTTTTTTTTAAAAATTGTTAATTTGAAAAATTAGCGGAAGGTTTCAGCTCTACGGACCCCGCGCATTGTGTTAACAAAAAAATACATAGGAAACCGTCAAAACTAGCCTTATATGTCTCAAGATCACATACAAGTCTCTGCCTACTGGACTAATATTCATTCCCTGTCGTTATATCCCATTGAGCTTGAGCCACATGTGTGATTTCGAGTGGGTCCTGCTCCGCCAAAGCGTGTGGAACAAACTGTAGCAATTCGGGTGCGACACATTACGGAGTATATTTAAAATTAACCAGATGTGTCCAAACTTTTTCATCTCGCCACCCATCCATTTGTCATCGCATCAACGCAACATAACGAGCTCGATGTTTATAATAAAAATGCCGTAATAAACACCAACCGGTCGTTTCCTACAGTTTTTTTTTCTCTCTAGGGTCTGAGACTCGAAAGGCAAACAAACAATTAATTAACACATTTTATACTCACGTTCGGGATTTATACGCTCACACGTATTATGATGGAAATTTGTAAGGTGTAGGTACTAAATGGTTGTTAATTGCTACGGTTTACATAAAATACAGGCTTTTTTTAAAATTTGTATTTAAGTAAATTCATGTGGATAAATAACATTTCCTTTATGGTTAATAATTATATAACATCCAAAAAAAACGTCATCAACTCTGGCTATGAACGAGAGAGATAGAAATAGCAGTCATGTCTAAGCTTTTCGGTTATGTCAAACTATTGACAAGTGACTGTCACAATTTGTAAAATAAAGAATGGCTGTCATATAATGTGACAGTTTTGACAAGTAAATAAGGTTATAAATTCGAATAAGAATAGAAATACGTCTTTTTTTTCTTGGCCAACTTTGATGACCGGGTCGTATTCAAACACCCAAGTCTCATCACCAGTAATGACATGTTCCATAAAATAGAGATAATTTTCAATCTATTCCAAAAAGTCAAGACACCTTTCTCTCCTGATGTCCTTTTGTTCCTGCGAAATGTTTATAGGGAACTATTCTTGCGCAGATTTTTCTTATCCCCAATTCGTTAGTCAAAATCGAATGCACAGTGGCGTGATCCGAATTTAAGTCCTCCCCGATCATTCTTGTCGTCAACCGACGATCTGAACGCACAAGATCCTGTATTCTGTCGACATTTTCATCGGTTCTTGAAGATGAAGGTCTTCCGCTGCGTGGTTCATCTTCAATCAACTCTTTTCCTTCTGAGAATGACTTAAACTACCGAAAAACCTGGGCTCTTGAAAAAACACTGTCTCCGTAGTCGTGTTGAAGTTTTGCAAAAGTATCCGTTGCGCTGTGTCCAAGTATGAAGCAAAACTTGATAGCACACCGTTGCTCAAAATTAATGTCACTGATTTTTAAAATACACTAGAAAAAATCGGTTTACGAAAACATTCACAAAGAACAAACAACTAACAAGTTCAAACTTGTACTGCAAGAGCGTTACATATTAACCTACTCCCCCTCCCCCCTCCAAGTGCCGTTTCCACAGTATTGCCAGATCGGGCGCTACGTTGCCAGTCTTATTACTTAATTTACACACCTCGTGTACATATACCTATCTTTTTTTAATAATTAATGAAATGGTAATTTGTTAGAATAATTAGAATGAATCCAGTATACTAGGAAAACTGCAGAATCAAGGAGAATTTATAAGTGAACCTTTCTCTCAGATAATTGCGAACCAAATATGAGAGTGAGGGGTGAACTGTTCGTGAAAGAGATGGTGCGAAGGTCCAGAGTTGGCTGAAGTTTCGACTAAAATTCACATTTTATTCTGCTTGATTTAAATATTATTTTATTCACACTGAACACTATGTATGTATAAAACGTCCTCAAAGTACAGTATGCCGTGAAATCGATTCCGTAGTTGAATTATTACTTTTAGAACCCCACTGTCATGTTTTGATGTTTTTATTATATTAATAAAATTACTTTATAGTCATTGTCATTGCATAATACATAATTAAAACAAAACAAAAACATATACAACAAAGAATTTAATAATTAAATTAAATTTGAACTAAATGAGTGACATAAATAGAAGAATGTATTATTATTAGCGGTACAATAAGTTTTATTAGTCATCGCATTATCCATCGGTGCATTATACGACCTGCATTATATGGTATTGCTTACAGCATAGGATTATTTATCGCATAAATATCTATTATTGCCGCTTTAACGAATTTATAGGGCCATGAAAATTTATAGGGCCATGACCATTCATACCGCGATTTAGTAGAATTTGAATATTCGCCTTTAATATGGAAATGAAATGTACCATGATACCAGATAAATACAGTATATCGTTGCAAGAAATTACGCTATACATTCTATGTTGAAATCTATAAAAGTCAAATTGGCCCAGAATGTTGTAAAATGTAGTTCTTAACGTCCCAATTACAAATGATAATGGGCACTCGACAAAAAGATGTCTAACTATAGTCCAAGATCCAACCGCGTGATTACTGTCTTCATAAAGAAATAGAACGCGATGTGTCGGAAATCGAAGGGAACAAAAGAGCGGACTTTCTTGCAAAGAAATGGGCTGAGGTTCCACTGATGGGACATACTTCGTCTTGCACTTATAATTTTGTATTTCATCAATTTCAAGTACTTTTTTAAACCTACTGACAGTCTTACTGTCAATATTTTACCTCATACCATCTACAGGCAACGGTCAGGCTTTTATCTCCTGTAAAGACGGCCAGTCATGAAAAAAACAGAGGGAGAGAACACAGGAGTGAAAGCCGGACTTGGAACCCTACACCTTCTTGTTGTTAAACGAAGGTAACATTTGTCCTTTTTCACAACTGCCGTGTGGCACACAAACTGTTCAAAATGACGAGCCTTATTTTAGCATACAATAAACTATTAAGGTTTGTGATAAATATGGCTTAAAAAACGAAATTCGCATTTTGTTAAATAATAAGTCTTGTACCTCGGAAGAGTGACTTACGAAAGCTTCATTCATAGAAAAACTTTTCGTATGAATAAGAATCTTTAATAAATTATTGCAAATTTACCCTTTCCTGTTTTTTAATAATTAAAAAAAATTTTAAGTTATTGCCCGGACTATATTTGGGCATTGTGTTATATTTAGGAAATCTACACAGCTACTTAGGTAAGTATGTACAGAGCACATCCGGACCTTTTAGACGAAATTACTTTTTTTTAATTCTTTTCTATAGTTCGACCTGAGTGTATTAATTTTTTTGCGGACATCTGCACATTGGCTTCGGGTTTTAATTTACGATAAATAAATAATAATTTATCAAGTGCCACATCTTTTAGTTTTATTCATATAGTCGGGCTTTGATTATTCCATAATTCTGAAGCATTTCAAAAGTTAAGCGCTTTAAAGCTTTTTAAAGTTACGAAGGTACTCATTTTTGTACCTTCGTCCCCTGTAACTTCGAGTTCATTTATAGTTTCCTCCTCATCTTCACCGTCTAGGAGTTTCCACCGTGGCATGCTTTTTCACGAGAAACCTGTACAGACGCCTGCAAATGCTAAACATGTACTTACTGACGTCACGCCCTATACGACATGCTACACGATCAGTAATATTGACAGTATCCCCTCTCTTCATTAATACTGATCGTGAATATCAAAATATCCTGATCTGCATCAATCCAACAATCATTCCATCCGTAATTTGCATTACACGTTCAGTAAAACAGTCATTATTTTTAAATATTGACAGTATTATTGATCGTGTACGGTCCCTAATAGGGCCCAGAACCCACCTGCGGTCTGGCTTACCGGACAGCCAGGAGGGCCATAAAGGACCTATTAAGAGAAAAACATACACTCTAGGAAATTGCACCTTTACCTATTGGCGATACATGTGTAGAAGAGAATAAGTTAAAAAACACCAGTACGGACAGACAAAGACAGTTAGATGCCACATTGTTTCACGCTTGTGCGCGTACTAGAAACGTGAGACCTGCGCGTAATATAAAGTGGAGAGGGGTAGTTGCTACGGCCTATCGCCGAATTTGAGTGGAACTTAGTACTTTTTCGCAGCTATGGGGGTGTACATCGACTTAGCTGTATGAAACGAAATTCTTACGTAATTCTGACTTTTATAATTATCCCATACACTTAAAAGAAGTGTACGAACATAATTGTATTCATTTTCAAATTTTTGTATTCCTTAACTAACCGGTCTGCAAGAAAATTAAATTGAAGTTCTATAAAAAATAAAAAAATAAAAATATAAATCAACTCGGTTATAAGACGAAAGAAAGAAAAAATGCCCATTGAATAATAAGCCGTTTCAAGCAGCCAATTTTTATGAATTTCTTATTCCACTAATATTTCCCATATGTTAAATTGTTTACCATACCTAAATTGTAAACCTTAACTTGCGTGTTTGTATTATAAGCGCAGAGTTAACATTTATTTTCCATAATAAGAAATACAAAAATTTGAATTTCAATGCATAGATAATATTTTACATAATCTTCAAGAGTAGCCTACATTTTTTTAAGTCGGAAATACACCTTGTGGTAACAAAAATTCACAACACACGAACGTCGAGTATTTCGGGACCGACTCTCGTACCGTTACGCACTCGAAGGTGGCCAACTTCCGACTGAAGTAGAACGGCAGGTATAAAACTTAGGTAGCTGTCGTTTCAGTATTACACGCAGGAAACCCTGTTTCACAAAGCTATATGAATTAAAACAGAATATAACGTACTTGGTTTTTTCGATTTTTGGCCAGGATTTTCCGATTCTAACCCACTGTGCTAAATGGTATGTTTGGCTAAAATTGTAAAATAATATTTTGATACATATAATATAGTTGTGCTCCCTATATTGTTACTTACAGATGACTGTATACTCCCTCCATATGTTGTATCCATGCCATCTCCGGCATGTACAATTTGCATTTGCAATTAATTAATGAAGCAGAGGTGCTGAGGACCGTCTGCGTCTGTTGGGCCGGGGGAAAAAAACCGGGAATACTCGGTAGATATGACGCGTTTAAAATTGTGGGCCGAACGCGTTGGGGTTCGAACGAGCAAAGCCGGAACATACGAGAACAAAAGCGGGTTTGTTCGAAGCGACTCATTAATCAGCGTTTGAGGGCCAGATGTCTTTTGCACCAGTCAGATATAACGAATGTTTCTCAATGTAGATAATATTGAATGGCCTGAATAGGAGGTGGGAGGGGGTCGAAATACGTAGCCAGAAAATGTCATTTCTTCAGAGCACATCAGAAAAATGTTTCTATCGCAAGTACAACTTATACTGAAAAGACGATTCGTATTATTAATGAATGGTTTTCATCTCTTTCTGTTGAGAGGAGTTTTATTTTTTTTTTGTATCATAATATTTATATACTGCATTTACTGCATTTTTATTTTTCCCATGTAAAGTTTGACAATATACGAGGTGTGTAAAAAGTAATGAGACTGATTTTTTAATTTCTTTTTATTTGAATATAAATACAATTCAGGATTGTCTCCTGCAAAATAACTTCCCTGGGAAGTCACACAACGCTAGAGACGGTTCTTCCATTCCTCATAGCAGTGCTACAACTCATATACTAGAATAGCCTTCAACTGGTCGGTTACAGCCGTTTGAATGTTTTTTATGGTCCCAAAATGACGTCCCTTGAGGTGATTTTTCATTCTCGGGAAGAGAAAAAAGTCACAAGGACTCAAGTCAGGCGAATAAGGAGGCTGAGGTGCTTCATGAAAGTTTTTACTGGTTAAAAACTGAAATTTTGTTTGGTTTTACTGAAATGGCTGTGTGACAAGGCGCATTATCGTCATGCATGTTTGGTTCTTGATGTTTGGTCTCACATTCATGACCATTTTTCGAAGTTTTTCAAGAACCTCTCTGTAAAAGTGTTGATTTACTGTTTGGTCTGGAGGCACAAACTTTTTGTGGACAATTCCCTGGCTCTCAGAATAGCAAATCAGCATAAAGATCATCGACTTTCTCATTCTTGCTTTTTTCGATCTTGGAGAGCTTGCAGTGTGCCATTCCATGCTTTGGCGCTTGGTTTTCAGGTAGTACTCAAACTCCCAAGTCTTATAACTCATTACCAGTAATGACACCTTCCATAAAATGGGAATTATTTTCAATCGATTCCAAAAAAGTCAAGACACCTTTCTCTCCTGATGCCCTTTTGTTCCTGCGAAAGGTTTTTTGGAACCATTTTTGCGCAGATTTTTCTCATGTCCAATTCATTAGTCAAACTCTGATGAACAGTGGTGTGATTCAAATTTAACTCTTCCCCGATCATGTTTGTCGTCAACCGACGGTCTGAACGTACAAGATCCCGTATTATATCGACATTTTCATCAGTTCTTGGAGATGAAGGCCTTTCGCTGCGTGGTTCATCTTCAATCGCCTATCTTCCTTCTGAGAATGCCTTAAATCATCGAAAAACCTGGGCTCTTGAAAAATTACTGTCTCCGTAGGCGTGTTTTTAAAAGGCACTAGAAAAAAAACGGTTTACGAAAATAGTCACAAAGAACAAACAAATGACTCTAACAAGTTCAAACTTGTACTGAAGGTGCATTACATGTTAACCAACCGCCCTTCCAAGTCTGTCTCCGCAGTGTTGCTATATCGAGCGGTACGTTGTCAGTCTCATTACTTAATTTACACACCTCGTATATACTACAGAAAATTTAGTCAATCTTAAAATGGTTCCTTATTCAAAAATTTCTTTATCACGATAATTTCGTAGTAATCATTGTTGGATCGTTTTTCATTTGTGTATCGAAGTGTGTTAAACCTAGGTTAAATCGAAAGTTTACTTGAAATTTCCACAAACTTGCGATAAAAAAGCGATGTCAAGAAAATTTTACAAAAAACAATGCGAATGAAGAGAGGATTGTAAACGTTCTAACAGCCGTTTTTTGTACATGTGCCCATCTTGTATACCCATATTATCTGAAACGAAATAACCAGTTTACATACAGTGGTAGCGGGTGGAATTTGACATGTTCGTATTTTCGTAAGGAGGCATGGGACCCACACTATGGTTTAAAGAGTGGTTACTTCTACCAAGTAGAAGATAATGATAGCAAAACATCTTTTTTGAAAATTCGAATTTTTTTTTCTCAAAAATGGCTGCCTCCCCAGATCTTGAAAACAGCTTGCAAAATATTTGCGAAATATAGCCGAGTAAATTAGTCTTTTTGCACTTGTGATTTTCTCTAAATTTCGAAGTCTGTAAAAGTTATGGTAATTTGAATTTTTATTTCAACACAACATTTCGTCTTTGAGATTCTACAATAGTTGTATCTTTAAGCAAAATGAAAATTTTACAAAAAAGCACTCGAATACAAAGATTTTTTATTAACTTGGTAGTTGTGAAAAGAAAAATGGCAAATAAATATTTTGCAAGCCGTCTCCAAGATCCTCTGGGAAGGCAGCCATTTTTGGAAAAAAAACTTTCGCAAGCTTTATTTGAATTTTTTGGCATTACAGCCTTCTTCTTAGGTATCTAGTAATCATCCCCTAAAGTAGGGTGTGGGTCCCATGCCTGGAAATAACGTCCATCCCACGCCACTGGAAATAACATCTCATCTGATAAACGACACGACATAATAAAAGTTGTTGGTATAACACTGCCATGCGTGATGCGGCAAGTCAAATTTGTCATGCTGAACATCTCAACGGTGTTTCTGATTTTATCGGTGGTTCTAAACAAGTGGCGCACCTTTTTCGCTTTCGTGCCTTTTTTTTAATGACTCTCCGCGTGGCTAACTGTTTCATACACATAATTCTTTCTTACATGTGCCCACATAATGGACATTCATATATGTATGTAAGTGTACAAATAAATTTCCCCCGTTTTTAATAAAAAATTGGGAATTTATTGTGAAAGGACGGTACCTAATGTTCTATTGGAAGTATTGTCCATCGCTTGCCACTACTTTTTCCCATCTTTCTGGTAGCATACGGATACCGCGTTGGAAGAATGCTTCATCTTTTGAGGATATCCACGAATCTACCCAATTTTTGGTATCTTCATATGATGTGGTGTTGCTCGCACAGGTCATGCGCCATCGATCGAAACAAGTGGAAATCAGAAGGAGCAATGTCTGGTGAATTGAGTGTTTTTCCAAATAGGACGAGCATTATCATGCAGGAGAATAACTTTGTCGTGTCTGGACTAGTAGTGGGCGCGCTTTTCCTTGAGAGCACGAGACTCATTATCATCAATTGTGTTCGGTAGACAGCTCCAGTAATGGTTTCGTTCGTTTTGAGCTTCCAATTCCGCGTCTTCGTACACTTTCGGCCTTCCGCTACGTTCTTTGTCTTCGATGTCAAATTTACCGTTCCTAAACTTTTGAAACCACTCACGACAACTAATTTCACTTAAGGCAGCCCCACCATATGCTTCTACAAGCAATCGATACACCTCAGCTGCAGATTTCTTCAAACTGAAGAAGTAAATCAAAAGTTCCCGCAAATGACGCTTATTCGGCTCATAACTTCGCACACAAAAGAATATATTATACTGTTAAAAAATCACTAATATTTTAAGGTTATGTTGTTGTCTGATGTCCAACCTTACGATAATGACGTTTACATCCGACAATTTTAACCATACCTTACTGGTGGCGCCAACTTTTGTCAAACGGCGGAAACTTATTTGTACACCTTTATAAAACCAGAATACTTAATTATGAAGCGTTTATTTCTGGAAGGGAATAAGTCGATGTCTTTTTACAGTTTTGAGCGATTATAGAAAAACTACATATACGTTTTAATTGTCACATGTGTAAGATGTATCAATAAAATTATTAGAAATAGTGAAAATATGTTAGATTTTAGTGTATACAGAAAGAGTAACTCACATTTTATTAAATATACATATGTATAAAATAGTTACCACTTCGTTGTTCTTTCCTTTTTTCCCGAGCTTAAGTCACGAATTCTTCCTGTTTACTGTTTGACCCAATATAATATAATATAGAGACACATCAAAAAAAAAACGTCATCAACTCTGGCTATGAACGAGAGAGATGGAAATAGCGGTCATGTCTAAGCTTTTCGGTTATGTCAAACGTTTGACAAGTGATTGTCACAATTTGTAAAATAAACAATGGCTGTCATATGATGTGACAGTCTTGACAAGTAAATAAGGTTATAAATCCGATCAAGAATAGAAATACGTCTTTTTTTTCTCTGCCAACTTTGATTTGTTTTTTTTTTGGATGTCTCCATATAATCATCACTTAATATAACATCACACTCAATTAGTTCGTAGAATGATTAATACAATAGTAACTTTTAGGCAAAATTCGACTTTATTCGTCAACATAGTTTCCTTCAAGAGTTACAAATACGCTTCAGTTTCGGCGATCACCTCCTTATTGGAACCATATCTCTTTCCACCGAGCTTTTTTTTTAAATTTTGCGAACAAGTATAGTTCCTGGGGGCTAAATTTGGAGAATATGGTGGATACGGAAGCAAGTGCAACTCATGTAATCTTGCCATTGACTTGTGACATGGTGCATTGTTTTGGTGAAGGAGCAGTATTTTCTTCTTGATTTAGGGTCGTTTTTCGCGATTTCGTTCTTCAAACGCACTAATAATGCTATGTAATAGTCACTATCGATCCTTTTTCCCTTTTCAAGGCAGTCGATGAATATTATACCATGCGCATCCCAAAATATGGACGCCATAACCTTTCCAGTCGACATTTGTGTTTTTGGTCTCTTTGGACAGCTTTCGCAGGTTGTTGTCCACTCAGCTGACTGTCGATTTTTATGTCTGTCGATTTTTATGTCTGTCGATTTTTATTTCGCTTAAACAGCTCCAAATAGCGCTCTGAATCATCAACACTTTGTTGTTTTTTGTCAACAGTGAGGAAACGCGGCACCCGCTTCTAACAGAGCTTTCTTATGGACAAATGTTCATACAAAATAGTGAATATACTGCCTTCTGATATCTTTAATGTGTCAGCTATCTCACACAGCTTCACTTTACTGTCTTCCAAAATCATTTTGGGCACTTTTATGTTTTCTGCTGACTTTTGATGGTGATGTCTTTTATATTTATGCTGACTGCAATAATAGTAAAATACATATGGCGCCTTAAGGCCGTTTTAAAGGCAGCATCGGGAGGCACGTCGCGTAGCTGGACAGTTGCGGTGATTGCCTTAGAAACGTCCAGTCGAAGCGCGAATTCACTGGCGACCCGCCGGCGACAGGTCTGTGAAGTTGGCACCCCGAAATGCGAATTTCGCGCTTTTTGCAAGTGCGTTCGTTTGTCCATCGTAGGTCCATGTTTGTCCACCAAATAATTTTTTTTTTCCAGGCGCCATTTGCGAATACCGGACAAAATTTTTTTTTGCAATTTTTTTCTACCAGCACCCCGATTTTGCAAAAACGCATTTTTGACACACAGATCGTTTGTCCATCGTTTGTCCACCAAATGGTTTCATTTGTCTACCCACTGATTAATTATAATAATTGATTTAAATTTTGGAAAACTGTGATGTTGGCCCCACCGATAGCGAATTTCATATTTTTTAAAAGCGCATTCGTTTGTCCATCGTTTGTCCACGTTTGTCCAACCAACAGTTTTATTTGTCCACCCACCCGTTAATATACAATAAAATTAAGTTATAAACAAAATAATATTTCGGAATATTTCAAGTAAGCGTAACGAATGGGCATTTTAAAACACGTGTGCCCGTTCATCTGTACATGCACAGTGATTTTGAATTATGTTTGATTTGCCTAAATTCGTTTTTCCAGGTCTGGAAATCGTTTGTCCATGAACAAATTCGTTTGTCCAGGTCTGGAAATCGTTTGTCCATGAACAAATTCGTTTGTCCAGGTCTGGAAATCGTTTGTCCATGCACAGATTCGTTTGTCCATGAACAAATTCGTTTGTCCAGGTCTGGAAATCGTTTGTCCATGAACAAATTCGTTTGTCCAGGTCTGGAAATCGTTTGTCCATGCACAGATTCGTTAGTCCAGGTCTGGAAATCATTTGTTCATGAAGAAATTCGTTTGTCCATGCACAAATTCGTTTGTCCAGAGAGAAAATCGTTCGTCCATGCAGAAATTCGTTTGTCCAGGTCTGGAAATCGTTTGTCCAGACAGAAAATCATTTGTCGATGCACAAATTCGTTTGTCCAGGTCTGGAAATCGTTTGTCCATGAACAAATTCGTCAAAAAAATAAATTTGTTTATGGACAAACGATTTTCTCTCTGGACAAACGATTTCCAGACCTGGACAAACGAATTTGTCCATGGACGAACGATTTTCTCTCTGGACAAACGATTTTCAGTCCTGGACAAACGAATTTGTGCACGGACAAACGATTTCCAGACCTAGACAAACGAGTTTAGGCAAACGAAACATAATTCAAAATCACTGTGCATGGTCAGAGGAACGGGCACACATATGTTTTAAAATGCCCATTCGTTACGCTTACTTGAAATGTCCCGAATTATTCGTTTGTTTATAACAATTAACGGGTGGGTGGACGAATAAAACAATTGTTTGGACAAACGTGGACAAACGATGGACAAAGGAATGCGCTTTTAAAACATATGAAATTCGCAATCGGTGGGGCCAACTTCACAGTTTTCCAAAATTTAAATCAATTATTATGATTAATCAGTGGGTGGACAAATGAAACTATTTGGTGGACAAACGTGGACAAACGATGGACAAACGATCCATAGTGTTAAAAATGCGTTTTTGCAAAATCGGGGTGCTGGTAGAATAAATTGCAAAAATAATTTTTTGCCCGGTATTCGTAAATAGCGCCTGGACAAATAAAACTATTTGGTGGACAAATATGGACCTACGATGGACATACGAACGCACTTGCAAAAAGCGCGAAATTCGCATTTCGGGGTGCCAACTTCACAGACCCGCCGGCGACGGCCGTTCCCAAATTTGGAATAGCGTCAGCACGGATTTGCTTTCAGCGCGATGAATATTCAACAAAAGACAAAAATGCGCCGCGCTGCCGTTTACGGCTACAGAGGAAAACCGCCGGGCAATCGATGGCCGGCCTTCCTCCTTAATGCCTTTCCGGAGGAGCGGCGGCGACAAGCTGGACGGTCTAACAGGTTTTCCGAGATGCTGCGGATATCTTCGGTAGTCAAGCACGTTTAAACGCTTTCCACGACAAAGAAACATTACATTTATACCCAACTTCCTCTCCTATCGCCAACCATGTTGACATTATCAGGAGATGCGTAATACATGTTCGCGTTAAGTCATTATTGTACGTAGAACAAAATAAATAAAATGTCTTAGACATCAAATTAAAAAAAAAAGAAAATGAAAAACTTCTATTCTACCTGTTTTCTGAAAAGTGGTTCTCACGAAGAAAAGGAAAACAGAACCACTAAGGTCACCTGTTCTCCTAAACACACAATTTTAAGTTTCGGATCAGAAGTGAAATGCCTTGATGTAACCTTTGGTGCCAAAGTGATCTGGCACTTATATGGCACAGAATAATTAAGAAAACTTACATATACAGTGCCGCAGAACTATAAGGAAAACCGGGGGGTATGAAACGCAAATTAGTCACGTTGATTTACATTGCCATCATAAGATTGATGATAACATTATGGAGCTTTTGCTTGGATACCCAGTTTGGCGTTGGCCCAGCAGGACGTGAGTTGCTGTTTACTCAGCTGACTACCGATTTGATTCTGAATTGTAGTGAGTGATCCATATTCATCGATTGTCACATATCGTATAAAAAATATCCAAATAGCGTTCTGAATCATCAACATGTTGTTGTTTTTGGTCAACAGTGAACAAACCCGGTAACCACTTCGAACAGAGCTTTCTCATGGACAACTGTTGATGCAAAATAGTGGATACTGCCTTCTGATATCTTTAACACGTTGAGTGCGGATGTTAGCCGGGGCTAACAAATGTAACGCTTCAATACGATTTCTTGTTCTTTTTTATTTCTTGGGACCAAAATTTTTAGTCCAGAAAACATTAATTGCCGAATTTGGGCGGCCAGAGCGTTCAGCGTCATTTGTGTTCAGCGGCAACAAGAAAGCTGATATGTTGTCGAGAGAAGATTAGTTTTGCATTATGTAAATCATAGTGAGATCATCAGTTGTTAACAGTATTTCTTTCTCATACAAAAATGATAAAAGTAAAATCAATTGGAATTTTAAAAGTGTTTTAAGTCATTTAAGAGAACTCTAAACGCTTTGAAAGAAATTTAATTGCTCTATTAGTGCTTGAAGTCCTTTGAGAGAGCTTGAATGAGACTGTACTTTTATGAGACTTGAATCTTTTTTTTTAATTACCAACTACAAAGCCCTTTTACCAACTGATTCAGTTTCTGGAGTGGGTACTGGAACCTTCGGCGTAGAAAAAAAAACTGGACGTTTTCCACGAAACACCGAACTACTACAGTTTTCTCGACGCGCGTTTCGCCAACCAAGTTGGCATCTTCAGGAGAAGATTAAAACTGATTCAGTTACAAAACCCCATTTATATTTTCACAAAAGGCCTGGAAGGGCTAGAAGCGCATTTCCAAGTATAAAGCACTGAAACCCTGCCCAGCTTTGGCTACAAGCGTAAAGACTGTTTTACACATACCAATTTATTGCGCAATAAATTTTAGTAACTGTTTATAACTGTTTAAACTTTGCAATATTTGTAAGAATTTATTGGCCAATTTCAACACTGCCAACCCTCAAAGGACTAAAACCTACGATTTATCAAAGGTTTGTCCTGTTTATCTCATTATGGGGTTGGTACAATGAAATAAATGTAAAATGTTACTAAACATCCCTAAAATTGGCCAAGAAATTAGAGCAAGTTCCAAATTTATTGTGGACAATATTAAATTTCTGTTTTACACATATTCCAATAAATTGAAGGTCAACTTGTACAATTTATTGTGAGAAAAATTGTTGTGTGTGTAAAACAGTCACAAGCCAGAAAATAATGCACTAGTCATTTACTATGCAAACCTTATCGACTTTTGGCTCACCCTGTATATAGCATGAATATGAACGATAAACTGCTTCATATAACTGCTGTTGAAAGTCTGATGTGATATATGTATTTTCTGTGGTCTAAGCATTTACAAGCTGGATGCGTAAAAGTAACGAGAATGTAAGAAAACAAATTCTGTCTCCGATTTTGAAAATAAAAATAATAAAAGAACCGTCCGAGAAGCGTCTAAAAATACCTCCCATCCACTTGGCACCCGCATCATTAGTTTCGAAGCGATGAGGTTTGGGTGTTAACCGCATTTGTTATCCGGTCCGGAAAACGTACTGAATTTGTTAAAATTAATGACGCCCGCTGAAAATTTATTTTTTTCATACATCAACGGCGCTCACGCATCTCGGAACACTCCTCCGTCCCCCTCCTCCCCCTCCCACGCACCACGTGTGTCGCAACACCGACGAGTCGGATTAGTTTTTTTCTTCCTTTGACTCGCGCGACCCGCAAAAATGCCAGCTGTCGTTTCGAATTAGTCGTCGGAATCTCCGCTCGTAGACCCATGAATCTTTCCATCTTCACGTTTCGTTTTTCCCTTTATATTTTTAGCGGTCTACATTATTTAAGACACGTAGTATGTCATTGGTGAATGTAGGAATTTTGGAAGACACGACGTCAAACACAGGGGCGGGCTCAGGGGGAATACACATCGCCTTATCAAGTCTTTATAAGGAGAGATAATATTTTTTCGGCAACCGCCCGGAAAACACTCATTTCCAGATGCTTTTCCTTTGAGAAGGTAGCAGGTTTTTTAGCCTAGTCCGAGAAGAAGTTACATGATTATTATCATTGTACTTGATAATCAAATAACGGTTTGAAAATCAGATATGCTTTGAACAAATTCACTTGATATTACCATACTAACTAAATATCGATGCATCAGTCAGTGCATACTGCATAAGTTCGTAGGATGATATATAGATGGCGGCACCATTAATAAATCCATATGATTTTTAGATAGTACCAACCTTCAAGCGATATGTGTCAAAATTCCATGACATTCCAACTATTACCTTACAAAAAAAAAAAAAAAAATTCGTTTACAAGCTATTGTGGTTTTTAGTGACGCTCCGTTTATAGCCGTATATAGACCATTTTGCAAATCGATTTTTATGGTTTATTATAAACAAATTGCCAAAAATCGCAAAAAAATTTTTTAGATCGAAAATCTTTAGAGTAACGTAAAACAAAATCTGCTCAATGAATTTTCATGTTACATTGAGAATTTATAGCTCTCAACTAACTTTTAAAAAAACGCTTTGCGGATTTGCAAAATATTGTTTAGTTTTTTGTAAATTAATTTTTTAAAATGAAACTTTGAGGTCTTTTTGCAAAAGTACGCCACAATATTTCGGTCCGCGGTGAACACATTGCAATTAGCAGAATGTATGATTTAATACAATTTTTTTTTTATTATAACGTTTTATCAAGAAAAAAACAATTTTGCAGTTTAAACAATTGCAAATATCTCGACCATTTTTTTTTTCGAACCAGTGGCATTTTAATCGTCGTAGAAAACACACATTTTAAAAAAAGTTACTCTACCTTTCTTGGAAGCCAAGATAGCATGTTTTCACGTTTTTTGAAATTACAGCCAAATTTCAAAATATTTCAACTTGAAAAAATTACCATATGTTCTTTAAGTATTATGTTATACAGTGACCAAAACGTTTTTGAGATATATTGTATAGTTTTGAAAAAAAATTCAAGAAACTGCCATTTTCCAAGCTAGCGCTGGTTTTGCGCTCTGAACGATAGAATAGGCAGCGTTTTTTGTTAAGTTAGTTGAGAGCTATACATTTTCAATGTAACATGAAAATTCAAAGAGCAGATTTTGTTTTACGTTAGTCTAAAGATTTTCGATCTAAAAATTTTTTTTGCGATTTTTGGCATTTTGTTTATAATAGACAATAAAAAAATCGATTTTCAAAATGGATTGTAGGAGATTTGATGACGAAAAAGTTGGTGGCCGTAAAAGTTGTCTACGAGCTCTAGAAGCAAAGATATAAGCAAAAAAACAAAAAAAAAAACTTGCTATTTTTTATAAATTGTTAAATAAACAAATGTTCCCGACTTTTAATCGCATAAAAAGTATTTTTCCCGTATTCCGATAGCAACAATGGCAACATTACACGAATTGCACTTCGAATTGCTTCCGCATCCACCGTATTTAGCTCCCAACGACTACTATTTCTATCTTAAAAAATGCACGCAGAAAGAGATATGGCTCCAATGAGGACCTCCTCATCACCTGATCGCCGAAACTGAAGCGAATTTTATAGGGTTGGACAAATCGTTCTACAAGAAAGACATAGAAATGTCAGAGAAGCGTTGGAATGAATATCCAATGCCTCCCCTCCCCTATCAACCAAACAACTTTTATCAGTCATTTTTGGATTGATGGCTTTTTTCTACCGAGTTTTTCGTGTGGATGTTTCAAAATGGGATACCTGGTATATAGCCCCATGCTAGCGTGACGGTTCTTGATTCTCCTTTCATTTCAAAAAGGAACAACATTTTTTAATATTAGCACTAGAAACATCTTCCTAAATTTTTATTTCTGAGACATTTGTAACTGTCGGAACACTCGGTACACAAGTGCTACGCGAGTGGTTTCTACAGGTGTCGAACAAGATGGACTCGCGAGAACAGTCCGCCATACTTAATCAGCCCAGCCGGCCTCGCGAATGCCAGAGACAGAGAGAGAAGGAAGACGCCTAACAGGTTAATTATTATTTAATAAGAAAAAAAAAGCTAACTGACGTTTGTAGCGCGCTGTACACAAAAAAGTGCGCTGTCGACGAACATAAAGGAATTTAATTTGAAAATCCTCCACCACTTCCTACGATGAATAGGCTTAAATTAATCGAAAAAGATCAGGGGGCCCGGGAAAAAATAAGACGTCCAATTAACACTGCGACGACATATCACTACCATCAACGCCGAGGCGAATAAGAAAAGTTCAGTGAACGTCGCTCGCTGTCCGTGAATAACGATCCAGTTGATTTCTGGTGCAAGTTCTACGTACACATCGCAGTGGCGGCCAGTAGTAGGAAAATGTGGGGGTTGCAAGTGGATACTTACGCGAAATATGGCCCGAATGAAAATATTTAATTTTTCAAGGTGGACTGGTGAAAGTTTAAAGGCTCTTAAAAATCTTTGTGTACTGTTTCGATACTGGAGTGGATACTGGAACCTTCGGCGGAAAACTAAACACGATTTCAAATCGATCGCGCTCGCAAAATTATCTTTTCCTCCGCTTAAAAAAAATTATCTCTGAATCTTATCTGAGAAAAACCTGTTCGAAAAAATGATACAATTTTACAACGCATTTTTGATGCAAAAATTAAATAAAAGCGATTTGGTTTTTTAATAGCATGAAAGTACAAGTCTTCGCGAATAAAATGAGCCCATGATCATTTCTGTACGATCATTTTTTTCAAACTTTCTTGTGTAGGACTTGAAGCTTTCACTGGACCGTATCATCTGTCTTTGTTTATCAGGGCAAACAGTGGACTGTTGAGTATTGGACCATTGTTCTTATTCATACTACTGGTACATTTTATAATTTATAAACTTTCGAAAGCATCAATTTCTAATTAATTTTAAATTACACAGGCTTACAAAAAAAAGTTGTCAGGTCTTATGTATTTGTCGACGCTGAATTCGAATCTATTTTTAGTGTTGCTCTATTGCGTCGGAATTTTGAGATATCCTAACCTAAAAGTGCAAAAAACACGGTTTTTTGACATATTTGAGGTTATGTAGCTTTGCGATTTTTTTTCTCGAAAAACCATGTGTGGGGTCTTAAAGTACACATCTTCCTCTAAATGCCGTTGAGTTTGCTCAAATATCTTTTTTTTTCGCCGAGATATCGAATTTTGAAAATTGTCTGTTCATATAATATCTTTCCCAATACATTTAATTAGTACGGAAACCTTATGGTCATTATTTAAATTGCTATATACATTTAGCGTCGAAAAATACATAAGAAACGGATGGTCTGACCCCAGATCAAGACAATTTTTTTTGTAAACCTGTAAAGAAGACATAAGCAATAAATTTCTGTGGCTGACAGTGGACGAAACAACAAATTTATGCGGTAATAAGGTCGTTAATGTTCTGATACGATTTTTAGGTGTTTCAAATATTTCGCCTCTGATATTGATAACTAATAAATGGGTTTTGTAACAACGGCTAAAAGTATAAAAATGGTAGTGACACATGTATTGTCCTCTGAAGATGTAAAAAATAATAATGTATCGATGTTAGTGACAACAAACAACTGTGCGAAATTCATGAAAATAATGTGCGTGGTGTGTCGTCCTCCGTCCATGTTAACTATTCTGAATTTGCAGCTTTAACTTCAGTAGATGTGGAACGATCATTTTCCTTCTACAATTATATGCACACGCCAAATCGCTCACGTTTAACGAGAAGAAATGCAGAAAGACTATTAGGTCGTGGCAACTATGTACGCTCAAGCAATGAACACAGTCGGTGTCTTCTGAATGACACAAGCGATATGTATGTAATACATTATTAACACATTTTTACTCCTCTCTTTTTAGTCTCTCGTATGTCCTTCCGTCAACGACATCGTATAGTTATCATTCATCGTTTTTGAAAAATCATATATAGGTACGCGAAAACGTGACAGAATATTCCTTAAAACTGGCTTTTAAGTTTAAATAAATCTCTAACTCCTATTCATTTCGTAAATACATACAGAGAGGATGTAAACCAGCCGAAGAATTTAATTACAAGTTAGTGAGATTTAGTGGATGCGGTGTGCATTTAAAAATCCGGCGGAGACTACGGGACTTGTTTTTTTACAGGCCGTGGAAGCAATTAAAAACGCATTATACTTGGAAAAAGAGCGTAAAATAAGCGAGGCACCTAGAGAATCTAACTAGAAGGTGCGGTTCAAACGCTACGAACATGTAAATAGGATTTAATTATACGAAAACAATGAGGACATTTACAAACTATGCTCGGCAAACCAAATAAACTGTAAAATAAGTTTCATTGTGGTGTTTCAACTTGTGTTTTTAGAATTAATGAAATATGTATTACAAAATTGACTTCGCAACTGTGGTTGTTCGAACTACTTTTATCATTTCAGTCACATTGTCATGTGGTGTTTATTGTTCTGGCTACATGACCCGAATGCGGACGATGTAACAATATTGTTAATTACGTCCGACATACTGCGTGACATTTAACACGACAAATATCCTTTTTTCAAGATCTCTATCCGACAAGGGCAAAGGGTTCTTATAATTCAGATTTCTTTTTAAGATCCGCTTAATATTTTAAAATTAATAAATAATTTAAATTAAGGTAAGTTAATTTAATTTAATAAATCCATTTAGTTATAACGCAATTATAATGAGAAAGCACATTTTATTTTTTCTTTTATTCTTTTTCGATGACTCTAATATTATGTTTCAATATTGTTAATTACATTTTTCATTCTCATTGTATTTAATACGTTCAAATATCCTTTTTTTTTAGGAGATCCCTGAAAAACAATAATATTGGTGCATAAATATGCAAGTACAAAAAAGAGCAGGAGAAATTGGTAGTAAATTGTAAAGTATTTCTCCTTCCTTGTGCTTTTTTTAGTAATATACTAAAAAAAGGCACATGGAAGTTTTGAAATGTTTAAAATATACATAAAAAAAGATTTTCTCATAAACACCATACGGTCACAAACAGGGCAGTGTAGTTTTTGTACATAAACAAAAAAACAGTTTATTGTTTTCTGGTTTTTGTGAAATAAAATTAATCATAGAAAAATTCAAGTTTAGGGCTGCTGCTCTATGCTAAAACAATATACGAAGTGTAAATTAAGTAATGAGACTGGTAACGTAGCGCCCGATCTAGTCAACACTGCGGAGACGGGACTTGAAAGGGCGGTAGGTTAACATATAATGTACACTGCAGTACAAGTAGTTAAACTTGTTGGAGTTATTTGTTTGTTCTTTGTGACTGTTTTCGTAAACCGTTTTTTTTTCTAGTGCGTTTTAAAAATGAGGACATTAATTTTGAGCAACGGTGTGCTGTCAGGTTTTGCTTCAGTCTTGGACACATCGCAACTTTCTCTGGAAACTCCTTTTGCAAAACTTAAAAACGCCTCCGGAGATAGTGTTTTTTCAAGAGCACAGGTTTAAGTCGTTCTCAGAAGGAAGATAGTCGATTACTTAATTTACACACCTCCTATTGGATTCTAGTTTAAATTAATATATTCATTTTATATTTAAATTACCTGTATAACAGCTATTAAGGGTAGCCATGGACCATTATTGTTTCGTTATTTGTCAGAGTAGCGTATCAAAGATGCTACTAACTCTTGCCAGCTCTGTTTAACTGTTCTGGCATTTCACAAATGGGAGTATGACAACTATAATACTTTTATTGTTCTGAAAATAAAAATTTTTCAATGCAAGATAAAAGTGAAGTTCAAAATAGATAGAAACCACTATTAAAGTCAACGTAAGGTTCAGATAATTTCATAAGTAATACAACACGGCAACTTGTTGCCAACTGCATAACAACGAACATTAGGCGCGAAATTTAAAATTCAATAAAACAGTCCATTATTGTTTGGGGGGGGCTTATTTCAATATAATTGAGTGGTGGTATCACTGCACACATTTAATAGCGTCATCGGTGACGTGCATCGCTTATTATTTCGTAAAAAGTGTTCGTGCATTTTCTCACACCTCCGAAATTAACTGTGACTAATTTTAGAAACATTAAACTCCCTTAGAAAATTCTCCCGCCGTTTCCCGTCGTAAAAGACACGTCTCACGCTCGCCAGTCGTTCCTTGCCCGGCATCGGGTCAGTCCCGACCCCGCAGTTGTCTCAAACAAAGCCGTATTAATTCATGTAAATAAGACATTAATTCAGATTGTTTACGCACACTGGCTTCGCCTGTCGCATAATGGCCATAATATAGTGTCAATTGTTTTCAACCTTCCAAGCCGGCTAGATTGCTGGACGCAGATATATCTACACACGCATATAAACTGCTCATCATACGGCGTTATGCAACAGAGATCTAATCAACAACAAATCTAATGTACAAAACTTTTACATAATAAGTATATGCATAATATGTTGTTTCACATTCATGATGTTTGACACATTTAAGTATACACTTCCTTAAATGCATAAAATGTATTCTTGTAAAACAAGCGAATGCGTCAAATCTCAAATCACATGAAGCGATGATGATTTCCCGTTCATTTTCATTCACCATTAGAAGTCGCAGTCTGGGTTTCGATCTTATTACATATACATTGTTATATAAACATATATGACGACATATGTTCTTTCCGAAGAACATTTTTTACAGATATTGTAACAATATTTAAAAAAAAAAGCTTTTTTTATATACAAGGTGGGCAATTTTTCCCAAATGAGAATGATCCTGACATTCCAGATAACACACTCTGGTTTCAGCAAGACGGAGCACCCCCGCATTATGGGCGCTCAGTTCGTGAATATTTAGACGTCATCTTTTCTCAGAGGTGGATTGGCAGACGAGAATCGATGGAATGGCCCGCGAGATCCCCAGATCTTACACCACTTGATTATTTTTTATGGGGTAATTTAAAATCAAAAGTTTACTTCATAAGACCACACAATTTAGCCGAACTACGAGATTGCATTAGAGGTGAAATGGGATCCATTACCCCGGAAGTCATACAGAATGTACAAGAAGAATTTGTACACAGCTTGAATATTGCCAAGAAGTTGATGGACGGCCTTTCGAACACTTAATTTAAAATTGTATTTGCTTATGAAAGAAATTTTCGTTTATTTATTGTGAAAAATATATTTTTCATTTTGTAACATTCAATTACAGGAAAGGGTATCTCAAATTAAATTTAAAAAACGGGGGGTTGCCATTTAAAAAATAAGTTGATGAGGTCATTACTCAAAAACAAATGACATCTGAAAATAGACGTTCCCTCAAAAATGTGTGTTTTTATTAAACAAAATCGACTTGTTCGAGAATTTTTTCCAAAAATTTTTTGTTTCACATTTACTGAATTTATTCAATATTTTAGGTGCGCACTGTATGTAACTATAAACATTAGAAAAATGTAAGAAACAAATCGATATTTTTTAAGCCGTTTGGATATACGATAAAGACTTTAAATACCTTAAATAAAATCCTCTGAAAAGTCAAAACCGTCTAAAGCTAAAAACTACGTGAACCTCTCCAGTTGACGGGCAGCTTAGGCGTTCCAGAGCGCAGCTGTCCGACCGAACGTTCCCAGAGAGAGATCGCTCTTTTTTCCTCTCTTTTCACGTGCCGTTCGCCTACTAGCCGTCCCGATACGACTGCAGCCTCCATTTCATGCCGTTTTCCGACGTGTTCGCCTAAACGCTTTATTTCCTGCTACCCCGAGATCGTCCTTTCGTCATGCGATAAATTAGCGGCCGTTTCTACCTTGTTTTTATCGCTCGCCGAATTGATATTCCAATGGAGAGCAGCAAAAACTCGATGTTAGGCTGAAACTTTAGGTTTTTGCCGGTGGCGTCAGAAATCATTCAGGAATTATAAAAAAAGGCGGACAGAAAAAGACATCGATTCAATAATTAATCAGTAAATATGGCTTACGGCGACGCGACACAGGCAGATCGTGTAACAAGTCATGGGGGTTGCCTCAATTTAATTTGATTGTAGTAGTCTCGTGTCAGTTGATGCTATTCTCTATGCAATACGTTGAATAGTGTGATATAATTTCTTAATAAAATATGACAAACGTTTGAAAGGCTACTAATTAGTTTCGTGTATTGCATTTATGCCGGTTTTGGTTTAATTTCTGGCATCTTGTAGCGTTCCTACGGGATAAGGCTAACGTCCCGGTAAAACCGTTAAGGATTGCACTTGTAAAAGCTGACGACTTCGCAATTTTTTGGTAATAGAGGTGACAAAATAAACGAAGAAATTATTGAGTCTTTGGGGTGAAAAAGAAAAGATCGGAAGCATGCTGGTATTACCGTTATCAGTGATTTAGAAGAAGAATCCTCGGAAACTTTTATTTATGAATTCCTTCGTTCCCAAATATATTTGCTAAAATTACACAGACCTGCAAAAAAACACTTTTTTTCTTTTTTTTTTTTTTGAACCCTAATAGGTGATTCCAAAGGTTTTTGACATGCTGAACACAATACCGTTGTCCAATTTACCTTATCACGTTACAATTTTCAGACAATCTAACCTAAAACTGCAAAATAGGCTTTTTTGAGTTGAGAGAAGTTATCGTGAGTGGTTTCAAAAGTTTAAGAACGGTGAATTTAACATCGAACGTAGCGGAAGGCCAAAAGTGTACGAAAACGCGGAATTGGAAGCATTATAGGATCAAGATTCGTACCAGACGCAAGAAGAACTTGCACTTACATTGGGAGTGACTCGACAAGCAATTTCACATCGGTTGAAATCATTGGGAATGAAATTCAAAAACAAGAAAATTGGGTTCCATATGAACTGACGCCAAGAAACATTGAACGCCGAATTTTACACCTTTCTAACAGCTGTTAAGGGTAACAATGGACCACTATTATCTCGTTTTTCAAAATGTGCACAAATTTAATAGCGTCATCGTTGATGTGCATCGCTTTTTATTTTGTACAAAGTATACTTACATTCCAAGTGCTGCATTGCCTATAATACCAGCTGCACGCCTGTTTTTGTAAGTTACCAATTATCATAACAGGATAGACGATACCTCAATAAAATACATGTATTATGAGTACGATTATAATTTTATCCACGGGTACAACTCAATACACCATTATTCTTCCGAGCACTATAAAAACGTACAACTACAAGTAATCATTCGCCGCAAAAAGGCAACGAAAAAGCTAATACAGGTTCCAATTAACATTCAATAAATAAAAATACCATAACCGATTCGCTAATTCCGGCGGCTCTTTTAAAGCCGAGTTTTGATTTCAGTCTGTGGTTATTAATCGTGTGGTTATTAATTTCTTTTTTCATCGAGTCATAACGATACATTGTTGCATTTTATTTCGAGTCTCAGCAGCGTAAACATAAACAAGTCTTAATGTAAACGTAACTAGAAGTAACGTAACCCAATATGGAACGGTCTGGAAATTAAATGAGTATAAGTTTAGAGGAATCTATATGAAGATAAACTTTTCAAATAAAACAAAACGTTTTCTTGAAGAAAAGCAGAAAATGTTTTTATTATCGATAACGTAAATTCAAATATTGCCATAAGAGTAGAACTTGGAGTTACACTGGCACACAAAAAAAAAAACAAAATTTACTGAACCCAAGGTTTGACATATCAATTCTTGTATTTTGATGCGCTCAATACGAATCTGGGGTGTCCGTTTTGCTCCACCCCCCACCAATTTTCCACAAAACCCAAATTTTGGGTCAAAATCGCCCAAGAAAATACCAAAGTCTATTTTTTGTACCGTTTACTCTAGATATATCGGTTGCGGAGTATTTTTAACCGCTGAAAAGGATTCCGTAGTCCAAATTTACTTCTGATCCTTCATTAACCCAAAAGAGTCCACTGTTGGACCAATATTGACCAAAAAGATACCAAAGTCTATGTTTTGTACCATTTACTCCAGACATATAATTTCCGGAGTATTTTCAACCGCTGTGAAGGATTCCAAATTTACCCCTCATTATTCAATTTCCTACAAAACCCCAATTACGGGATACAATTTAACAAACAAGACTTTTAAATCTATTCCATTTACAATTTCCTTACGACATATCTTTTTGAAAGTAAGAATTGAATACATTGTTTATTTGGGTACGTTAGAGAAGAGTAGTTTTATAGGAAATAGTTTTTAGTGGATGACTTATTTACCAAACCGAAACAACCAGTGTATATTCATTTTATTTTTCTTTATTTCTAACAAATCTAAAAGTCCTTCAATACAGTAACTTGTTAATCTTTGGAAATTCATGCAACGAATGAATAAGAGTTTGTCATCATTTAAAATATCATTTTTTTTCACAATTACTTTGCATGAATCTGTTTTTTCATTTTGTGTTTTATTTGTTTTTTCACGTCATATCTAAGAGATGGTTTTTTCAAAGTACAATTTTGTGCTGGCTATTTAAACCGAGATTTAACTTTGTTTCAGTCACACAAGCCGCGAATTTGTCTTATTTATCTTCTATTTGTAACTTATACTCTCTGAATTTCAGTTTACTTGTCACAGTTTAAGTGTGAGTTTTGCGTCTCGGTTTGAGTAACAGTTTGATTGTCTGCCTTTCAATGTAAGTTGTGCGTCTGGGTTTCAATATGAGCTTGTGTAACTTTCAGTTCGAGTTTTGCCTCGGTTTTATTATGAGTTTCTTGGTCTGACTTTCTATGGTTTATGTCGATGGTTCAGTCGAAAGCCATTAGTAACCAAAATAGAAAGGTAAAGTACTTTGGAATTTTTTTGGCCATTATGACCCAAAATTGGGCTTTTTTGGGTTACTGAAGTAAATTTGGACTACGGAATTCTTTTCTGTAGTTAAAAATACTCTGGAAACAATACATCTGGAATAAACGGTACAAAAAATAGACTTTAGTATCTTTTTGATAGATTTTTGGACCAAAATTGGACTTTTTTGGGTTAATGAAGGGTCAGAAGTAAATATGGACTACGGAATCTTTTTCAGCGGTCAAAATACTCCGGAAACGATATATTTGGAGTAAACGGCACAAAAAATAGGCTTTGGTATTTTCTTGGGCAATTTTGACCCAAAATTGGGGTTTTGTGGAAAACTGGTGGAGAATGGAGCAAAACGGACATGGGAATCGTATTCAGCGCATCAAAATACATAAGAATTGACATGTCAGACCTCGGGTTCGGAAAATTTTGTTTTTTGTGTGCCGGTGTTATTATTTATTATTATAAATAACTCATGTTATTTACCTAATTTAAAATAGCTAAGAGGTCTCTAAAGAAGAATTATACTTGATGTTTTGATAAATATAGGAAAATACAAGGTTATTATAAAGTAAAGTATACTGTTATTTTTTTGTCAAAAAGTGTTATAGTTGTCAGGCTTCCGTTTGCGAAATGCCAAACCAGTTGCCGCCAAGAGTTAGTAGCACCTTCGCTATTTTGAAAATTAACGAGACAACAATGGTTCATTGCTACCCGTAACACCTACTAAAAATTAAAATGTTCATTAAAACAGTCCAATATATCGTTTTAGCGTGTAGCAGCAGCCCTAAACTTGTACGTTTCTATGGTTAATTCTATTCCACAAAAAGCAAAAAACAATGAACTTTTAAAAACACCTAAAAAGCGTAATCCTACTAAGAGGGTTAAAAATACTGCAGCACTGAATACAAGTGCTATTCGTAACATTTATAGCAATTGATACATTTTAATTTAATAATTTATAATAATTTTATTTCATAATTTTATAATAGTTTTTTTGCTGATGTACAAAAAACTACACTGCACTATTTGTAACCGAAGGATATTTGTGAGAAAATCTTTAATGTTTTGTTTTAATATATTTCTTAAAAATGTCTGTTATCTTTTTGTTGTTATTTTTTTCTTTTGTTTTTTATTTGCATTCACATTTTTAGTTGGTACATTATAAAATATTTGTAGGTCGATTTTTTTTACATAAAAACAACTTCATTTAGTTCCCACTGATTCTAATCCATCAAACACCGTATCTATTTATTTCGATTTAACATGCAATATGCACATATTTAAAAGCAAATTTTGATGAAACCTCTGAAAAACGATGTCGTTGCTCTCGTGTTTACTTATTCAGTAAAATTTCTCAACAGTCCGTGGAAGTAGACTTCCAACTATTGAGCCCGAGCTGACTCAAACCGTAACGCAATGTAACTACGACGGCTAGTCAACAGTCGGTATGAAATTTGAATATAATGCGCATTGTTGATGGTATGACTGATTAGGTCGAACTCATTATATGTGGTTTTTGTCACCTCGTGAAGTATGACTACCATCTATTTTTAATTCCGTTTGATGAAGGCGACCGACTCGACTTTATGGGCGGGGTCCAAAATTCGTGCCCCTCACGCCTCGGATGCAGTGGCGTGGAATAGGGGAAGTCGGGTAGGGGTCACGATCCCTCCGAAGGTAATGATTTTGGTTGATGCCTAACTTGCTACACTACACAAACGGAACGAGAAAAAGAATTAAAAAAAAAAAAAACGAAGTAATGAAATTAGACTTAAAACATTACATGCTTACATAACAAAAATTAAACTGTTAGATACTATTCATATGACGTCGAGAGCTCTCATTTTTTTTAAATGGAAATTTTTTTAGAGTAATAAAAGTTTCCAAAATACTTCTAAAATACGGTATAGTATAGTTTTATTTTTTCAAAATTTTGACCTTAAAGTAATAATTTTCTGTGCGTTATTAGTACCAAGGATTTATATTCAGCTCTCAAAAGAACACCACTTCTCTGTTAAATTGTCTGTGTCAAAATACATTTGTTTTCGTCTTATTTTCAAATATTTATTTTTCCAATTGTTCAGATACGATTCTATTATCTTTGAATACTTAAATTGACCAACTAATTACTACTAATGGCTACAACTATAATTACTAACTTGCCCATATCTTGGAACATTTATTAATCTAATAATTATATCTACACTAGGCAAAGAAATTAAGGGATATAAAAAAATTACAAATTTTTAGGTAATTTTCAAAGAGCTGTAATTTAGCGAAAAATGGTCGTAGAGAAAAAAGAAAAAAAAGAAATTGAAGCTCCAAGTTTCTAGTTTTTGGATTTTGAGTTTAATTTTTTTTTAGCGTCAGCAGTTTTTGAGTAATCATAAGAAAACCATCGAAAAAAAAAATTCGAAATTTTTGCTTGCCTTTTAAAGGGTGTTGGGACTTCAATACTTTTTTTTTAAGTAATTTCATCATAAGAGTCTTTTAGATAATTTAATCATCTATAATTTGTAACTGATTACAAATTTAATTGACCAACTGATTTGATTTGAGCGGCGATACTCAGCGAAAAAGCATCGTACAGGGCTCAAAGATAGGTCAAATTAAAGAGAATTAAATTGTCTAAAAGAGCTTTAGATGAAATTATCGAAAAAAAGTCCGTGGACTTTTTAAAACGCAAGCCAAAATTACGATATTTTTATGGTTTTCTTATGATTCCTTAAAAACTGCTGACGCTAAAAATATTTAAACTCAAGATCCAAACACAGCAAACGTGGTCGCAGAGAAAAGGAAAAAAAAAGTAATTGAAGCTCCAACTTTCCTCAAATTACAGTTGGAGTTTTTCTTAAATTACAGTGAAAATCACCTAAAAACTGTGATTTTTTTATACCTCTTAGCTCTGCGTTTAGTGTAACATATGTACCAATGTAGGTCTGCAGTATACACTCCAACTGTGCCACTATACAGTGCGCGCCTAAAGTATGGAATAAATTCAGTAAATGTGAAACAAAAAATTTTTGGAAAAAATCCTCGAACAGGTCGATTTTGTTTAATAAAAACACACATTTCTGAGGGAACGTCTATTTTCAGATGCCATTTGTTTTTGAGTAATGACGTCATCAACTAATTTTTCAAATGGCAACCCCCCATTTTTTTAATTTAATTTGAGAGACCCTTTCATTGTTGATTTAACGGTATAAAAATGTTGCCACTTTACATAACAAAATTTTTGAGTAAATAACAATTGAATGTTACAAAATGAAAAATATATTTTTCACAATAAATATATGAAAATTTCTTTAATAACCAAATACTATTTTAAATTAAGTGTTCGAAGTGCCGTTCATCAACTTCTTGGAAATATGCAAGCCTGTGTACAAATTCTTCTTGCACATTCTGAATGATTTCCGGGGTAATGGATCCCATTTCATCTCTAATGTGATCTCGTAGTTCGGCTAAATTGTGTGGTCTTCTGCAGTAAACTTTTGATTTTAAATAACCCCATAAAAAATAATCACGTGGTGTAAGATCTGGTGATCTCGCGGGCCATTCTATCCGTCCTCGTCTGCCAATCCACCTCTGAGGAAAGGCGACGTCTAAATATTCACGAACTAAGCGCCCATAATGCGGGGGTGCTCCGTCTTGCTGAAACCAGAGTGTGTTATTTGGAATGTCAGGATCATTCTCGTTTGGGAGAATTACTGCAAGCGCTGGAACTAGATCATTTTGCAAGAACTCCAGATATCTTTCTCCTGTGAGAGTTTCTTCCTTCAAAGAAGAAAGGCCCCAATTATTCTGTTTGCGACTATTCCGGCCCACACATCTAATTTCTGCGGATGTTGAGTATGTGCTTCGATGATCCAATGAGGATTCGTCCGACTCCAATACCTGCAATTTTGACGGTTCACTGTGCCGTTTAGATAAAACGTGGCTTCATCGGAAAAAGTATTTGCTGGTATAAATTTGGATTTGTTTGACAAAGATTCATCATAGTTTCACAGAATTGCAGTCGCCGGTCGGGGTCGTCTTCGGGTTCTTCCACAAGCTGAAATTTGTAGGGATGATAATTTTCTTTCCTCAGGATACGTAGAACTGTCGTCTGACTAACTTCATTTTCTGAGGCAACTAGTGTAGATGTACTCTGAGGGTTCTTTTTCCATACTTAACACAATGTAAATCTTTTTATCTGGAGTAATTTTTGGACGTCCTGATTTTGGTAGATCTTTAACATCACCAGTTTCTCTAAATTTGGACTCTTTGGAATCTTACTAACCATGGATTGGGTGATAGGGTTGTCTGGATATTTTGCATTAAATAAATTGCATACCTCCTGCTGAGTTTTGGTCGTATTTCCACATACGATGAAAATCAAAATTTCAATTCTTTGTGTAACAATTAAATGTGTCATTTTAAAATCGGAATTTTTATACATACTAACACGTTACATTAACTTTTCGCACAATTTAATGACAAATCTTTTGATTAACTGACAGTAAAAATCATGGATACGTCAAAAAAACTTAATCTGATATTTTTTTTTGGCTTAGCAACGTACTTTTTTGCTATGTTTTATTTGTGTTGTTTTTTTCAGAAATTTTCGTTTATTTATTGTGAAAAATATATTTTTCATTTTGTAACATTCAATTGTCATTTACTCAAAAATTTTGTTATGTAAGGTGGCAACATTTTTATACCGTTAAATCGACAATGAAAGGGTCTCTCAAATTAAATTAAAAAAAATGGGGGGTTGCCATTTGAAAAATTAGTTGAGGTCATTAATCAAAAACAAATGACATCTGAAGATAGACGTTCCCTCAAAAATGTGTGTTTTTATTAAACAAAATCGACCTGTTCGAGGATTTTTTCCAAAAATTTTTTTGTTTCACATTTACTGAATATATTCCATACTTTAGGCGCGCACTGTATAATGAACCAAACCGAGCAGCTTTAATTCAACTGTATAAGTCGAACATTTATTTAAAAAAATTCTCGAACCATATTTTCTAGATACGTTGCGACCATTCCATTCCACATTAAGCTCAGACTCGTAGTCGTAGTAGTAACGTACGCCTCTGGTTACTTACGCGGCGACGCACCGGAAAAATAGGTCACCTTAACAATAAACAATACGTGGATGACTTTTATTTCTTTATTTGAGTAAAACGCCTTCGACGGAGTGGAACTATCGGGACATGATGTATGGGTGCTTTCTTCGAGTGGCGCGGGTGGGCGTCATTGTTACGGATAATACATTTCTCTTTCCGTAACGTACGAGGACTTTTATCGGTCGCATTAAGGATTCTTTAACAAGAGTACGATAATTGGAGTTTCCTGTCCGTTATTTTTAAAGAAGAAATTAAAACAATCAACGGCACTCTTCGTGAAAGTAAAACTGCGCAAGAAAAAATGTTTTTTTGCTAACAGTATTTTTTAACTTTATACTCCAGGCACAAGAGCTCGTAAATGGTCTGTTTCCAAAAAAAAAATGCCAACCAGGATTTTTCAACGGGAATGCGTACCTCTCAATACGTGTAACTATTGTACCTAAATTCCAACAGCTGAAAATTAGTACTGTATTTCCATTCTAAATTGAAAATAGGTAGAAAAAAGCAAGGTTGTCAGATATATTTTCTAAAATTGCTAAGCTGACTATACAATTATACTTCATATCTAAGTAAACTGTTAGTTTGTGACGTTCTTAGAAAGCTAGTTTGGAAATATTAAAAAAAATAGATAGATATAAATTTAATAGTTAGCATTAAAATAAAGCGTTTAAAATTGCTGGAAAAAAATAATTATAAATACTTAAGAACATTTTGAAGAGCCGGCAACGCGATGCGGCGATCCGCGAGCGAATGCCGATCCAATATACTATTGGATTGCTTTATATTTAATACTCCTTAAATACTTATTCGGTCCACTGTGCCATACAATTTTTACGACGTCGTTAAAATGATTTACGACTTTAGGAATTCTACTTCTTTAAGACGCCAGTGACGTGTATTTCAGCTAGGTTTATTAACAGACAATTTTTTGAGATTGTCTGGCTAAATGAGCATTATTTACAAGAAAATGTATGCAGGGCTAATTTTAATCTCCTATATTGATTTGAATTAAAACATTTATTTCACAATTTTCGAATTTATAAAAGATATATGCACACCCATGGAATGATAAAGTTGCACCGCTTTTTTTGTTCCCCAGGGGTATTTA
The DNA here is from genome assembly GCA_029963805.1 of Aromia moschata. Lineage (NCBI taxonomy): Eukaryota > Metazoa > Arthropoda > Insecta > Coleoptera > Cerambycidae > Aromia > Aromia moschata. The sequence goes on from JAPWTK010000215.1 coordinate 396,949, forward strand.
TCATTTTCAATTAAATATAGAAGTTTATGTCTTACATTGTCATTACGTCAATGTTTAATTATCAAGTGAAGTTAGGAAAAATGAGTTTTTGACTTTTAAGAGATAAATTTATCCTTGTATTTTACAAATATACGTCCGTGGAAGAAGTTGTAGCTATTAAAAATATCTACAAAACGAGCTCAACCGCATGAAAATCGAATAATTAGGTTTTTAACAAAATGCAAAAAACTGCTAAAAAGCCTAATATTTTTTAATTATTTTTTAACATTAACAATAATGAACGTAGATGTAGTAAACTTTGATAGATTATAGGTTTTGCCGTGTACCATAAGTGTTTTTTTTTTGAAACGTTTTTTATTTGTTTATAAAAAAAGGCACTTTGTTTAACATTAATTTCTACAGCTAAGGGGTGTCGTAGCGTAACGGGGTTGAGCTTATTTTCTTCCTAAAGAGTTATATTTTCAACCTCTCATTTATAGTATATCGATTTTTGTAACGTGGACGTCGCAAAGTACAAATAACAATAATTGTAAAAAATAGCGTTATTTAGCAGTTCTTTGCATTTTGTTAAAACATTAATTATTCGATTTTCATGCGGTTGGGCTCATTTTGTAGATATGTTTAATACCTATGTTACAACTTCTTCCACGGACGTATATTTGTAAAATCCAAGGATAAATTTATTTTTTAAAAGTCAAAAACTCATTTTCCTAACTTCACTTGTTAATTAAACATTGCAATTTAGGTACAATAGTTACACGTATTGAGAGAATGAGTGAAACTGAGGTGCAGAATATTCCTCGTTTTCACTCGTTTTAATAATGTTATAGACTGTTTTACACATACCAATTTATTGTACAATAAATTGTAGAATTTATCTTTAAATAAATTATCCACTTTTATTAACTCTTTACACTGCAATATTTGTAATTAAAATTGGTCAATTTCAACACTGCCAACTCACAATGACTAAAACCTAAGAGTTATCATAGATTTGTCCCTAAGAGAAACCGTTTAACTCATTATTAGTTGGTACAATGAAATAAATGTAAAAAGTTTGGTAACGTCGTCAATACATGATGTAAAAAGTAAATAAAATATTTTCATATATCATAGATATATGAATATTTTGATAGTTGCACAATACAACCTGTAACGCCATCTATTTATCCATTAGATTCACTAAATACATCAATGGATAAAAAATAAATAGAAAGGTTGTGCAAAAAAAAATAAATCATTATTATCATTTTTATGGAGATATGATTTAAATTTTCGAAAAATTCAAAATGTAGGTAGATTTTGGTGCAAGGTAATAGATTTGAGCAAGACACTAAACGTTGGTAGATCTACCGAAAAGTAGGTAGAGTTGGTAACGCTGCTGACAAAGACGAATTGCATGAACGACGCACCAGGAAGGTGTGTGAAGTTAGCACCCCCAAATTGGAATTTTGAGTCCAATTTAGGCTCATTATTTTGACCAAGTTATGACCAGTTTTGACCAGTAAACAGTTAATTTTGACCACCCATACATTATTAAATATTAATGTTTTAAAGTGACAAAAAATGTGATCGTAGCACCCCCAAAGTAGAATATAGTCAATTTTAAGCTCAGCGTTTTGACCAAGTTTTGACCAGTTTTGACCAGTAATAAGTTTATTTTGACCACCTTTTGTTTAAAAATGCGGAGCGAAACTAAGTTTTTGAGCATTTTTTCAGTCCGCACCCCATAATTGGAATTTTGAAGCGATTTCGGGCTTATTATTTTGACCAAGTTTTGACCAGTTTTGACCAGTAAACAGTCTGAGGAAATACATAAGTGTATCTTTTTTCCGTAAAAATAAATAATAACTATAGTCCATGTCTCACTTACATTGTAGTTAACTAACAAAAAGAGAATTTTTAATCACCTTACTTAATTATTAAATAATGTGATATCTGCATTTTTCTACGATGAAAACCTATAAAATGACACGTCACATGAATATTACACTTTATTCATATAAAAATTAGATCCACCTTCACCCGTTGGTAAAAATTATTATTGACAGTTATTAAATTAGGTAACTACGATTTTTCTTTTAGTTAGCTACCTACGACGCAAGTGGGATATTTACATTACCATTTGTTATTAATTTTTCGGCAAAAAAGTTGTGCGCGATTTTTTTTATGTACCCAGTATGCCGCAGAATATGTCCTCTACCATCAACGTAGTCAAAATAACCTGTTTACTGGTCAAAACCGGTCAAAACTTAATCAAAATAATGAGCCCGAAATCGGCTCGAAATTCCAATTGGGAGGTGCGAATTGAAAAAATTCTGCTCAAAAACTTAGTTTCGCTCCACATTTTTAAACAAAAGGTGGTCAAAATAAACTGTTTACTGGTCAAAACGGGTCAAAACTTGGTCAAAATAATACGCCCGAAATCGCCTCAAAATTCCAATTGGGAGGTGCGGACTGAAAAAATGCTCAAAAACTTAGTTTCGCTCCGCATTTTTAAACAAAAGGTGGTCAAAATAAACTTATTGCGGGTCAAAACTGGTCGAAACTTGGTCAAAACGCCGAGCTTAAAATTGACTTAATATTCTACTTTGGGGGTGCTAGGATCACATTTTTTGTAATTTTAAAACATTGATATTTAATAATGTATGGGTGGTCAAAATTAACTGTTTACTGGTCAAAACTGGTCAAAACTTGACAAGACAAAATTAACTCAAAATTCCAATTTGGGGGTGCGGCCAAAAAAATGCTCAAAAAATTAGTTTTGCTCCGCATTTTCAAACAAAAGGTGGTCAAAATAAACTGTTTACTGGTGAAAACTGGTCATAACTTGGTCAAAATAATGAGCCTAAATCGGACTCAAAATTCCAATTTGGGGGTGCTAACTTCACACGCCTGCACCAGGACCCACCGCCGTAAATCGCGTCTACGGGAAGCAACGAAATGCCGGCCCGGAATCCTGTTAAGTGTGGCAGATACGCGGGATACCCAACTAATTAATCGGAGGACAAAAATAACGTCGACTCGTGGTCGCGGTAGCAGCGCTGCGCCCGGGTGGCTCTCGAATAGCTGAGATGCACCGAGGACGTGGACCCAGCGTATTTCACTGCCGCCGGCTTTTATGAAATATTTATTGTTTCGAGAGGGACGTTAGTTATGCCGAAGACACCGGGTGATTAATCGGGCGGTGGCAGTGTTGGGTGGGCCGGGCAGAAAAAACGGGAACACTCCGTTTACGCTTTTAAACTTTCGTTGCAATACGTAGTCGCACTAGACTGTTTAAATTAGGGATGGGCACCTAACATCGATGTTTCTGAAATATCGATGTTTGCCACTGAACCTTCTACAAAACTATACACTTTTTTTCAGAGAACATAAAAATTAAAGTCACTTTATACTGGGTGTAACAGGATCATGGTACACTCCCTTTTCTCCATTAGTTTTCAAGATAGTTAATTGAAATTTGGGATATCCTATATACATAATAAGCGGCACTGTCTGACAACAAGTGATTATTTTTTCCACTTCCAGTTTCGCCGGAAGTGACACTAACTTTCGATTTTTAAATGGAACACCCTATATATTATTGCATTTTTGAATTCTGCATAATTTTCTGAACCCAACGATACCAAATAAGTGACATTTAAAACGTCAATATTTTTTAAAATTATAATTTTTAGTTTTCCATTTAAGTGGTCCATGACGGTTCCGATTTTTTCTAAGTGACCCATGTAATGCTACAAAAATGAAAATCCCGTCAAAATATTAAATTATGTGATTTATGAGCAAATAAAGTTCATCAAATCATTTTTTCTTAGCTGTAATTTTGTTTGTTTTTATCGCACATATCAATACGGCATAAGAATAAATTACTTATTAATAGTAATAATAAATGGTACTACGGTACCAATATGGTTCCATTTGAAAAAATTGAGTTCTGCTCCAAAAACATAATTTGATGAACTTAATTGATTTTGATGAACTTAATTTGCTCATAAATCACATAATTTAGTAAGATTTTTGACGGAATTTTGTTTTTTGTAGCATTACATGGGTCATTTATAATAAATCGGAACCGTCATGGCCCACTTAAATGGAAAACTAAAAATTATAATTGTAATAAATATTGACGTTTTAAATGTCACTTATTTGGTATCGTTGGATTCAGAAAAGTATGCAGAATTCAGAAATGCAATAATATACAGGGTATTCTATTTAAAAATCGAGAGTTAGTGTCACATCCGGCGAAACCGGGAGTGGAAAAAAAATCACTTTCATGTCAGATAGTGCCGCTTATTATGTATATAGGATATCTCAAATTTCAATCAATTATCTTGAAAACTAAAGGAGAAAAGGGGGGTGTACCATGATCCTGTTACACCCGTATATATTATTTTGAAACATCGATGTTTCACAACATCGATGTTTTCTAGCCGATGTTTTTGCTACCATCGATAGTAGGTACGATGTTGAACATCGATGTTAACATCGATGTTTTTGAAAATGTGCCTATCCCTAATTTAAATACATACATCCTGAGTAATAACCACATAACTCAAGAGACATGAACTTAGAGGCTCATCTTACTGATGGAAAAAATAAAGAAAAAAATGACTAAAACCATGTATTCCTATGTTTTCGAGGTCGCTCTTTCGAATGGAATCGTTAAAATTTGCAAAAAAAATTGATGTAACCTTCAATTTTTAACAAAAACTATTAAAAAAACGCGATATTTTCAAGATTCTTTTTTTTTAAATCGCAATTTCAGCTATTTTATAATTCTTTATATCATTCAAAAACAAATATAAACGTGCACTTGAGACGTGTACTTGAAGGATACGCAATGAGAACAATTTAATTTTCTCATTTTTGAGGTTAGAATAACTAGAAATGGCAAAATTCAAAGGGTGATATTTCTCGGTTTTTTACCAGTTGCGGGATCATTGACGCAAAATAATTTTGAAAAATTATTAGTACCATTTAAAGTTTTTGGGGTCGCTGATCACGATGCTGATGTTAGAATTTCAAAATTCAAGATGGCGGATCCAATATGGTCACCATCCCGCATCAAATTTCAAAGTTTTCGATTATTTTGCCTCGAACTTTGTAAACCAGGGGTTTTCGGGGTCGCTAATCACGATTCCGATGTCAGAATTTCAAAATTCAGGGTTTCGAAATCTGCTTCAAAATGGTCGCCATGTCATATCTACCATCCTGAATTTTGAAATTCTGACATCGGGATCGTGATTAGCGACCCCGAAAACCCCTGGTTTACAAAGTTTGAGGCAAAATATAATACTTTTGTAAAACTTCACCACGCCTACCGAGACAGTGTTTTTTCAAGAGCCTAGGTTTTTCGGTGGTTTAAAGCATTCTCAGAAGGAAGAGAGTCGATTGAAGGCCTTAATCTTCAAGAACCGATGAAAATGTCGATGTTATATGGGATCTTGTGCGTTCAGATCGTAGGTTGATGACAAGAATGATCGGCGAAGTGTTAAATTTGAATTACACCACTATTCATCAGATTTTGCCTCACGAATTGGGGATGAGAAAAATCTGCGCAAAAATGGTTCCAAAAACCGCAGGAACATTTCAGTAGTAGAGTTTTTTAGCCAGTAAAAACGTTCCTAAGGCTCCTCAGCCACCTTATTCGCCTGACTTGAGTCCTTGTGACTTTTTTTCTCTTTCCGAGATTGAAAAATTTCATCATGGACAAAAAAGTGGTGATGTCACTGCTACTTCTAATTACAGCGTAAAATGTGCAATTGAAAATAATTTTCGGTTTTAATTATGAATTTATGCAAACCTTTATGTCCTCACTGTGTAATTTTTGGAATGGAACAAAAAGGAAAATGAGAGAAAATTCTGTTACAATTGGAGGGATATTGATATAATTTTATTCACATTGCATTAGGTGTATTAGATTTTATTAAGATTATTCCTGAAGCAATATTTCATGGATAAAAATAAAATGTTTTTTATTCTATTTCCTTTTCATTTTTGCCTTTTCCTCAACCCGCGCCGTAAAATAATTTGTACCACGTAAACACACTCGTATTTCCATTTTTAACAGCTTACTCTCACGAATTATTCACATTTATTTAGCAAGTACGTAGAACAATTCCTCGTAGTGCGGCATAAATAATCCCCGGCTTATCTGTAATATTAATCGGGAGACGGCTATGTGTTCGGACTTAATAATTTTCTTTAAAATGAGCTTTCCGTGCACCCAGTCGATACCGCTGTAGATAACCGAAGCGAATGACAATTTTCGGAAAACATGAGATCCGTTATAACCTACACCTACAAGCCCAGGTTCATAATAGTTCGGCCACCAAACATTTTCAACTACATCTTATCAAATTATGGAGTCTCGAACAATTACGAAAAATATCGATAAAATCGTCTTAACTTTATTAAAATATACAAACCCAGGCTCATAATAGTTCGGCCGCCTAACATTTTCAACTAGACATTATCAAATTATGAAATCTGTATTAATTGCGAAAAAATCTATAGAAATGCTCTATTAAAGCTTTTAATTTGAGCGAGAAAAAATATTCCACGTGCCGAAATACCCTTTGAATGGGCATCAATAATAGACAAGCACAAATCCTTACTAAGAGATTTACCACAAGGCATTTTGCTTGCAAACTGAAAAATAACATGCGATATTTGTTTATTTATTCAGTATGTGCTTCATTTTAACTCGACACATCAGTTTCATGGCAATTATTACGGCTCTAAGGCGCCAATTTTCGTGGTCGAATTATTACAACTCCTCACTACTGTATCGCTTTTTTTTATTATATATCTATTTTTCAATATAATATGTATACTGAAGAGAGTTTTCAGTTTCTGTAAGATCAAAGTATATCTTGATAAAAGTTAAGACGATTTTATCGATATTTTTCGTAATTGTTCGAGACTCCATAATTTGATAAGATGTAGTTGAAAATGTTTGGTGGCCGAACTATTATGAGCCTGGGGCTTGTACTTTCATCTTACAGAAACTGAAAACTCTTCAGTATTGTAAGGTGAAAAATAAAATAAAAGATCCAAAATATTAAAATTTATAAAGATCAGGAACACCAGGTATATACAGCTTTCGGTACAACGCCAACGGTTAGAATGAGAATATCTTAATAATACCGCGACTCTCTAGCTTAAACTACATCATCATATTTATGCATCCTACTGCTCGGGTGGAGGTGATCCAAGATGATTTCTTACAGTATACATATTGTATTGAAAAATAGATATATAATAAAAATATGCGATACGGTAGTGAGGAGTTGTAATAAATAATTCGACCACTAAAATTGGCAGAAACGGAATGCGCCTTAGAGGCGTAATAATAAGCGTAATAATAGGCGTTATAGGCGTGCCTTTAAACTGATGTGTCGAGTTAAAATGAAACACATACTGAATAAATAAACAAAATTTCAGTTTGCAAGCAAAATACCTTGTGGTAAATCTCTTAGTAAGGATTTGTGCTTGTGTATCATTGATGCCCATTCAAAGGATATTTCGGCATGTGGAATATTTTTATCTGGCTCAAATTAAAAGCTTTAATAAAGCATTTCTATAGAATTTTTTCGCAATTAATACAGATTTCATAATTTTATGAACTATTATGAGCTTGGGCTTGTACATGATCTTAAGGCGAGTATAATGGGCCTTGCTGTAACAAAATTTAATTCAGAGTGAAATTTCATACACGCTGATTTTGTAAAGTATGAAGCATGATTAGGTTTTAACAATGTTGATCTTTGGAACAGCGGAGTAGCTACAGGGGTGGAGTATGGTTTTCTTTACTGGAAAAGTGACGCATATACTTACAAGTAACACTATCCAAGTGGTAATCACCGATTTTTCTACAGCTTTTCAGAAACTTTCATCGCATATTATGTAGAAGTCACTTTAAACCAGTTTTAGCTGCCCGTTTTGATTTTTGTTCATAACCTTGTAACTCAAAGATTTGGGGTATTCAGCTATGTACAACCAAAACATTTTGTTGTTTTTCGGGTTTGTAAGATTGTCAGCAGCAATTTAAGGAACGAGACCATCACATCACTGCGTTTTTCGGGTCTCTGAATCTGAATTTGGGGTCCGATTGACCCAATCAGGTCTGGGTCAAGGTCATTTCAAGATCAAATGTGTGAAAAACAGTTCCCAACATAGTAAGCCACCACATCTATTCGTTTTCGGGGTCGTTGATTACGAATCCGAGGACAAATTCACGTAATTCAAGATGGTGGATCCAATATGGTCGACATCGACTCGTAAGTCTCCGAAGATAATGATGAGATTTTGTAAATTCGCCCTTTCTTGGCACAATCCGTAGCTAACGACGAGGATGTAAAAAAATGAACTCTAACAGCTAAAACTCATTATATCATCATCTTTGCGCTGTAAAATAGTGAGTTTTCAAAATCACATAAACATTTTCGAAGATATAGGTGTTGGATTCGACCATATTGGATCCGCCATCTTGAATTTCGCAAATCTAATGGCGGATTCGTAATCAGTGGCCCCTAAAACGGATAGATGTGGTGGTTTACTATAATGGGAACTGTTTTCCACACGTTTGACCTTGAAATGACATTGACCGAAACCTGATTGGGTCAAACGAACCAGGAAAAATGAATTCAGATTCAGTAACCCTAAAAACGTAGAGATGTGATGGTCTCGTTTCTTAAATTGCTGCTCAAAATCTAACAGACCCGAAAAACAACAAAATTTTTTGGTTGTACATATTTGATTTTTTTGCTAAATTTGCTAGCTCAAAAAATAATATTTCTACAGCCATTTAAAAGTGGATCAAAATAAAATAAACACACTGTACATGCTACAAGTGCACGTGTAAGATTTTATCACATTTTTGAATTATTCACCTATGAAATATTTGGATATTTCATTAAAATTTGTCTCTCCAAAAAAAAAAAAACTACATACCTATATAAAATATACCCAAGTTTATTAAAAGTTGAACTATATTAAGTTTTGCTGCAATAAACTTTATGAATGTTATTTACGGTTCAAGTAACACACGTTGTTGGTGCATGTATTGCGTATTGATTTTTAGTGGTTGTAGAATAAAGTACATTGTTTGTTTATTATGAAAACATCGTTTAAATATCGTTTATACTCGAAAAGTCCTCGTCTTACTGACCTGCATTTCGGTGATAAGAAAAGTTACTTTATTATTCTTAAAATATGTAAACATATGTAAAATAGTACATACATATGTGTAAATACTTAACATTTTATTTCTAAGCAACGCAATATGAAATTTTTTAAATAAGTTGAAAATGAAAAAAAGTTAACCTAACAAAAAAGTTGTGTGCCTATCAATGCTACCAAAGTGTATACCATAAGGGTATGAAAGTGTTTTAGGCATTTAGATATCTAGACATTAAGTAGTAAATCAATGTCTAGTTCCAAAATAGAATATTTTCGAGATTCGTTTGACTTAGTCTACATACCAGTGACGCGTGGAAAAAATGTTAAGTGTTCAGACGGAGCAACGGGTTAATCTCAAGTCTCTTGTTAAACTGGGGAAAATTTTTACAGAAGCTTAGGCAATGTTAAAAGAAGTGTACGAGAATGAATGTTTATCACGCACACACATTTTTGAATGGTTTAAACGGTTTAAAGAGGGACGTGAAACGACCGAAGACGATCCGCACCCGGACAGCCCTCAACGTCAAAAACGGACGAAAACATTGAAAAAATTGGTAAATTAATCCGCAGAGATCGTCGTCTAAGCACCCGAGGGCTGGCTTTCGTTCGTGTGTTCGCCACGTTCAAGTATTCGCCAGATTTTGCATGAATCGTTCAACATGCGCAAAGTCTGCGCAAAAATGGTGCCAAAACTCTTCACTCCCGAGCAAAAGGAATCGATAATGAACATTTGCGCTGACATTCTAAACAACATTGACATTGATCCAGATTTGTTAGACACGGTGATTACTTATGATGAATCGTGTTTTTTTACTTACGACCCCGAAACAAAGCGTGGAAGCGGTTAAAGAAAAAGCGACGGAGGTTCTGAACCAGCTCACAATAGCGGACTCCGAGCACTGCTTTCAACAATGGAAAAGTCGTATGGAGCGGTGTAGAGAAGACCAATGGGAGTACATTTTGGTTATTTAATAGCCACACCTCGTATGTACACACGTTTATTAGTTAGTCACTTATTATTTTGTTTTATTAATTATTTTGTGTTGGGCTAGTACTAAACGAACAATTCTCGCTGCGATATATGGATATATTGCATCAGGTTTCCCGCAAACCCACACAGAGTCCCAGTGCGCGGTACTGGGCACGGTCAGTGGCATACGTATGTACAGGCAAGAAATACACGCGTACATAATTTACAAGGCGCTTGAAAAATACGGTTTATAATTACCACAGAGGACCCTTTCCGGACCCTAGTAATAATTCAAGACATGCAGGATCGATTCCACGGCATATTTTGACGACGTTTTTTTATCTAACGATGTTTTCAGCCGTATGTTCCTTCGGTCTAGTTAAAAAGCATCCTTTTGTTTGCCCAATTTACTTAACTCATTGCTTTTTCTCTCGGACTCACCACAAACTAGATAATTTCGCGCTAGCTGCACCGCCAGGTGTATGCTAATTGAAGTAAAAGCGGCCGGAAATCCAATTATCTAAAAGCCTGTAAACCATTAGCCGCGAGAGGCTAGCGTGTACCCTATATCTACCGAACGACGTGGATATTGTTGTTTGTTGTTGTTCTGGCGCTTTTGATTATCCCGTCTTGGCAGGCTTTGGACGCCACCGGCTCATTGTGGCCCCAGCGTTATTAACATGGCGGCGGGATGCGCTCTTATTTGCCATAATTGTATTGTGTATTAAGTAGGGGCGACTGCTGCGTGGAGGTTCAGGGGTTAGAGCATCTAGAAGACAACCTTTTTTTATATACAGTATGTCCCCGGATCGAGTTTAAAAGAGGAAACATTTTTGTGTTTTTGATTTCTCAGAAAAAAGTCACTCTCGTTGATTTGCCCTGCTTGATTTCAAACCCCCAAAACGCAAATTACTTTTTATATAACTCAAACGGTTCTCGATATAATACCATTTTTCTTCATAATTTGGACATTTACAAAATTTTATAAGTAATTCTAGTTGGCGGATTTAACCCAATAATTTCGTCGTCTAGGATACTATATGCTATAGAAACTCAATTAATTAGTTAGCTAAAAAAATTATTCGAATTACTTAGTCTCATAACCATTGAATTAAACAACTGATTATAAAATGAAATCAAAACTAAACCAGAATTTTTTTATTCAAATAATGCTCCTCCTTTTTCTGCACAAATTTCAATTCGAGCTCTAAATCCGTTAAAACTATTTCTAATTTCCTCAATTGACAAGGACTTGACTGCATTTTAAATCCTTGTTTTTAATTGCTCTTTATCATTTTCTAGTGGTTCACGATAAACAATTTGCTTTAAACGTCCCCATAGATAGAAGTACAATATTGTCAGATCCGGGCTTCTCGGCGGCCATAAAATGGGACCATCCCTTCCTATCCAGTGTTCATTAAATTCGAAATTGAGCCAATTACGGACAGTAACGGCATGATGAGCAGGGCACCCATCTTGTTGGAAAAACATTCTCGTTCGATAACTTAAAGGAAGTTCATCAAGTTTATCTGTTAAAAATTTTTTGTAGCATCTCCAAATATGTATTACGATTTAAATTTTCTTTGAAAAAATATAACAAATTTGTATATAAAACCCACCACACATTAACTTTTTTAAAATATGTTTCGCAAAATAAGGATTGTTTCACTCCAATACCGGCAATGCTGAAGGAAATGACGCCGTTTGTTGAAAAAGTAGATTCATCGGAGAACAAACTTCGCTTATGAAATCCTACTTCATTTAAAACTATGTTGCCCATCTCCAAACAAAAAATCCAAACGTTTGGCTTCATCACCCTCCTCTAAGGTGTGCCTGAATTTGGTTTAAATGGTAAAATCCGGTTCTGCTTGAAAATTCTCTGTAAATGCGATTTACTTATTTCAGTTTCAATTGCCCTTCTTCTAAGTGATACTCTTGGAGCTTATCTCACGGAATGGAGGGCAAGAACTGAAGCAGCATCATCTTCATTCAACCATTTTTTTAATTTTTTTTGTCTACAACAGAGCCTGTTTCTAAAAATTTGGTCACCAACTTCTTCGCTCCGACATTAGAAATGCTAACTTCCGGGTATTTTTCGTTAAATTTATTAATAACAACACGATAGCACTCTTCCCCAGTTCCGTAGCATTGAATCAAATAAATTCTTTGTTCTAGTGAACATTATAGCATATAAATAGTAGCAAAATGACGAAGATTCGATTTGAAGTTATACTGACTCATTAGTTGTCAGCAGTTGTCAGTGATATCTTGCAATGAAATCCGCCTACTAGAATTTTTTTAAAGAATTAAAGTCAAATTATGAAGAAAAATTGTATTATCTCGAGAACCGCTTGAGTTATATAAAAAGTAATTGGCGTTTTGGTTTTGAACTCAAGCAGGGCAAATCATCAAGAGTGACTTTTTCTGAGAAATCAAAAACACAAAATGTTTTCCTCTTTTAAAGTCCATCCGGAGACATACTGTATATTACTTGGATTAGTACTTATTGTTTATTATTAGTACTTGTTGTTTATTCCCGGACCTAAAATCCAACAAACCAAAAACTAATAACGAACATTATATAGATGCATTTAAGACTTTAAAAATGTAATAGTATGAATATCTAGATGAATAAAGAATATTTAACAACTATACAGTTCTAGTTCACTTATGGTTCACTCATTCGAAAATGCTATTTGGGTTTAACTTAAGTTTTAATCACATTCCGATGATGACAAAGTGTTTGACGAAACACACGTCACCGTTTTCGTTCATCTTCTTTACAAACAATTATATTGTACAAAAAAACCGATTTCGTTGAATTTTAAAGGCAGTGAAAACAGGAACTGTTACAAATTGCGATAAAACTTAACACGGGTAAAGCAAACAGAGGAAGGAAACTATATTGGATGTATGGACAATGCGTGTGGGATATTTACACACCGTATTTGCGAAAAGATATACGTGTTTCACCTTCAGAGGTAGAGCAAAGCAGCGGTGTGTATGTAGATCTAATCTAAATGCATTGCTAAATATTTATTCTAGATAATTATTAGGTCGGTGTGTACTACGAAAAGGTTGTAACAGGCAGGTGGTGAGAATTCCAGTTAGGGAAATTATTTACGTACATCAGAATTGTCAGAATAGTCACAAGAGAGGTTGGAGGCCCAACTTACTTTGTACTTTTGTGGCAAGAAATTTCTGGACATCTTATCTGTATGCATAAACAAATAATATGTAAATATAGTACCCAAATATATTAGCCGATCGTACTACAATTTAGTATTATTATCAGACTTTAGCAGTATTATTAGGTTGTCGGAAGGCTCATTTTCAAGGCTCATTTATTAATAATAGAACAAAGTGATGTATTGCCCATTTTGATCGATGGTCAGTTTATGTTCGACTTCAACTATTTCGTGAGTTCTGGAACAAATACGTTCCAGAGATGCTTTGCGTATACTGTGTATACGGTGATACTTTTAAATTATTTAAAATTATTTTTTGAACTTCTTATTTTTTTTTAACATTTCTGTAAGCTTCTTAAGTAGATTTGCATTCTGATAGTTTTTAGAATGTCTATTTTATCTTAGATCACGTCTTAAATTATGTCAGAGTAAGTTATAATTTTTGACATGGAAATCCGGGAACTAACGAACAGATAAGAGATATACATATAGATTGTACGTATATGAGACGCGAAGAAATGTCTTGTGTTAACAGAATATATAAAAATAGACAAAAAGTTTGCAACTGCTGTACCAACAATGAAGCTATAGTAACCTAAACTGAAACTGTATTTCCAGTTAAATTTATATGTATTTTATTTTTAAAATCTACGAAATGTATACCTCGTAACTAAAAAAAAAAAAAAAAATATTACACATGTGTACAAAAAAAATATTTTCAGCTTTAATGCAACTGTTAAATGGTTTATTTAAAATCATACATACATAATATGTACATAGTGTAGTACATTTATTTTTGAATTATTTTATTATGGTTAAATTGTCTGTATAATATTTATAATAGCAAAATCAACTTTTCAATAATATAGCTGTAGGTGTATAGGTGTATAGGTAGTAATTATATATTGACAGCCAAATAAAATAGGTAGCTTAATAAACAAATTTCTGGAACGAGACAAATACCTGAAAATAATTTTAAAATTACCTTTTGCATTTAACTCGACTATTTGTATACAATTTTAAAATAAATTCGATAATGGAACAGAACATTGGGATGTCACAATACAACATTTCGGTATTTTGGGCATTAAAATGGGGACAGTGATAAATTAATCGCGGTAGTTGGATCTGCGCATTGAAATTTGAAATAGGAAATAATTCACGTATTGTTCTGCAGATGCGAATTGAAGTTACGTTGAAATTTTGAGGATTTATGTTTTATTCTCTTGCGTACGAACATATAAAAGTAACCCAATATACATTTTTATAAAAGTATATTGGGCAAACAAAAAGATCAATCTTAACTAGATTCAAGGAACATACTTAGCTTAGTTAAAATATGGTAGAATAGATAAATCTTTTGTAGCCAACATGCCTTTGACAACAATCATAGGATAGACTTTAGTGGCTTAAAACTAATAAGAAAAGTTAGATGTAGTACATAAATTATTAAATGCATAGTAGCATGGATAAAAGTACTCGTAATTGGTCGATATCTAACAGTACACGGTTCTGGACTGTTAGACAAGGACATAAGGTTAGAACGACATAAGTGAACCGCAGCGGTAACGCTGGTATACATAGGAGAGACAATTAGACTTAACTTTAGTTTTAATCACCTCCTGATGATGTCAACTTGTTGGTAAAACGCATGTTGAATACAAAAAAGTGTTAAGTGGTGGAAAGTGTTCAAGGATAAAAATCACTAAAGACAATAAACCTAAGAAAAAATAACATTATTCAGAAACAATACACTTGTCCGTTTAATTATTGTGTAAAACCTTGATCAAACGGTCCGAGAAAACGGTTCCATGGATCGATTTAAAAATTTACGGGGCTAAAATCGTAGATTTACTAAAACAACGAAAAAAGTTACTTTTTTCCCTTTCCTTTAAATCAATGTTGAGGGTGAAAAAAAGTTTTTTTTTTCAAAAAAATCTAAAAGCATCTTATGGGACGTTTATTCCTGTTTTTGAAACTATCCTTGCATTCTCTGTACGGTTATTGGTTGCTGAGATATCGGTGATCAAAGACAAAAGGATCCTTTTTCATTAAAAGTCAGATATCTCAGCGACCAATTGATATAAAAAGAATATTAAAAAAAGCACATTGAAGCTGGATTAACAAGCTATCCAGCCCATGCATTGATTTCATTGAAAAAAAAAATCAAAATTTTTACAATTTTTTTTCTTGCGCTATTTCTTAGGATTGCGTGATAACCGTAGCTCACATTTTTTTCCATCTCGAGATCTCAAAATAAGAAACTTGAACCTTCAAAACTTTTTTTTGTAAACGCTATTATGCTGCATATGTGTATTTAATTTGTGCATAATAGTTAAGGAAAAAGTGTATTACCCCATTTAACCCCTAACCCCTCAACCGATTCAGCTCAAACTCAAATCAGTTCTAGACCTCATCATGGTTCATAATAGTTGACACCTTAACGCGTTCTCGAGTTATCGTGTACATAAAAAAAGTTTACAGACAGTTTTTTTTCGTTTAATCCTAAGGTATCAACGTTTCAAAACATTTTAAAATGTCATACTTGAATTAGTTATCTTCGAGTATATTTCAAAAAATTTTGAAATAAAGAAAAACTAAAAAATAACAAAGCTATTCGGCTGTACCGGGCCTTTGTACTAACCACGTATAAAATATATCCCGAAATATCCTATGAAAATCGCAACCATCAATTTTGTCAGGTCTCCAACACAAACACTGAGTTCCAAACTATTAGATTTATCACGTCTGAAAGGCGCAGCGTCGCACCACAAGAATGAAAACGTAAATCTGTTCGCATCTGTCATTTCCATAAAAAAAAGATACTAGTTACGATTGCACCATTTTTTAGGACCGATGTAAAACGAAATCCGTCTGCCTCTTGACGTTTCACTAAAATGTGTCTCGAAAATAGAATTTCAGTAGAAAGCGTAAGTGAAACTAGATTTTACACGGACGGGAATGAAGAGCAGCCTAGTCTTTGTTAGCGTGGCATCATAAGATAAGCTTAAGTGGCATCAAACATGAAAAGAGTTAAACGGTTCGCTGGTTTTGAGTCGGCAATTATGAAGAAAATCGTCTAAATCATGCACTTCCCGAAAGTGTGTACGCCTTCATTTTAAATATAAACTGTACCAGTACAAGTAGATTACAATATACAGTATACACGGTGGAGACTTTAACTGGAATATATTCGCTAGCGGGGTGGTGAATGATTTTTCAAAAAAATTCCCGAGACACGTCAACTTTTAAATGTATTTACCTACATTTTGCAAGTAATATGAAAAATATAGCCCTTCAGGGGTGGCTGAAACCACCTTCGCATGATTTTTTCAAATGCAACCCTATGGCTTGTGACCCCTCATTGTAAAGCTGGTGGAAAGAGGAATCCAACGCACTGATCAAATTTTAATTTTTAGTATGTTTGTAGGGTTGCATACAATTAAAACAATTTAAAAATTAAATTTATTTTCAACGTAACAATTGTTCAAAATGTGCACCATTCACTCGTTGGCAGCATCCCAGTCTGTGGTAGGTTTCGTCCCTTACATTATGCAACATTTGCGGTGTTATTTTTCCGATTTCCTCTCTTATCCTTTCCTGCAGATCTGCTATGTTGTTGGGTTTCTGAATGTAAACCCTACTTTTAAGATGTCCCCACAAAAAGAAATCCAGTGGTGTAAGATCTGGAGATCTTGCTGGCCACTCAATATTACCTCGCCTCCCAATCCACCTACCGGGAAAAATTCTGTCCAGATACTGACGAACAATGGCAGCATAGTGTGGCGGGGCCCCATCTTGCTGAAACCATAACCTCTCGTCGGTCAAGTTAGGGTTTAAGGGGTTTGGAAATAAATGACATAGCACTGGCATTACTTCGTGCTGGAGTAAACGCAAGTATCTTGCTCCATTAAGAGTGTCATTAAAGAAAAATGGTCCTACAATTATATCTTGTATTATTCCGGCCCACACATTAGTTTTCTGTGGGCGCTGAGTATGAAGTTCCCTCATCCAATGGGGGTTCTCTTCAGCCCAGTAACGACAATTTTGGCGATTTACCTGCCCATTTAATGTAAAAGTAGCCTCGTCAGAGAAAAACTATCCACTCTAAAGATAACTGGTTTTGATCAATACAAGTCATCAATAAATCGCAAAATTCCACTCGTCGATCTGGATCATCTTCAAGTAGCTCTTGAACAGCTTGCATTTTATATGGGCGTTTTTCTCATATTTAATTATTTTTAAAACTGTTTTGTGATTAAGATTACTATCACGGGCCAGTTGACGGGCTGGAGTGATTAGATCTTCTAGAGCAAGCAACAAATTCAACTTCGTGTCGTCATCCTCGTCGTCATACATGTGTAGAAGAGAATAAGTTAAAAGATACCAGTAAGGACAGACAAAGACAGTTAGATGCAACAGTGTTTCACGCTTGTGCACGTATTAGAAACGTATGAGACCTAATAGAAAATGGAGAGGGACATTGCCTACACGTCTATCGCCGTCGCCGAATTTGAGTGGGATTCAGTACTTTTTCGCAGCTATGGGGGTGTACATCGACTTAGCTGTATGAAACGAAATTCTTACGTAATTCTGACTTTTACAATTATCCCATACACTTAAAAGAAGTGTACGAACATAATTGTATTTATTTTCAGATTTTTGTATTCCTTAACTAACCGGTCTGCAAGAAAATAAAATTGAAGTTCTATAAAAAATAAAAAAATAAAGATATAAATCAACCCGGTTATAAGACGAAAGAAAGAAAAAATTCCCATTGAATAAGTGGTTCAAAAATGTCGCCCCTTTGTGCTTCGCAAAAACCTAGTCTATCGTAAAACTCAGTTCTTACGCGTTCTAACACTTCAGGGGAAATATTATTTAGGACTTGTACAATTCTGGCCCGTAAATCATTTAAATTTCGTGGTCTTTCATGTTCATGTCCGTAAACAGTTTGTTTTATTTGTTAAATATTTGTTGGCATTTAAGGAACCGTTTATAAAAACTGGCCCAACGATGGAATCGCCTAAAATACCAACCCAAACATTTAACTTCTCGGGATACTGCGTACGCACAGGAATACTCAAGTGCTTATTTTCCGTAGACCAATAACGATATAATAATTCAATTCACACGTGCGCATTATAATTTATGGGCGGGGCGTCCCGCATACATATTTTATTGCTACCCTATCACGAAAGACAGAGAATAACACTCATAAAAGTTTTAAAATTACATGTCAGTCTGGCAACTATGGATATAATATTTCTCTGTCAGTTCCTCTATCTGTCAGAGTTTATTCTTTTCTATCTTTTAATGCTCGGCTTTGAAATCTTGGACTTTCCAACCCTGTATGTGTAAAACCATAAACGACAACTCTTATGCAATATTATTATACAACCCAAGCGGTCAAACTGCTACTATTCTGAAACCAAGTTCTTTCGCTTCGTCGCGGCATTTCTATCTGGAATTATCAGAGGATATCGATTTCGCATATTTCACACAAAACTTCATTTTCTCGAATATGCATACATATTTGCAGATGCACACTGTAATCGGACCTGATAGACAGATCGAACCCGATACTCTGATTTACGAAACGCCATTGACGCAATGCGGGGGGGGGGGGGGGGGGGGCTTTATTCGAAAAACAACAGCGACAGTGTCTGAAATGAGTTTTGGTGTTCACAAGGAAACCTCCCCAACCCAAACACTCTGATTTCCTTCATTTTTATATATGTTGTAGGGCATCAAAAATTAAAAGACAAGTATTTTTTTTCGGCGGAAAACATATTTAGGGGTGAAATTTACCCTGAAAGTTCACCACCAAAAACAGTTTTTTCTAAATATCTCGGGTTCTAATCAATATTTTTAAATGAAACAGAAAAAATAATTACTTATTATATAAAAATAAATGTTTCGCAAGTGATTTCGTTTTGTTTCGGAAAAATTATGTTTTTCAATTGTTTTTTATAAATAAAAAATTCATATCGGCTCAAAAAAAAATTACAAATAATATTTATCTAAATGATATGATAAAATGAAATTGACAATTTTGGAGCTTTTGATAAAACCCCCTTTTAAAGGGGTGAACAATACCTTATTGTTCGGAAAACGGCCATATGATTAGAAATGGCATTTTAAAAATAATATGAATTATTTATATTATCAGTCTTAAATGTGCTGAAAAGGGGTAACTACCTTCCCGAGAGATTTAGAAAAAACTGTTTTTGGGGGTGGACTTTGAGGGTGAATTTCACACCCTAAATATTTTTTACCGCCAAAAAAAATACGTGTCTCTTAATTTTTTATGTCCAACAACACATATAAAAATGAAGGAAATCAGAGTGTTCGGGTTGGGGAGGTTTCCTTGTCAGTCACGTAATACGAGCGTAAAAAATACAAAATCATTTTATGTTTGTTATTACAAATGTATTTAGTATGAATAGAATGAAAATTAATTTTATATGGCAAGTTACTGACAAAGGATTATGTCAATGGATTATGTGTTTGTTATTTATTTCGATAATTTTGTCAGAAGTGTTGCTTCTCCACGAATTTTTCTAACGTTATAGTGATAATCTAAATAAAAAAACTCTGAAGGATTAATAACCTGTTTCTATAACTATAGTTAATTAATGGGATGAGGTCAAATAGTTCCAAAAAAAAAACTATTTTTCACTTAGTCGACGTTTCGCAAAATTTATTTGCAGTCTCAGGATTCTCTGCTAGCATCCAGTCCATAAGAAGACTCAATACGTTGTAAAAAAGATTTTACAACGTATTGACGTAAGACTCAATACGTTGAAAAATCTGGGCTTCGATTAGTGCCTTTATTTGGTCGTCATCAGCCTTCATGGGCCTTCCGGAAGGTGGAGATCGGTGACATCAAAGTCACCAGCACGGAATTTGGTGAAATCTCTGGCACTGACGCTCTTGTAGGGCATTGTTACCATAAACGTGGGCAATTTTTCACAGGCCCACTTTGCGTTCTTCCCTTTGCGGGAAATAAAAATGCAAAATATGCCGAAAATGAACAGTTTGATCTTCCATTTTCAACTTGATGTAAAAACCAAACGAACACGGGGGTGAAACTAGCATTCGCGACATCGCAACACACTATCAGTGCGATGTTGCTAGATGTTCCTTCAGTCGTAATCATTTCAGCAACACTCTGACGCGATATTTCGCTATGTTAGATATATCCCCTTACATGCATTGAATAAAGTAAAGTAAGTCAAACTAGACATTTTGAATATTAATAATTACAATAATAATAATTTTCAGAGATTAAATAATTGACTGAAGTTGGCCTATTTTTTATAATTCCCCAAATCTGGAGAAAAATTATAAATAACGAAATGGCCGCGTGGTATCGGTGGCGGCAATCCCATAGGTCTATTTGCCTAGGCGATCCATATCCAATAGAAACGCGGCATTTTAATTTGAACCTTGATTGTTGTTGTTTTAGGAAGCGTCACTAATGGAAAATTTTGATTCGCAGCAAATTATTTTGTGATTATTTTGTGATAAAACTATTATTTCTTTTCTGATTGGCATTTAAGGATATAATATAAATTATTCTACTTATTGGTAAGTAAATAATATACTTAAATTACTTATCTAACCTATAAATGACTAGTATATTACAAGAACATAATAAGATGTGCATGAAAAGAATAAAAAGATACGTGTAATTTAATTAATTGTTAGGTTTAGCAAAGTTCTTTCTAGTTTACTGTTAATATGAAATAGTCTTGTAAATGAGCTTGTGTACATTTTAAAAAATAGAAGTTTCTCAGCGTTTGAACTTTAAAATGGTAATGAAATATTATGTGTTTTTAGAGCTTTCTTCACTGTATAGAGCCATGCAACAACAAGCGTTCTACTTCATCAGTAGGAAGTATGTTCACGACGTCCAGCAGGTATGTCCAAGTTAAATACAACCTAATCTCGATGTGAATATTGTCTTATTTTAATCTCCTTTGACTTTTTTTGTTTTCAAATAATTTTTGTTTACTATGTCGATATGCTGTGATAATGTATTGTTTTAAATGTTTATAATTGTAGAAATAAATAATTTCAAGCAAATTGTTTTTATTTATTCCACCTTGAATGATAAAATCATAAAGTGGGGTATGGTTACAAATCAATTTTTTATGCAGCAACAACGAGTTTGCTGTATGAAAAATTGAATTGTAAATGAAGTTGGCGATGCCAATGCACGGCTACGCATTTTGATTTAACGTCGCGCATGCGCATTATGAAAAACTGGCCACCGGTACATATGGTGGCCCCGATGCGTGTTTCCCTCCTTATCTATGGAGATTGCCCTTCTTCTATTTAGATGTTTTGTGCAAACGAATGAATGAGTCAGCTGTCAAATGGTATAGCACTCGATATAGAGCCGATCGTGATGACATTTCTCTTGTAAAATACATGGTAATGTCATCTATTGCAAAAATACGTCATGACTTTTCCGACAACCTAACCCATAACTTTTGTTTGAGCAATTTTTTTCTAATATCATAAATAAACTCGCAATAACTTGTCGGATTATAGAAACTAACCCTGCACATGTCACAGCTCATAAGTCGAAACAATCTGTATGGTAATTAATTAATTAATGTTCCTGTATTTTTTTTATTATGACAAAAAGTAAAGCGGCATCTACATAACCTTGAATAAGCACATGGGTTAAATTTTTCTTTCACGTTAGCTGAGGAAAAAATTGATCCAGTATTTCCCTTTCCCAACGCTGAAAGAAAAACTGACACTATAGACAGTATAACAACAATGAAATTTTCCCTTAACAGCCTGCAGTCAATAGCCGTTCCGAAAACAATTTGAAGTTTTCCGTATAAATAGCCCTCCGACATGGAATTTCATTAATAACACGACTACGCGAACCCCCCGAGGGCATTAAGTAATATTTATAGCCCTCGCTCGATGATTAAAATAAACATCGGCACATCATATATTTCATCTCTATCTATCATGTTTATTCTGGAGGAAAACGCGGACGACAATTTTCCGGGAACGCGCCATTTATTAAAAGCCTCGGTAGGCGGCAAACATTTTCATACGTGAGCGCGGGCCCGGAGCCTGTTACGTTTAATTTTCCCGATAGCAGCCGAGGACAGACACGGTTTATTAATTTTTTCTGGAATTCCATCATAAAAATTTTGAGGTTTATGTTAAGGCGAAGGAATGGTGGCTTAGACCAAGAAACTATCCAACCACTTTGGATAGTGTTTTGTACCTACAGGGGTCTGAGCCAGAAGTAGTAGGACAAATGCAATAACAAAAAAAAATATAGCAGATAGGTAAAAAATTATTTAATACTCTTCAAAGTAGCACCCTTTCGCTTCGATACACTTATTATAACGTTTTTTCCACTCCTCAAATGCCTTGGCGAAGTCACTTTCTGGTATGGTGTTCAGGGCTGCCGTCGTAGCGTCTTGAACCGCTTTGATTGTCCCGAAACGATGTCCTTTTAGCGCTGTTTTCACTCGGGGGAAGAGGAAAAAGTCAAGCGGAGCGACGTCAGGACTGTAGGGGGGTTGAGGCAACGTGGCAATTGGCAATGCCGTTTTTCGCCAGCAGCGACCGTACCGCCAGCGAGGTGTGGCACGGCCCGTTGCCATGGTGAAGCGTTCATGTTGTTGCGATGTCTGGCCGCACGCGGTTCACTCTCTGCTTTAGCCTCTTGACCAAATCAAAGGTTTTGGTAGCCGTTTTTTTTAAGTTTGACGCGTAACGCTGCTCTTTTCGCTCCACCCTAGGCTTCGACTACACCTCGTGACAGGGGTATACAAAAACATACGTCCTGCCTCAACAATAGCCCGCAGGCGACTGAATAAAATATGAGGCTGCTCCTGACACTCCCCTTCCCCGCGCACAACCGGCCGTTTCCCCCTCCATCGCTCCGTTCGCGCTACAAAAAATCAGTCCTACTACTTCTGGCTCAGACCCTATAATCTAATTTTATAGTAAATTAAATTTCTAAAATTTTCATTAGAGAAATTAGATTTATTGTTAGTTTTTATTTAAAATTCTGTTTGAAGTCTTAAAATTTGTTTAAACTTCAAATTTATGATTGTTAATTTATTATTTTTGTAAAATAAAATCTGATGTCGTTAACTACCTTTTTTATTAATACATTCAGTTCGAGGAATCAGTATATGCAATAATATACAGTGTGTTCCATTAAAAAAAAAAAAACACAACTTTGGCTCAGTTTCATGACTACTGATGTTCAATTGTTTTTTATCATAGCATATTATAAACATTCATGCAAAAATCTTTTGAGGTCGGAGAAGTCATGACGCATTTTTTGCTTGGAGCTTGGAGCTTGGAGCTTAAAGTGTGCCATTCAATGCTTTGGCGCTTGGTTTCCGGGTCGTACTCAAACACCCAAGTCTCATCACCAATGACACGTTCCATAAAATGGGGATAAATTTCAATCGATTCCAAAAAGTCAAGACACTTTTCTCATCTGATGTCCTTTTGTTCCTGCGAAAGGTTTTTGAGAACCATTTTTGCGCAAATTTTTCTCATCCCCAAGTCAAAATCTGATGAACAATTGTGTAATTCAAGTTTAACTCTTCCCCGATCATTTTTGTCAACCAACGATTCGAACGCACAAGATCCCGTATTCTATCGACATTTTCATCGGTTGTTGAAGATGAAGGCCTTCCGCTGCTTGGTTCATCTCTTCCTTCTGAGAATGCCTTAAACCACCGAAAAACCTGGGCTCTTGAAGAAACACTGTCTCCGTAGGCGTGTTGAAGTTTTGCAAACATATTCGTTGCGCTGTGTCCAAGTATATTTCCATATATCACGATCGCAATAATCTCCATTTTATCCGAATGTCTAGTAAAAATTGTGAAACACAAAAACAAACAAGAGGGGCCCTAATAACACCGCTCGACGACAGGAGAAGTCCGTCATGGTGACTGCGCCTAACAGTGGGGGAGAAATAATCTAAATTGTGCAGGGCGAATTGAAATAATTGAGCATAATTTGTGGGAACCTATAGGGGTAATAAATCCCTGATTACCCGAGGCGATACTTTAATCGACGGTACAATAGCGGTCAAAGGGTAAACGGGCTGAATGCCTTGACCCCCCTTTTCGCTTGGGGTGCACCGTTTTGCATGGATATTTTGATAGGATTATGATGGGAGTGGTAAATTTACGGGGTGTCCCATAATTGTGTTAAAAATTTCTGATGAAGTTGGGTGTTTTACAGGTGATTTTAAACGGAATCTTTCATATAAATGTTCTCGATTAGAGCTTTTTCTGCAAAGTCATTTTCACATACAAGGCGAGACAAAATTTTTGTATTTCTGTAACGGAATAAATTTTAACAAAAAATATTTTAGAGTCGGTGTATCTTTTACTAACAGGACGTCTGGAGGTAATTTTTTCCCTTTGCACCCGTATGGGATTGAAACAAGCAACCTCTATTCATTTTTGTGTCAAATTTTTTACATATTTCTATTTTCTCGAATATTTATAGTAGGTATTTCGAATATAAATAGTGTCCTGTACTTAATTAAAAAAAATACTCATCACTCAACAAATTCGTAGGATGACTAATAAAACAACAACTTTTAGGCAAAAACTTCAAGAGTGATACGTTTATTCCAACGCTTTTCTAACATTTCTCTGCCTTTCTTATAGAACGATTTGTCAAATCCTTTAAAATACGCTTCAGTTTCGACGATAACCTCATTAAAGCCATATTTATTTCCTACGAGCACTTTTTTGAGATTTGCGAACAAGTAATGGTCGCTGGGGACTAAATCTGGAGAATACGGTGGATGCGGAAGCAATTCAAAACGCAATTCATGTGATTTTGCCATTGTTGCGATCGACTTGTGACACGGTGCATTGTCTTGGTGAAAGAACACTTTTTTCTTCTTCATTCAGGATTTCGTGCTTCAAACGTACTAATAATGCTATGTATTTCAAGAATAATAATGCTATGTAGTCGATGAATATTATACCATGCGCATCCCAAAATACGGACGCTATAACCTTCCCAGTCGACTTTTGTGTTTTTAATCACTTTGGACGGCTCTGGCCGGTTGCTGCCCACTCAGTTGACCGCCGATTTGACTTTGGAGTGTAGTGATGATTCATGTTTCATCCATTGTCACGCATCGCATAAAAAAATCCTTTTTATTACTCCTAAACAGCACCAAACAGCGCTCTGAATCATCAATACGTTGTTCTTTTTGGTCAACAGTGTGCAAACTTCGAACAGAGCTCTCTTAAAATGGACAAATGTTAATGCAAAATAGTGAATACATTCCCTTCTGATATGTTTAAGGCGTCAGCTGTCTCATGCAACTTCATTTTAATGGTCTTTCACAACAATTTTGTGCACTTTTTTTATGTTTTCTGGAACAACTTCCGAATTTGGACGACCAGAGCATTCAGCATATTCGGTGTTTGTACAGCCGCGTATAAAATCAGCAAACTACTTCTCTACCATTTGTCTTGATGGAGCAGAGTCCGAATAACACTTGTCAAGCTATGGCTTTGCTTGAAATATTTTTTCCCACTAAAAAAGCAATGCCAAGCAATTTTCCATTGTTTTGAAAATTACAAAAGTAGCGGCACTGAAACTATTGTAACTTGCCGGAATGTCATTAAATTTTGACACGTATCGGTTGAAGGTTGGTACTACCAAAAATCATAAGGATCTGTCAATAGCGATGTCATCTATATATCATCCTACGAACTTATTGAGTGATGTAGCATTTTTTGTTCACCCTGTATGTGCGAATACTTTGCAAGGAGGACTCTAATCTAAAATGTTTTTATGAAAGACTTCCCTTTTAAAACTACCTGTAGAATACACCATTTAAAAATTTTAACAGTTAATTATGGAACACTCTGTAATTACTATGTTAATTTTTTTTCTAGATCTTTGGAATATACTGTATCTATATGAACTATTATTATGTTAAATGTTTTTAATTATCCTATAGATTATAGAAGTGGCAAAAAAAGGAAAATTTAAAATGCTTGCTAAAACATGGTGGTACCTACTGAAGAAATTACTCAACTACCCAGTCTAGTCATTTATTTATTTTAAATTTCGGTAGCGATTAAAATTTCAATTTCACGCTGGCCATTCACCGCACACCCTCAAATCCCTGCTAAAAGCCGGCGAATGCCCTCATTTTCGAAGAAAACCTCTCGCATGCTGCGTAGTCCATTTAGGGGAACTGCATCCAGTGCATTTGGGAGCACAATGGCCCGCCCCATTTATTATTCAACCGCGTCCATTGTCGTAGTGTTTACGTGAACGATGTCCCTTCTTAAATAACGCGAATAGCTTTCTGGGTTTGCCAAAACACGAAGAGGCGAGAGAAAAATGCTGGTGACAGTGTGGTGGAGTTACTGTGACATTTCAAAGGGCGTTTCCAGTAAATATGCGTGGAGTAATTGAAGTAAGACGGTTCATTGTGGTCATGGTAGTAGGTACACTGAGAGAAATGTTTGTTTATTGTACCCAGTAAATACAACTTTATGATCATTTAAAATATGAAACGAAATAGTTATGTGTTGCAAATCTATCAGTATATGAGATACGAGTTGTCTAAATTAAGTAATGAGACACTATTGAGTACAATTCAATATTGTCTCGCTCGTTGGGACGCCACACAGCGCGAGAGACGGTTCTTCCATTCCTCATAGCAGTGCTGGTTGGTTACAGTTGTTTGAATGTTTTCTATGGTCCCAAAGTGACGTCCCTTGAGGTGATTTTTCAATCTCGGGAAGAGAAAAAAGTCACAAGGACTCAAGTCAGGCGAATAAGGAGGCTGAGGAGCCACAGTAATGTTTTTACTGGCTAAAAACTCATTTACTGAAATGGCTGTGTGACAAGACAGATTTTTCTCATCCCCAATTCGTTAGTCAAAATATGATGAACAGTGGTGTGATTCAAGTTTAACTCTTCCCTGATAATTCTTGTCGTAAACCAACGATCTAAACGCACCAGATCCCATATTCTATCGACATTTTCATCGGTTCTTGAAGATGAAGGCCTTCCGCTGCGTGATTCATCTTCAATCGACTCTCTTCCCTCTGAGAATGCCTTAAACCACCGAAAAATCTGGGCTCTTGAAAAGACACTGTCTCCGTAGGCCTGTTGAAGTTTTGCAAAAGTATCCGTTGCGCTGTGTTCAAGTATGAAGCAAAACCTGAAAGCACACCGTTGCTCAAATTTAAGGTCACTCATTTTTAAAACGCACTAGAAAAAACATTATTTGTCATATCGATGTTCTAATTTAATTAAACCATCTCTGTAATGCGATTTATCAAGGTCCCCAAAATAGCTGTTTACCGCATCAATGACCTCCTCGTTGCTGTGAAATCTTCGTCCTCCAAGAAATTCTTTGAGGTTAGGGAACAGGTGGTAGTCACTGGGGGCTAGATCTGGCGAATAGGGTGGATGGTCAAGCAATTCGAACTTTAATTCGCAAATGTTTCCCATTGCAATGACTGAACGATGGGCCGGAGCATTGTTGTTAACACTCTAAAGTTGTCTTGTTAAAAATGTTGTCGTTCAAAAACTAACCAAGCCACTGACCTGTAACTATAGATACAAGCTAGTCTGGAGTGAAACTATATGCTGCTAGTGTTTAACTGGCCTAGTGGCGCTATCTCTGTGTAAGGCACGGGACTTATCAGCCGACCCTCGTAATATCTTGAAAGTACGCTTTAAGGCGCGTATTTTAGACAAAAAAATGGGCGTCAAGATATTATAGTCCCGATTCCGAGAATTTCGAAGCGACAACGCTAAAACAATATATACGTCGCGTCAAAAAAAGGTAGTCGCGTAGAAAACGTTATAAAACTGGCCCAAATTAATATTTTCCAAAATCTCAAAAAGTCTTACAAACTTGAAGAGATTTATGATTTTTCTAGCCCAACCCGGTCAATATCGTACAATAAACAAAGAAATGGCGTCATTGTTAATTGAGGCTTGCAAAAAAAATTCGATAGTTAATTACTCGAAAAGTTATTAACGGATCGAGCTGATTTTTTTTTTTAACTTCATACTACAAATAGCAGTCCCTCCAAGAAATTTCATGATCATAGTCGCCCTACTTTCGAAGTAAAAAAAAATGGTGAAAAAAAAGCACTTTTTCAACTTCAGCAGTCATTTGCAAGTTAATAACACTTGGAGGAAGTCTCCAAGTGCTATTAACTTGCAAATGACTGCTGAAGTTGAAAAAGTGCTTTTTTTCACTATTTTTTTTTACTTCGAAAATAGGGGCTCCAACCCGAAGGGGTTGGGCTTAAAATTTTGGAAATTCAATAGGCTACAACTTCTTAAATGACTCAGCAGTCATTTGCAAGTTAATAGGACTTGGAGACTTCCTCCAAGTGCTGAAGTTGAAAAAAGTGCTTTTGATTCACTATTTTTTTTACTTAGAAAGTAGAGCGACTATGATCATGAAAAAGTGACCGCAAAACCAAGCCATTTTTCGCCTGTTTGGCAGCCCTTGAAATCTAACTTCAAATGTATGCTAAATGATAGTTTATGATGAGACTTTAATCTCCTGAAAATTTCAGATTGAGGCTGCATTCGATTCTCCAGATATCGAGGGTCAAAGTTGTCAATTTTACATGAGCCCGAAATCCAATATTACTTAGCTTTAATCGATCCATTTTTTTCTTAAGATTTACTAAGCATTTGGGAATTAATATTTCTTTATTTTTTAAACGTACATTCATTTTAAATATCATATCTTTTAGTCTTCATAAATTATTAAAAAACCTTTAAAAGAATAAACAATTCGGTACTGATTCATATACCTTATTTATATTGATTTATCAAACTATGAAATGTTTGAATAATTGAGATAAGGAGGAAGGGAAGAATTTGTAATTGCTTGAGTTTAAAAAAATTATTGCTGTATGTAATAAATCGCAAACGATAACTTGTTGTCTCAAAAGAATCATCATCTCCTGAATTTAATGAATTGTGAACCCATGCAAAATTGACAACTTTGACTATCGATATCTCAAGAACCAAATGCTGAATCAATTTAAAATTTTCAGGAGATGAAAGTCTCATCATAAACTATTATTTAGCATAAATTTGAAGTTAGATTTCAAGGGCTGCCAAACTTGCGGACACTCTTTCTTGGAGGGACTGCTATTTGTAGTACATTTGTAGTTAATAGCACTTGGAGACTTCTTCCAAGTGCTATTAACTTACAAATGACTGCTGAAGTTGAAAAAGTGCTTTTTTTTTTCACTATTTTTTTTACTTCGAAAATAGGGGCTCCAACCCGAAGGGGTTGGGTCTTAAAATTTTAGAAATTCAATAGGCTACAACTTCTCAAATGTATATGCTGTATAAAATATGCCAAGGAACGTAGATATAAGCGAAAATGTGAAAAAAAAGACGTTTCTTTTTCACAAATTGTTAATTTCAAAAATTAGCGGACGGTTTCAGCTCAACGGACCCCGCCCCGCGCATTGTGTGCTACGCAAAAAAATACATAGGATTCCGTCAAAACTAGCCCTATATGTTTCAAGAACACATGAAAATCTCTGCCTACTGGACTGTTATTGTAGCAGTGGATTTTGCTCGCCTCGGGTAACGGCCAAACCCGAACGGCACTTCTCGCGATGCTCCGTGCGGGGTTAATCACTATAATAAAGCCGACCGGTCTAAAAGCCTTCTTGTTGGTCCTTTAAAAAATGAGTAATTGATTACTCGACCGAGGTACACGTTAAATAAGGCTTTTAGGGCATGCCCGTTATCATTCCGAGACGCTTCGTGGAAGAGTTAGAGCTCACTCGTAATCCCGATGGAATTTTTATATATCTCGCCTCTGTAATAGCCATCGCCTGATTGAGTCGGGAACTTTTCTTCGGTTGTAAATGTCGAGGTGCGGCTGCTCGCTGAGTTACTTTCTTTTTTGTTTTACCCGTCGAAATTTGATAAAAGGGGCACTAATGGATTCGATTGTGTACTTGTTTGTCCATTTGTAATATGGCTATAATTATAAAACGCACAATGGAGGACTTGATTTTTTGAAATCTTATTACCATCGTCGAACTCAACACCGCTTGAACACAGTCGTTTTTGTAAAGTTTTACAATACAGGGTTTGTCCGGAAAGTAATGTCAGTGAGCTTTGAAAAATGGTTTTTATTGGTTCTATGTGTACAAATCTTTAGAAACTTTCAAAATACATTCCTCCTGCGTCCACACATCGGTTCCAGCGGGTCTTCCACGCATCAAAAGCCGCACGGTATTCGTTTTCCGGAATCGCCTTTAAAGCGTCGGTGCAAGCCTTCTGAATATTTTTCACCGACCCAAAATTCTGTCCTTTCATTGGGGTTTTGAGGTGCGGAAACAGAAAAAAGTCTGGGGGGCACATCGGGGCTGTAGGGAGGCTGGGGAACAACGGTGATGCCTGCCTTGACGAGGTAATCGGCCACGAGGAAGCAGGTGTGCGAAGGCGCATTGTCGTGGTGAAGCTTCCAGGATTTTGAGATGTCTGGGCGGACGCGATTCACCCTGCGTTTCAGCCGCTTCAGCACCTCGACGTAAAACTTTCCGGTTACGGTTGTCCCCTGCGGAACGAACTCATGATGGACCAATCCCCGGCAATCAAAAAAGGCAATCAGCATTGTCTTGATCTTTGATCTGGACATCCTGGCCTTCTTGGGGCGAGGGGAGTTCGACGTGTGCCATTCCGCACTTTGTCTGTTCGTCTCCGGATCGTATTCAAAGACCCAACTTTCGTCCCCGGTAATGACGGTAATTAAGGAAAGCGGGGTTGTCTTTGCAGGTGTCCAAAAGTTCTTGGGAGGTTTCGACGCGCCTCGCTTTTTGGTCGTCCGTTAGCACTTTTGGCACGAGCTTCGCGCACACCTTCCTCATTCCTAAAGACTCCGACACAATTTCGTGAACAATAGTTTTCGTAATGTCTAATGTTTCGGAATTAACGGACACTTAGACGACGGTCAGTGTTCAACAAGTCACGCACACGTTTCACATTGTCGTCGGAACTGGAGGTTGATGGCCGTCCAGCGCGGTTCTCGTCGTTGACATCTTCCCGACCTTCTGCGAAGGCCTTGTGCCACCGGAAAATTTGCCTGTCCCAAAGACAATCGACGCCGAAGGCCTTCTTCAACATTGGAATGGTTTCCGCAGCACTCTTCTCCAGTTTCACACAAAACTTGATCGCCATCCGTTGCCCAAGCGAACGTTGCATTTTTTTCTTGCACCGGATCACTATAACGACTCTCAAAGAACGAGTGATGCGACAGCTACAACGACCGGTAGCCAACTGTTGGATCTTGTTGCCAGATCCCCCCACCACAATCCCAGCACGTAAAGCGCGGGCTAGCGCGTACAGTCTCGGGAAAAAAATTCACTGACATTACTTGCCGGACAAACCCTGTATTTTAGCGAAGTCGCTAGAAGTTCAACGTAATGAATATAAACATTTTTCAAAGAAAAAAGAAACTACCGTGATAATCATTCTTTTATAAAATGACAAAAAATATAGTGATCACTCTTTATTAATACCTTGCTTTTTATGGAAATCTATTATGTTACTTATTCAGCTTTATAAAAGCTTCATTTGTCTACGAAGTACGAAGTGCGATGCAATTGTTGAACGGACTTAAAATTCACTCATAAACTGATTAATGATTATGGTTGAGTCAGCGTTTCTGTCAAGATTAGGATTTATCTGAATACGTTCCCAAGTTAAAGAATTAACGTTTTGTGATAATAGCTAGGATTCAGAAGAACTGCTTATATTGTTACCGGAAATGAAGATAGCACAATTCGAATTTGTATACGCTTTTCGTGCACATTTCAAATAATAAACATACACAATGCACATATTGAACTGGGTGACATATGCTCAAGGCTTTTCCATTGTCAATAACTTTTAAGGTAGGGTTTTCAACTCAGCATCAAAATTTCATAACAGATATAAGCTTTTTATGTTAATTCACTAAAAACAGAAATTAATTTTGAGTCTTTATATGGGCTGAGTCTTTAAATGTTATAGTTTCGATGGACACCATTATGACTTAAATTTAAGCTTTCTCTGTTGAACGTTGAAACAACAAGTAAAAATAGATTTTTCAACCTCTTGAACCCTCGACTGATTATTTTCAATCTGTCAATTAGATATAAATTTATTAAATAAGCTTACCAAAAGTACTAACACGTTATTGACATTTCGAATTGTGTTTTCGTTTCACACATTTCACGTATAGCGTTTAAATTTGTTTGACAACCAATATTGACTGGGGACTTGTCAAACAAATAAACAAAGTTAAAAGCGATGCTTCCCAAGAATAAACAAGAACATTGTTCTCGCCAGAATAACAGAATGGTTAGTTGAAACTTTTCAAGCTAAATAGTTTGCTGGTTCCAAAAAGGAGCTAAGCATAAAAAAAGTAATATTTCAGAGCATCAGACGTCAAAAGTTGTGAATACGTTTTACAGGAAGATGCAATTAAATTTCATCAAACTAAAAATGTTTTTAATCGAACCAAAACGTTTTACAATGGACACTCTGGGGAAACATGGATTTTATATATCAAATGGCCTATAGGACAGGTCTCTTAGATGTTTTCAGGGTCACTAAAAACGAATTCAATTTTAGATTTTCTTTAATAACATTTCATAATAACACAGCGGCCGGATTTCTCAAGAAATGTTGCGTTTTTCATTATAAAAAGTAAATAGGAGTTTGTAATTATACTTTTCCTATGTCATTTCATGTTTTAGTAACATTTTGAGTTATTTCTGGTGAAAAAAAGTCTGAAATCCAAGATGGCGGATTAAATATGGCGGGAATCATCCTTGAAAATTCAAAATTTGAAAACGGAAAAATTTTATCATATTTTACGTTAACGGTCATATTTTACGTAGACTACTTCTGATGGGAAATGTCCTCTCAATCTTTTTCATAAAAATGCGTTCTATCTGAGTAAAAAAATGATTTGTCATTCTAACCTCAAAACAAGGTTTTTTTCCGGTGATGAGGTTCTCATGATGAAATCATGAGAATTATATATTATGCACTTAGGGATGTAGGCGCATTGAAGAATTTTTTTTTTTTCGGAACTTCTCCGCATATAAATAGAAAATACATATTTTGAATTCGGGCGCATTGACGAATTTTTTTTCCAGAACTTTCTCGCATATTTATCCAAAGAATAGTACGTAGAACGTACTTTCTGGTGGGTGTGAGAAAAAAATCGTATATGCACCACGATAAACAAGTCTTGTTTCTCGTGGAGAAACAAGTCTAATTTTTCCGTTTTCAAATTTTGAATTTTCAAGAATGATGTCCGCCATATTGAATCCGCCATCTTGGATTTCAGACTTTCTTCACCAGGAATAACTCAAAATGTTACCAAAACATGAAATGGCATAGGAAAAGTATAATTACAAACTCCTATTTACTTTTTATAATGAAAATCGCGACATTTCTTGAGAAATCCGGCCGTCATTTTGAATCCGCCATCATTGAAAATTTAGTCAAATATGTTCTGTAGTATTGTTTTGATTGAGGAAAATGACTGTGGATCAAGAAAAGCTCACAATAACATTATTTTCTCGTTAATACCAGAGAAAAATTCATATTTCATGAGATTTTATGCAATGTCCGCCATTTTGAAAAGATTAGAGTCAGTTGAGGTCGGCAAAAAAATCCTATCATCAACTCCAACTATTGCCTCCACCTCCCTCCACAATCCGGAGTAGGTTAGAGTACTTTTTGGACTAAAAAAAAAAAAATACAAAAAAAATCGCAGTCAAAAAAAAAAAAACAAAAAAAAGAATCCCCAAATTTTCAGTACTTTTCTCCATAAAGTCAGCCATATTTTTTTTTCTAGAGCATTTAATCACAATTCTGACCCCGGAAATCGAAAGATCACATCCGAAAACATTAGGATAAGTGGTTTTTATTGAGTGAATTCATTAATTTCCCTTCGAGATTGACGCTCCAAAAAGGACGAAGAATTGTGTCCGTTTGGGCGTTAATGGCTTAAACTGATGAAAAACTTTTATTCGGGCCATTTTTTTGTATATACAAGGCTATTAAAAAAGTTATAGGCTCTATGTGTGACTTTTTTTGGCACTCCGTATAATTATTGTACATATGTATGTAACAATCAAAGTTTAATAAACAATTACGACCGACTAAGTGTCATTTCCGACCGTTGCACATTGCCTGCATTAAAAGCGCACTTAAAACACCACGAACCTGAATTTACGCACCCGTTAGATCGCCGCCTTCGGATTCTCTCTAGCCGACAACACGAGAAACGCATAGTAATAAAATTTAGGATGGATACCAGCCGGCCGTTTCCTGGAATTTTAACCCAGGTCAAGACGATGCTCGGCGCACGGGGGGAAGGTCTATGCTCTCGGGTGTAGCGACGCGAGATTGATTCGCCGTCACGGCCAACTGAGCACCGAGGTTCGGGCGCCGTTAATCATCCCATTCCGCCTACTCGGTGCTATCAAAACGTCTCAAGGCTGTCGGCAATCGGAGCGGAAAATCGGAAAACGCCCCGGGGATGAGATTCGCGCCATTTTCGCAATCGGGTAATTGGTCTTGGTTAGTCTCGAGTCGTTCGCTAACTTTGACATTGCTTACTAACCCTCTAACGTCAAAATTACAGTTTTTGTATATCCTCTCTTTAGCAACGTGCCAAGCAGTGGCGGTGCGTGATATTTCAGTTAGCCATATCTTGAAAACGACGCATGGGACCCACTTCACTTTTTAGGTGATGACTATACACCTCTTACAGAAAGGATTTATAGTGAAAAAATCGTCAGAAAAGTTTGCGAAAAAAATTTTCAAAAACACTGGAGCACTCCCTGGGTTCTCAGTAACGCTCTGTGGGATATTTGCAGTATATTTTTTTTTCATAATCTAGAAACAAATATAAGGAGACGTTTTTCGATTTGTTGCAAAATATTTTTTTTTTCAAAAAGTTATGGCCATTTTAATTTTAATTTTACAGGAACATTTTGTTTCCCAAAAATTTCCCAAAAAAACAATTTTTCTTTCGACAGAAAACTACGAGAAAAGTGCATTCGAGAGTTGGACTGAAAAGTTATGTACTTTGAAAAAAATTAATTCCAACATGGGGTGTCCAATATCTCGGTCCATTTTGGCGCAGACTTTATTGAGTATGAGCCAAGAACACGTGTATTTTTCCCAGATGTCTTGAAACGATTGTGAAATTTTAGGAGACTATTTTTTGAAACTTTCTAACGGGAAAATGGCCAAACTGGGCAAAATTTTTTGGTGAGAAATTTGTTTAGGACTCTTCAATCGAGGTGTGTAATTTTTTTTCAGAATTTTTGGAGTCATTTTCGAATTTTTGAAAAAATGACCATGAAAATGACCAAAATGTGACCAAAAATTCTGAAAAAAAAATCAGGCGTGCCCCTTGGATGAATCTGAACACTTTTTGTTCTCTAAACTTTTGTCTCAAAGTGCTCCAGGTTTGAGTAAAAATATTATGAAAGTTTCCCCTGACAATGTCTCCTTTTGGCCGAGATATTGGACACCCCATGTTGGAATTAATTTTTTCTAAGTACATAACTTTTCAGCCCAATTCTCGAATGCACTTTTCCCGTAGTTTTCTGTCGAAAGAAATTTTTTTTTCCAGTCAAAATCGTGCTCTTTTCAATTTAAATGGCCAAAAACAGGGGTAAGCTTCAACTATTATGAATTTTTTGGTGCCATTCGAAAAAGCACACCCAAAAATACTCGGAAAGGCATTTCCCAATTTTTTTCCACCGTTTCTTGTAGTTGGCACGTTGCTAAAGAGAGGATATACAAAAACTGTAGTTTTGACGTTAAAGGGTTAATTAAGCATCCCTTCAATATTACCAGTTTAGGGCAGTGGTAACAGACATACACTGACGAGACACAATAATAAACACAAACCAAACACTTGAACCGAAAAACTATGTTTCTGATACTCTAATGGCCTTCAAGAAATTCCGTTTTTCATATTCCAACCATCTGATACTCCAAAGTTTTCACTTCGATTTTATGATTCTTTGAATATGATTCTTTCGAACCGACTATGTTTCTGATACAAAGGCTGAATCAAATAATGTCTGTCTTTCACGAGCTGTTTCAGTGCCAGCAATACGTGCTTTATATGTATGTTATCTGACGACACATGTTTTGAAACGCGCGTTTTCACGCGTATATTCATTTAACTGTGGTCCTGGAGTGTCCCCTTGATTTTCTCTGACCTCTAGTCAACACAAAACATGTGCGTACTATGACTGTGCTACCACAGTCTGAGTACTCAACCAGAATAGTTGAGTACTTCGACAGTCATGGTACTACAATATTAGACAAAGGTACAGTGTTTGAGAAAGAATTAATGTCAAGTTTTATAAAAATAAATTTGGGAAAATCAACTGTGGAAGTAAAAACTTGTAAATTTTTGAAGGGTGAAAGTTTTAAAGGTTTTATCGGTGCCTATGAATATTCTGAAGGAAATGAGTAAATTTTCTATTAGACAGATGTAATATATTTTCTTTTACGCAGGTGTCTGAGTGTCGCTACCCGTAAGCGTCGCTACCTTCCAGCGCGCTAGACCCTACCTGCTCGAGTCTTTTTTAGCAATCTCGCGTATCCCGTCTTTGTCTCGGATGCCTGTTTCTAAAACATCGTCTTTAGTGCTCCTAAGAGGCTCTTCGACAGCGACGAGGAAATTGAAATCCATTAGAAAACTTCCTAATTGCCGCGGTAAAAATTAAATGGTAAAGCGCACGCGGCGTCGTTTCGTTTCCATTACGACCGCGGTATTCTCTACGCAGGGTTGCTTTAAGAGACTGCAGTCACGACATCTAATAATACTGGATTGGAAATGAACATGAAGATATTTTAAAAAATTTAGATTTAAATAGAGGACATATTTGTAAAATATACTGACCAGAAAGTGTTAGTTCAAGAATTTATTTGAAATTTTCACATTAAGATATACTTTAATATACGACGTTTGTAAATTAAGTACTAATGAGTCTGGGGACGTAGCGCTCGATCTAGCAACACTGCGGAGACAGGACTTTGAAGGGCGGTAGGTTAACATAACCTTCAGTGCAAGTTTGAACTTTTTAAAGTCATTTGTTTGTTCTTTGTAATTGTAAATCGTAAACCGTTTTTTTCTAGTGGGCTTTAAAAAATAAGCCTTCAATATCAGGTTTTGCTTCAAACTTGGACACAGCGCAACGAATACTTTTGCAAAACTTCAACACTCCTACGGAGACAGTGTTTTTTCAAAAGCCCAGGTTTTTCGGTGATTTAAGACATTCTCAGAAGGAAGAGTGAACCACGCAGCGGAAGGCCTTCATCTTCAAGAACCGATGAAAATGTCGATAGAAAGAGTTTGTGCCACCAGGCCAAACAATAAATCAACACTTTCATAGAGAGGTTCTTGAAAAACTTCGAAAAAGGGTCATGCGTGTGAGACCAAACATCAAGAACAACTGAATGTTGCATCATGACAATGCGCCTTGTCACACAGCCATTTCAGTACACGAGTGTTTAGCCAGTAAAAACATTCCCGTGACTCCTCAGCCTCCTTATTCGCCTGACATGAGTCCTTGTGACTTTTTTCTCTTCCCGAGATTGAAAAATCACCTCGAGGGACTTCATTTTGGGACCATTGAAAACATTCAAACGGCTGTAACTGAAAGTTGTTTCAGTATATGAGTTCCAGCACTGCTATGAGGAATGGAAAAACCATCTCCAGCGCTATGTGACTTCCCAAGGAAGTTACTTTGAAGAGGACAATACTGAAATATAATTCTATTCGAATAAAAGAAAATTACTTAATTTACACACCTCGTACCAAAGACATGATTAAAGTTTCAACAAAAAACTTCAACGTTATATTGGTATTTGTTGTGATTTATCTGACATGTAAAAAGTGCATGTTTTAAATCAGTTTTTGCTATATATAAATAGATTCGTGTTAGTTTTGCTTTTATATTTCTATAAACATTTCGTAAACATTATTTACGATGCCTAGAATTCCACAAATTCAAAATAATCGTCAATTACGTGATTTTGAACGTGGCCGGATTGCTGTTATGACTGAGACCGGATTTTCTCTTTGGGAAATTGCCAACCGCGTAGACTGTAACATGACAGGTGTTTTAAGATGTTGGGTCAGGTAATCAGGACGTCTTAGGAGAACTACAGTGAAGAAATTATCTGAGAACATTGGCGGTAAGAGACAGATTTTCCAAACAACATGAGTTGTGGAAAATTTTTAAAAGGAAAAAATCTGACGTGTGTATTTTGACGAATGACTTCGTTGTTACCTACCATTTCTATGCCTACCTCTTACTCCAATTTATCGTGCTCTCAGGCTGGAATGATGTAATAAACGAATGAACTGGGTACACAGGAATAGCATCAGGTGGTTTCTTAGCGACGAGTTCCGATTCTGTTTGTGGGGACATGTTAACGCAGAAGGATGAGACGTTTCAGTGGGGAAGATAGGAGTTTACAACTAGCTTTTGAACGCCGTACTGATCTTACACGTGGAGTTATGGTTTGGGGTGACCCCTATGAAGTTAGCACCACTTTTTTTGGAAAATCTAAAATCTAAAAAGAACTCTAAAGATTTACTCAAAATCTTTAGAGTTCTGAAGTGAAAAAGCATAGTTCTAGAGTTCCTGGTCGAAAATTTCAATAGTTCTGCAAAAATAAGGCCAGAAATCGAAAAAAAAAATTGAAATAAGGGTGCTAACTTCACGTAGCACCACTTTTTTATCAAAAATGAGTTCTAATGAAATTTTCGGTAGAGAAAAAAGAGTTCCGGAGTTCCTCACAATAGTTCTATCAATTTGTTGAAGTTGAAACAAAATTACGTTTTCAGCGGAGTTCTAAGTAGCACCCGAAGAGTTCTGACAAATGGCAAAAGAAAAAATTTTCTATCGCAAAAATTGCGATGTTTATTGCAAAATTGAACTTCGAAAACTCGACATTTTATTATCTAAAAAAATGCAAAAAGAGTCCTAATGAGATCATGAAAAGATCAAGAAAATTGTTTCTTTCGCCATTCGTCAGAACTCTTCGGGTGCTATTCAGAACTCCGATCAGAACTCGTCAGAACTATAGTAAATAGTAAAATAATAAAATGTCGAGTTTTCGAAGTTCAATTTTGCAACAAAAATCGCAATTTTTGCGCTAGAAAATTGTTTCTTTCGCCATTCGTCAGAACTCTTCGGATGCTACTTAGAACTCCGATGAAAACGTAACGAAAGTCAATACTTATAAAAAATGGTGTTTTTATGCCAAAATCGATTTTTTTAATAACTTCAACAAATTGATAGAACTATTGTTAAAAATAGTCAGGAACTCCGGAACTCTTTTTTCTCTACCGAAAAATGTGATTAGAACTCATTTTTGATATAAAAAAAGTGGTGCTGCGTGAAGTTAGCACCCTTATTTAATTTTTTTCGATTTCTGGCCTTATTTTTGCAGAACTATTGTACTTTTCGGCCAGGAACTCTAGAACTATGCTCCTTCTACTCAGAACTCTAAAGATATCCTCAATTTTTCAAAAAGTGGTGCTAACTTCACAGGAGTGTTGCAGTGCCATATGTTCTTCGCAAGTTTATAGAACCAATTTTTGAACACCCGTTACGATACAGTTGGAACGCCCGGTATAATTTCTTCATAAATTTTGTTTTTATTTTTATCTCAAACGTCGATTTCGAATAGGGCAGAAATTCCCCTCGCTATCGGATCACGCAGAGTCTCTTTGTGAGACCACGGCCACGGATATTAATTAATAACACTAATTAAGTGTTGCGTAATGGCTGATTATAATTCGAACAGGTTGTTGGGAGCCGAATAGCTCCACGATAAACCGGCAATTACCGAAGAAGCATGGCTAACTGAGATGGATGGTGTCTAATTATTCGTCTAATTACGGGTTATAGAAATGATTGCGCGTTGCCTCCCAAACATTTTCAATGCGGAGGGAGCCACAATGAAAATATCTAATTTGGTGGGGACCATGAATATTAGATGATAGTTTTCACTCTGTGCATATAATCTCTTTCTCTCTGTGCTGATAACATCGGCCCAAATTGGTTTCATATCGATTAAATCGGTTAGTGTGGCCTGAATGTTCCAATTGGAAAACACTCATCATTGTATATATAGTACTATACAGGGTGAGTCAAACTTAACGCGACAAACGAAAGGTACGGATAGGGCATGTTATTCTAAGTAAAAAAGTTCTAATAAACATGTGCCCGGAAATGCTTCCTAAGAGCGCTACGGACGTTCAAAGATGGCAGGCCCAAATTGATTTTCTTGCCTTTTATTTCAAAAAACTGCTCGAAATGTCCACCGTCATTTTCAATGCAAAGTTGACATCTGCGAATGACTGATTGCGCGGCTGCACGACACTCCGCTAGTGGTATTTCTTGGGCAGCTTGCAAGATCCTCGCTCGGAGACTAGCTTCGTCGTTGACGGGCTCAGCATAAACTTTGCTCTTCATTCTGCCCCAAACATAAAAATCCATAGTGGTTAAGTCCGGGGAACGCGGAGGCCAAGGACGGGGACAGTCTCGACCGCGACCAATCCATCTTCCTGAAAAATGGTTGTGAAGCCATTGCCGCACTAGTAGAGTGTAATGGGCTGGGCAACCGTCTAACTGGAACCACCTGTTTGCTCTATCAATTAGAGGCATGTCATCTAATATTGCTTCAAATTCATTTTCCAGGAAATGAAGAAAGGCCGGACCATTTAGTCTTGGAGGCAAGAAATATGGACCAATGAGTGTATCGTCGCATAACCCCATCCAAACGTTGCACGAAAATTCATGTTGAAAATGTTGTTCTTTTACAGCATGCGGGTTTTCATGGGCCCAAATATGCGCATTATGTTGGTTAAAGATACCACTACGGGTAAAAGTTGCCTCGTCCGTCCAAATCACCTTCCGATAGTAAGAAGTATCGTTTGTTATTTGTTCCAAGAACCACTCTGAAAATTCTCTTCTTCGAGGTAGGTCTTCAGGAAGCAAATTCTGAACTTTCTGCAAATGATAGGGGTGGCGACCATCTGCTTTCAGAGTTCGGTTCACAATGCTCTGGGAATAGCCTAATTGCAAAGAACATCTCCTCGTGCTACTTGAAGGTATTTGATCGAAGTGTTCTAGGATATTTTCTGTTCTTCGATTATTATGAAGGGGTGCAAAAATACCGTCTGCTCGCGATTTCGAAGAAGTTGTCCCAGTTTCTCTTAATCGTTGAAATGTTCTAGTAAATACCGCTTTGTCGGGCACTCTTCTCATTGGAAATCTTCGGGCGTACTCATTCACAGCAGCGCGCGCATTACCATCACAGTACCCGTAAACAAACACAATATCCGCATATTCACTTGTAGTGTAGGTATTTGGCATGTTTCCGCAATTTACTCATAAACTAGCTTAAAATTAGTGACAAATTGAATTCAATCGACACGTCAAACAAACACTTTCAATTGTTATCAAGGCCTGCTTCTGTTTTTAATTAATAAGGCAGCGGAGTGAATTAATCAGTCATTCGCAGATGTCAACTTTGCATTGAAAATGATGGTGGACATTTCGAGCAGTTTTTGTAAAATTTTAGTTTGTTTTGTTACGTTAAACCAATTATTTTAAGCAGTTTTTGAAATAAAAGGCAAGAAAACCAATTTGGGCCGGCCATCTTTAAACGTCCGTAGCGTTCTTAGGAAGCATTTCCGGACACATGTTTATTAGAACTTTTTTGCTTAGAATAACATGCCCTATCCGTACCTTTCGTTTGTCGCGTTAAGTTTGACTCACCCTGTATATGTATGTATATATACCTAGTACTCAACTGTACTCAAACTGAATGAGGTTATTTGTAAAAGACGTTTAAGATACCTATTGCATTTCATATTTTTGGTTCAACTTTAGAAATTCTTCATGTATAGAATTTTTTTTATAGATATATACTCTGAATATTTCTCTTTCGTATGAGCTCAAGAACTTTGAAAATGATTCAATATTCAATGAGTTATTCACGGTTTTTTGAGAAAACCACAATTTTACGTTTTTAGCGATATATTTTCACACAATTGACATATCACCGTCAACTTATTAGACGCAGAATTTCATCTGCTGTAGTAGAAGCTGTAATCCTATAAGAAGCAAACAAAATCAATTAACGTATAGAACAACCATCATAATTTAATCAATATTTAAAAAGTACAAGATAGGGCAACAAATATATAGATAATTGTCACAAAGAAACTATGTATTTTATTGCGACTGAAATTTAAAGATTAAAATGACATTTCGTTAATGATTTTTTTGTAGGTCGAAAAACTGGCAAAACCTCGGGCAAAACTTAGCATCATCTACTGATTCTTCCACTAAACATATA
Source organism: Aromia moschata (assembly GCA_029963805.1). Lineage (NCBI taxonomy): Eukaryota > Metazoa > Arthropoda > Insecta > Coleoptera > Cerambycidae > Aromia > Aromia moschata. The sequence continues at coordinate 439,762 of JAPWTK010000215.1, forward strand.
GAAGATTGAATCATATTGAACTGTCAATCAAGAGGTTAACCATAAAACTCTAAATTTGTTTATAAAAAAGTAGTATCTCAAAGAACAATGTCGGATTGTCCTAAATGATTGTAGTTACTCGTGGTGGGTGGTGAAAGAAATTTTCGTATTTTCTTAAGGAAGCATGGGAGCCACGCCAGATTTAAAAAGGTTATTAATAGACCCAAATGGAAGGCTACACTAGCAAAAAAATTTTTGTTTAATCTGAGTCCACCCCAGAAAGTCATAGAAACGTGCTGCAAAATTTTTGCGATTTTTTTTTAAACCATCAAGTAAATACAAAGTCCTTTTAGAAATTTCGAGAACAGACAAATATATGGAAAATTCAATTTTTATTTCATATCAGCAATTAGTTTCTGGGATTTTGTAACAATTGTAGACTAATAAATAAAAAGTATTATTTGATTTTTTGAAGGACAGAATACTCAGTATTCTATTAGAAAATAATTTAAGTGGTCATAAGTTCTAAAATGTCTAATAAGGTAAATAAGGTAAAACTCAATAAGGAACACCAAAACAATTGTAAGAGGACTTCAGTCATACAACAAGAGACGAAAGGAAAATGCAATTAATGGGTCATCAGTTAGTTAAATTGTAGTAATTTTGAGAGGAAATTGACCCAAAAATGGCTAAATTTATGACATTTTACTACTTTTAACAGACTTTCATCATTTCCAACGAATTTTGACCCACTGATCATCATGGTGTTATTTGAATTTGTCTTTACACATGCCAAATTAACATGAAGTATGAATTTTGTCGTTGAATCGTCCCTTAAATCCCAAGTCTACAGTTTTCCAATACTTTCTTCAGACATCTGGCTGTCAAAAAGTCCAGTCTTCGGCCTTAATCCTTGAATTTCTGCATAATATACAAACTTTGAGAGTCCGCGCAGGAATTAAAACTGTTTTTTTAGGACCACTTGGTCCAAATTTTGACAACACCATAATGTTCAGCGGGTCAACATACCTCAGAAATGATACAGTTTGTCAAAATAACACTGTTTAAATACGGCACATAACTTGACTGTATGAGGACAAAGATTTTTAAAAAAACTGAACAACTGGCCATTTCCTTAGAGCTCTAGTCTGTTTTGGGTGCAAAATAGATCCCAATAAACACCGGCATCATGTTCAGCATCCCCAAAAATATAGTAAAACACATGTTGATTACATTTTACACAGTATCAGGCGACACATTTACTTATATAAGCTTTATATAACATATATAACAATTAGTTATATAACATTTACTTATAGGAGAAAGATTTGTGGTTTTCCAGCAGTTTGGGAAAGTCGATAATCTTTCGTCGGCAATCAAGGGGTTAATGAGTTTTACCTTTAAACCGATGACATGTTTAAAATAAAGAAACACGTATTCTTTTCAAATATGAATATTCATTAGATTCCAAAAAGTTCTTCTGTATACCACACTGTATTTATCAGTTATAAAAAATATTGGTATTCATGGCATTCATCATGGCGTACTCCACTCTACACAAAAAACTATTAATATCCGCCCATATGATTATATCAAGACCAGTCGACATATTTTCCTCTCAGTTATTAGATTGCTTCAGGAAAGCTCTATTCCTCCTCGCTTGCGCCATATCCAGCGATCTTCATCTTTTTTTTATCGCGCTAATCTAATTCATCTACGTGAAAGTAAATAACAACAGTCCTACTCTATTTAAAATCTAATTTATATACGGCTCGGCTACTCCTCTATGAGCCGGCGAGATTAGAACTTCAATTAAAAGTTTGTTACATGTTCATCTCATCGAGGATTCAGATGGAGTTCGACTGGTTTCGAAGGAGGATTTATTCCTAATCCTCGAGAAATGTTAACCCTTCTCCGACGCCGTTATATTGAATAAGTTCGACGGAAACTCGCACAAAGGAATAAAAGAAGCCAGAGACGATCAAAATTCGGATCTACCAGAGGAAATTCTGATTTAAATTGTCGCACAGAAAGTTCTTCGGCAAAATATTTCATGCTGTTTATTAAACAGGAACTTGTTCATGTTTCCGTAGTAATATATGTATTTGATGTTTCTTTTTACCTTAAAACTTCGTAAAAAAAATTTGTTCTTTTAAACCCCCCGGGTGGGGCGCCGTCCCCCCCCCCCCTTCCCTTTTTTTTTTTTATTTTTTTTTTTAAAATTTGGGTTTCCCCCCCCCCCCAACCCCCCCCCCCCCCCCCCCCCCTTCTTTTTTTTTTTTCTTCCCCCCCTCCCCCCCCCCCCCCCCCCCCCCCCCCTTTTTTCCCCCCCCCCCCCCCCTTTTCTTTTTTTTTTTTTTCCCCCCCTCTCCCCCCCCCCCCCCCCCCCCCACCCCCCCCCCCCCCCCCCCCCCCCCCTTTTTTTCTTTTTTTTTTTTTTTTTTTTTTTTCCCCCCCCCCCCTTTTTTTTTTTTTTTTTTTCTTGGTGTGTGGTTGTTTCTTGGGGGGGGGGGTTTGGTGGGTTTGTTTTTTTTTTTTTTTTTTTTTTTTTTGGCCTTTTCCCCCCCCGGTCGAGATGTAACGTAATCTATAAGATTTGTTAAAAGGAAAAGTGATTATATAGTGTCCGTAATTTTGCCATATTGCTCATCGTTTAACATACTGCTTAATTTATTAAAGATTCCTCGATTTTCAATTTTTCTTATTTAGATTTCAGTTGACATGGTTCTTACAAAACTTTATCGAAACTGCAAAGACATTTTGGCCGTCATTTTTCCAAATTCACTTTGGTCGTATATAGCATGAAATATTCTTTGAAAATATTCTGTCTACCATTATATCTACCAGGTATATCTAGATAATAGTGACTTTAGTCGTGATAATACCAACTTAATAAATCTGTGTGTTATGGTGATACAACAACAGTCACTTTGACGGAAATATGTTTTCTTGAAATTAGACAGTTCTCGTGATACTGATACAGATATCGTGTTTAGGTTACAGCTTACAGCTAACCATGTTAAAATATTTCTTTGAGGTAGGTATAGGTCATAAATCTGCATATTTGACCTCTGCCATCCAAGTTCTGAAGACTGAAATCAGTACGAGTATCCTTAGTATGAACATTATTCGTGTCCATTAAAGGAATCTTCATTTCCACTAACACAACTTCAACGATATTGATTTCCGACTAGTATGTGCTACCTGTCTATCTATCACCTTGCTTTTGCTTTGCTTTTGTTACAAGTGTATTAATTTTGTCTCATTTGGTTTCATCATGCTGTATAAACTTTTGTGGTAAAGTGTAAGATTTGCCAACAGTTATCTTCATCTAAGCTTTTAATATCTGCTATGGATCCAATGTTTCCCAACGTTTACTCCAAGGGTGTAACAATAAAATGGCCAATTTTTTTTCAGTTTCACCATCTTGTCTTGACAATAGTAAAATTCACTTTCATTACTTAAAAAGGATATGTCAAAAGTTTGAGGTTTTATTAAACAACCAATAAAACAATAAAACGGGTACTATCACAAAGGCAGCAAGAAACTATTAATATAAATATGTACATGAGCAGTTTTCAGCGATGACAAAAAAGAAGAGTTTATGTCATTTTAAAACCAGGGTGCATAAATATTGATTTACAAGTTAACTGTATACTGTTAGTAACGCCTATTGTATGTTTATGAAACAGTAGGTAGCTAGGTAGCTATCTATCCTGTGTTTAAATCCCTTATTGAAAACCCCTTAAAGACCTTTGAATTTAGTCTCATTTTGTTTCATCACATTGTATAAACTTTTGTGGCAAAGTGCAGGATTTGCCTACATTTGTGTGCATCTAGATTTTGATGTGTGCCCATCTAATATTTTCCAACTTTTACCCCATTTACTCCATTAATAAAATGGCCAAATTCCTTCGTATGCAGTTGTCAATTTTCTTTCAAAGGAGCAACTTGAGTCCAGTATCATCAGTAAGATTAATTTTGCCCAGTAAGATTCACTTTACTTTAAAAAAATACATTCGTCAAAAGTTTCAATTTCATTTCAATTTGTCAAAAATATGAAACAGATTACTACCACAAGGGCGACAAGAAACTGATTTATATATAAATTAACTGTAATGTTAGTAACAACTACTTTATCTTTATGAAACAGTAGGCAAACAGCATTTAAAACCCTTATCGAGACCATTGGGTACCTGCACAAAGAGACCTTATTTGAAACTGCACAGGTCAAGTCGACTGTATTTCCAAACAACCGCTCGAAATAGTAAATATTCATTCTGTATCTCCTTCATCATCCATTCAAACCCTTACTAACGATTAAATCTCTTATTAGCGCCAAGGGAAAGAAATTAATACGGAAATTATAAATTCCCTTTGATGAGACATTCGATTCAATGTATTCGGAAACTTTATAAGAGTCCAAAGGACTGAGGCTCGTAGACAAAAAATACTCACTATTCATGTATCCCCGTTCGAACAAAAAACCAAACAGAACAAAAAAAACAACACTAAGAACCGCCGGCACGAACACCACAAAAACCGTGAACCGAGAACAAAAACTGCAAAGTTAATAGTCCGTGAAGCAAGACCGCGATCAAGTCGGAAACGCGAAGGGCCGCTCCGTTCGTCTCGGAGACGCAGCGAAAACTGTCGGCGGCACGCTGCGTGCCGACCGCGGCGCATGCGCTCTCCGCAGCGGTCCACATGTTGTTGCAGCTGTTTTGTTTCTCGCCAAAACGATAACGAAAACGAATAAACAATCCGGATACGCATGGAAATCGTCTCGGGTCCGTGGAACAGGTTGCCGCGGCGGCCGGCCAAATTGATATCCGTCATTACGGCGGCATCAAAAGCGAACTCACTCCGGAATCGTATGCAACTGCACCTTGCAAGAGCAAGACCGGGCGTCGGCCAAGCCAGACCCTGCCGTGCAGTCAGCGGGGTCACGAAATGTTGCAACAATGTGGAGAAATTATGGGGTGCCCCAGGGAGCGCGTTTGGGGCCTGAAATTCTCGTTAGCCAAACCTGTGATTTCAGTAGATTAAAAATATCAGCGTTCCCTCTTCCAACAAGAACTGAATGGAAAGTTACTTTTGACAAACGAGACGATGCGGAAAAATTGCGAACTAATAATTATTGGGCCATTAGCCGTTTGTTTTTATATTGCTTTTAATGTGTTTTACATTAAGTTGCCTCTTTAATTTGTTGTTTATGTGTAATATTTGACTATTTATTGCCTAAAAACACCTTCTGTGATCAAGGTTTACTGTTTACAAGTTGTTGGCATAATTGTAGTGGTTTCCTTTTGATTTTTAGATTGATTGGAGATACCTGTGGAAGATACATTTTTAGGTTGGATCGGTTTATTTTGAAAAATTTGAATAAATGCTTCAAGGTATACATGTGTTTTTTTACAAATTTGTTTAATATATTTTTTGAAAACGTGGGATATTTAGAAGGCACTGTAATTTCAAAGTGTGTGATGTTCTGAATGCATGACATTCATGAATTCATGAATGGCACTCAAATGGACGTTTGAATAAACGATGACCAAGTAATTACTTTGTTGAGCGACCACTAGGGAGCGTAACGCTTATATTGTTTTACCTATAGGCGTCAGAATTTGACATGCCAGCGCCACTGCGGAAAATTTGGGAACTATTTACTTCTCTGTTGTTACGTCGTATTTAATGTGCTTATGTTCAATTTGTTGTTCTATTTTATGATTCTTGTATAGCATGTTTTATTATTTTTAACCTTGAGGGGATAACACTACCTTGTGGTCAAAATCAAGGCTCATTTTCTCGAATTTATTGTAGAAAGGCAAAACAATTTATTGAAATTCATTTTTTTTAGACATCATTACACATATCTTAAAGTACACAAAAATATTTTTTTAAAGTCATTTAAAAACAAAATGGCGGCACAACAGCCCTCGGAATGAAACATCTTTTTTTTATGACTTCCCTGGCCGTAGTAAACCTACAGGTCGCAGTTGTGCATGTAGAAGAAAAAACCAAAAAGATTTTGAAATTACATCGAAAAATCTAGTGAACGACCGTAGAACTTTTAGAAATATTGATTTAAAAAAATTACGCCAGTTTAAATAAAAAACACGTTTTTTCGGAAAAATCGGCCGACAATTGGCTATAATCGCGGTAAATTTTCATAAATAATATTCATCAGTAAAAATTTAATTTTTTAGCTACACTTAAAATTTCAAGTCGGTTAGTTGAAAATTCAAGGTTTTCATGCTGTCCTTCTGCTGTTTCCTGCTTTCATGTCCTTCTAATTCAAGGGATACTGTGTTTACGAAGGAATAATGATCCCTACTAAATTACTAGCTAAACGGCACCGTGACTTCGCTCGGAAAACCGAATTTTTCGACCAATAAAAAATTTTCCTCCACATAAAACCTTTTGGATATCATTTTTGGATAGTTAAGGAAGCATTTAAGCCAATAAAATGGTCAAAAAACATTTACAACGTAGTGTTACCCATTAAGTACCTAATACTCAGTGAAAAGTCTTGTAGGGTGAGGTCTGGTGACCGTGGAGGCCATTTAGTTAACACTCTTAAAAAAGTAGCAGCCGGTGGAATTGGAAATTCTCGTGGTTTCGTAAAGTAGCATGGAACCCATGTTAGCAGTTGATATTACACCCAAACGGAAGGGTAGAATAGCAAAAAAAAACTTTTTTTTTTTAAAAAATCTGGTGCACTCCCAGAAAATCTGTTAATAACCTCCTAAAATCTGCCGTGGGTCTCGTGCTTCATTAAGAAAATTCGATTGAAAATTCGGTAGAATAAATGTTTGAACTTTAAGTATACGTGATTTAAAGATCGATATTTTCCTTTATGCGTTCAAAATGGCGCTTGAACTGCAAAATTTTTTCGTAAAAATTCAAGAATGTTTTATTGGAAAATGATGCACTTTTACAAAAAATTGTCAAGAATAAAAAGTTCTTAAACCCAATCAATGAATGTACTAGAATTTTTTCAAAAATTTTTGAGCAATTTTTTGGATTTTGCAAATAGTCAATTTTTGCAAAATTTGAAAAATTGCTTTAAAACATTCTAAATTCCAGTGCATTCTTTGTGCGATTTTTAAGAAATTTTTATTCTTGACAATTTATAGTAAAAATGCATTGTTTTCGAGAAAACAATTTCTAAAAACAAATCAGTATCGAAATTTAGAAATTTTATGCATTTTTACAATAAATTGTCGAGAATAAAAAGTTCTTAAAATCACTCAAAGAATGCACTGGATTTTTTTCAGAATTTTTTAAGCAATTTTTTAAATTTTGCAAAAATTGACTATTTCCAAAATCCAAAAAGTGGCTCAAAACATTTTGAAAAATCCCAGTGCATTCTTTTAGTGATTTTAAGAACTATTTATTCTTGACAATTTTTTTGTAAGAGTGCATCATTTTCCAATAAAAAATTCTTGAATTTTTACGCAAAAAAATTTGCAGTTCAGGCGCCATTTTGAACGCATAAGGGAAAAAAATCGATCTTTAAACCACGTATACTTAAAGTTAAAACATTTATTCCACAGGTCAGTGAGGTTCCAGGTCCATTGCAGACCGGAAACCCATTGAAAATTTGATTTAAAAAAAATGTGCAAAAAAATGTTTTTTTTTTTAAACTGCTTTTTTCATAATGAATAACTTTTTGGAGGAATTTCATGGACACCATCGGAAAGGGCACGTCTTAAACTTCAAAAATATGTCCCTGTCAAATTTTTTTGTTTCAAAGAGCGATGTACCGGGAGTGGCGTATTCGTCCGAAACAGGTTAATCTGATGGTTATAAAATATTGCACAAACAGGTGTTTTAGGAATGTTCTAATCAACATTTTCGCGTTAAATACTTTTATTATCCATCCCAAACGGTTTAAAGTATAGTAAAGCTTGTCTGAATTAAAAAGGAGGGGGCATTACAATTAATAAGCTGTACATCAGTTTTTCTTTTAGTCAAAATTTTCATTAGATGTCGCCAAAAAAGGAACCGAAACAGCAAAACAGAAAAGTTAAAAGTGGAAATAATTATTCAAGCTTTCAGCGTCTCTGCGAAACCCCGATTTTATGCTTAATAATCCACGCAAACCGGAAAAATAAAAACTCATCCATCCCCCTCCCCTTGAGGCTCTTCAGCGCCCTGGTTAGCTCCCCGATTTCCATCAAGTCGAGTGGATACGACGCCGACGACAACGGCACGAAGGCGAGGGAAGTCCCCCGACGACTTTGATCTTTTTTCGGTGTGGGACTCGAGCCTCGAGAGTCGGCACCCAAGCATTCGCATTCGTCGACGCCGTCGGCACCGTACGTGGAACCGATCGAGTAATGGACAGGTGAGACCGGCGGCAGATTGCAGTCTGGCCCTCGAACGCAGTGGCGTGATGACAGATGATGAGGGGGGCTGAGGTGCAACGTAAATCATCCGGACGTCGAAGGACCAACAAGTGAAACGGTTTTTTAATTCAACTTGTTTTCTGCATGTGTAAAGATTGATTATACAGGGTGTAGCTAAATAACACCGAAAAAATTTAAGAGGTGATTCTCCGATGAAAATTAAGAAGGGTTTTCGGTATAAAATTTTAGAAAACACCCTCCCCTAAAAAGTTGTTTTTCTTTTGTATCTTCTCTGTACATTAAACTAAAGAATCGAAACTTGGTGAACAGTATCTGTTAATAAAACTATACTTTCTGAAATTTTTCTGCAGTATTTTTCTAAGGGGTTGAAATAATAAACCCATAAGATGTTTTTTCTTATAACTTTTTTTTCGACAAAACTTTTTTCATTTAAAAAGTATGTCTAAAAATTCCCATTTATTTATTAACTTTTTGATCTCTTTAAGTTTTTTCGACAAGTTAGAGATTAATAAGAAAACAAAGTATATGTATTGCAATGCATTTTCAAAAAGATAAGCTGTTTAACGCAAAGGTTGTTTAAGAAGTGATTAAATAAAGGTGTTGATCGCGGCCTATCTTCAAATTTATTGTTTTGAAAATATTTAACATTCGGTTTATTAGTTGGTTAGGTTAGTTTAAGTTCAGTTAGTTAATTTCAAAGTAACTTGAACAAACAAATGACTGGGATAAGTTAAACAACAGTCAACCAAATAGTTCACCGATGATTCTACTAGGCTAAGAACTAAAGTTTGGAACTAAGAACAGAAGTGAACATGAATAAAATGAATGAATAATTTAATGATATAACCATTTAACAAAAAACAAAAATCTGTCAAATATCGACAATACTATCTACAAAGAAAGTTGAAAATGATTGCCTCCAGCTCTAATACAAGCATCTACTCTATATCTCATACAATTGCGTATGTTTTGAAATATTCCTGGTGAATTTCTTATCGTTTCATAACCTGCTATAATACCATTTCGCAAATCATCGATATTTCCAACTGGGCTTGAATAGACCAAGGATTTCAGATATCCCCATATGCAAAAATCCAATGAATCGAGGTCAGGGGAGCGGGCTGGCGCAGTTTACAGGTCCATCGATTGGCATATACCTCATCCAAGTGACTTCTTGCACGTAAACTAAAATGGGCTGGTGCTCCGTCGTGCATAAACCATAACTGTTGCCTAATTTTAATGGGAATGTCTCCAAGAAGAACAGGTAATTCTTCGAAAAAAATGACAATATTAGAGTCACCATCTAATCGCAGTGGAAGAAAATAGGGACCTATTAAATGATTTTCAATAATCCCGAGTCACACATTTAATGAAAATTGATACTGATGATTTCCTTCAAAAAAGCCACGAGGATTTTCCTCGGCCCAAGTGTGATTATTATGAAAATTTCTAATACAGTCTCTTGAGAAATTCGCCTCGTCAGTAAATAAAATATTTCTTAAGAATTGTGGCGCTTGGCCGATCATGTTAATTAACCATTGACAAAAAACCACACGCGGTAAACAATCTCGAATCAGTAATGCCTGCACCCGTTGAAGATGATAGGGGCATAATTGTTGTTCTTTTAAAATTCTAAAAACTACCGAATGGTTTACATTTAGCACGACCTATTTTCTTGGTACTAATTTCTGGGGATTCTTCGATCAAATTAAGTACGTCTTCTTCTAGAGCTTCAGTTCTGACTTCTCGGGTATGGCCAGAGTCATGACTTCTCTTTTCAAATTTACCAAATTCCCGCAAGCGTTGGTGAATATTTGTGAACGTAGTATGATAGGGTAATCTATGTTCTGGGTACTGTTCAGCATTAATTCTTTGCGCCTTCAATGCATTACCGCTAGCACAGCCTTATGTAAAATGCATATTTGCCATTTAAAAATTCGAAATGTTAACCATATTTTCGGTTTACCAAATATATTTTTTTTAAATCATAAAACTTGCGAAATAATAAGAAAACGTAACAGTAAATGACATTTCACAATCCCTCTTTCAATTGTTTCTATGCATTCCATTGTAAACAATCGGCAACTAGATCTCACGGCAAAATACCGCCGTTTCCGTTTCTTATTGCCGTCTTTTTGAAAATGCTTTGCAATATACAATAATATTTTGTTTTCTCATTAATCTCTAACTTTTCGAAAAAACTTGAAAAGATCAAAATGTTAGTAAATGAATGGTACTTTTTAGATATATTTTTTAAATGTAGAAGGTTTTGTCGAAAAAAAAGTTACAAGAAAAAAACATATTAGGGGTTGATTACTCAACCCCTTAGAAAAATATTACAGGGGCGAAAAAAATTTCAGAAAGTGTAGTTTTATAAACAGATATTGTTCACCGAGTTTCGTTTCTTTAACTTAATGTACAGGGAAGATAAAAAAGAAAAACAAGTTTTTTTAGAATTCTTGGAGGGGCGTAAATTTTCAGGGCAGGGTGTTTTTAAAAAAATGTATACCGAAAACCCCTTAATTTTCATCGGAGAACCACCTCTTAAATTTTTTCGGTGTTATTTAGATACGCCCTGTATAATTTGAAACGTTCCACGCACCATCCAGTACGTAAATCAGATTAATCCCAGCCAACCTACTACCAATTTTACTGCCGCTTTTTTCGAAATTCCGACAGATTGTCGATGAAATACCGTCGACGTTCATCAATATTTTCGTTGCATGCGCCATAACAAACCCCTCACAAACATTCCACTGAGTGTATTCAAAAATAACATTCCTAATTAATTTGGCCGTAAACCGCGATCACCGGCGGCAGCACGCACTTCGGTCCGAAGAGCCCAGGACGTTTTAAAAGCCCACCCCCACCTACCCCATTTGATTTATATTCGCACGTGGAAAAAGAACGAATAATCTGATGCGGGTCGAATTAGAAATAGAACAGGTTGAATAGACCGGTCAAATCGACAAAAGAAACAAAAACGGAGAAGGAACCGTCAAGTTTTTTTTTTTATAAATCAATATATCGCTTGTCCGGATAGGAACGCAATTGAAAGTCATTATAATCTTTCACTGAGCAATAGAGTGATTTTTTTTTAAATTATATTATACATAATATAATATAATTAAAAAAAAACTTCACTCTATTGCTCAGCGAAAGATTATAATGACTTTCAATTGCGTCTCTTGACAAGTTCTAATTTTCGAGATGAGTCACTATTCTTCCGGACAAGCGATATGCATACCATCTATTTAAAGTAGCCATTTCTTGTGTAATTTTCCACTGAATCCTATCTCAGAATTCCTATAGAATTCCGATATAACATAACCTAAATGTGGAATAATCATGTGATTATCTCTTTCCAAGAAATATCAATCAAGTCTTTTTGACACCTTGACTGCTGAGAACAAAGATATTTGTTTTTTTCAACTTGGCCCAGACTGCCGGAGAATCACAAACATTTATTATATAATATACATATTGACCGTCTCCATAGTAAAAAATGCGACTGACAGCCGTCGTCAAAATGTAGATGGCGTTAAGTGATAATCGTCGTCAACGCAAGGTAGCGCTTCGAACAGACAGAAGATAGTCACGTAGCAGATGGTTCTCTTTGTAATACGAAATGGCGATAGTTATGAAAAATATTTCTGTGATGCTCGTTCATTTCTCTATCATTTTCTCTTTTATAGCTTTAGACAAAGATAATATTAAAACTAATCAGTTGGCCCATTCTTTTGCTATTAACTTTGCACGAATTTACATGAATCCAGTACACTTATTGGTGCATTTCAATCTGAAGACAAATTCGTCTAATCAGCGTTAAATACAAGAGCTTCTACATTGCACCAATCAGAACAAAATCTAAGGATAAGATCTCAAGATCTAAGGATTCAATCATAATTCAAAAATATTGTTTTAATTTTCGTCTATTAATGCATAAACAATTGTACGTACCTTAGCCATTAGTCATTATACTCATTATATTTAACCAATATTAATAACAATAACTACTTTTATTTAAAATTTACATTATATTTTTAATTAATAAAAAATATTATACCAATCAAAATTTAAGCACTTACCACTCCTTTTTTGTAACTCATGCAGATAAATAAATAAGAGGTTATGACTTGTTGAAAGCAGATAGGTACCTAAAAAAAATACCTAAATGTACCCATATTATTCTGATGGGGTGTTCCTGTGGGTTTTAGAAATTGTTTGAATGTAGTGAAAAAAATTATAATAGTACGACAAATACATATAGATAGCTTTGATTAACGAACACGAGGAATTTCGATGAACACTTGAGTAAAAATATAATCAATTTACCGCATTCTCCATTCCCTATTACATATGTATTTGTTTCAAAACATTTTTACTTCGGAGCCAACACAAAACCTGATTTCTGTAGAATACTCTGCTTCGGCCAAAAACAGAAAGCATGTATGTGCCCGAGTGGCCGAAGTAGCTCAAAACAACAAAAGGAGTGCAAGTGTACCATTCGTAGGAACTTGTAATACTTGCCGTTGGTTGTTCTTTAACACATTTTGAAATAGTTACTCATTGTAAACTTTAATAAACAGATATCTAATTTAATAACCAAGTCGGCATCTTCAGGAGAAGATTAAAACTGTAGTTTTAATCTTAAATAATAAATAAATTAATAAAACTGTAGTTTTAATCTTCTCCTGAAGATGCCGACTTGGTTGGCGAAACGCGCGTCGAGAAAAGTGTAGTAGTTCGGTGTTTCGTGGAAAACGTCCAGTTTTTTTTTAACATTATGGTGTTAAAATAAGTGCTTCTAAAGGCCAATATTGGGGGGAAAATTGCCCCAAAAATGACTCAGTTTATGACATTAGGAAAAACCGTTTTGATTTCTGTTCGGACTCTCAATGTTTGAACATTATGCAGAAATTCAAGGATTGAGGCGAAGATTGGACAAGACTCTGACTTATTGCCTTCAAATACCTCGGAAATAATATCTGAATAAAATATTGGAAAACTGTAGGTTGAGGATTTATGAGGTGATTCAACGATAACATTTAGATTTTACGATAATTTGGCGTGTGTAAGACAAATTCAGATAACACCATGAAGATCAGCGGATCAAAACACGTTGAAAATTAACACACATTTCAAGAAATTACAGTGACAGTCAATGGGTAAACAATATTCAGAGTAGTCCTGACGTAAAGTTTAGAGAAAAACATTTTAATTCGATTTTGATTTGCTAAGATATATCCTTTCAATGAGGTACAAGATTTTTAATTTCGAGTTTTCGATACAGCAGGAGAATTGGAAACTTCGGTGCCGAAACAAATTAAATTTCTTATTAGTTTTAAGCCACTAACGCCTATCATATCATTATTGTCAGAAGCATGTTGGGCCACACAAAATTTTTCTATTCTACGGTATTTTAAGTGAGCTACATGGTCGTAAGACTGATCTTTTTGTATGCCCAATACACTTTTTTTCCCAATCTTTACAACTTACATATTTCATAAATTCCCGACTTTCCGTTAGAATTTGTTTTATCTTTTGGGTTGTCTAAAACATTTTTTGACCTATTTTTTGAGTTGTTTAGCAAAATCATGTCAAGGTTTTTAAAGATTTTCCCTAATCCGGGGGTGAATTTTAGTTGACAAGCTGGAACAACAAATCTTGAACTTTGAGCACCTCTCTGGCGAAACATACATTTAAATTTCTTTATTTGCTACATCTGTGAAAACTTATTATTCTATTATGTTATTTATGGCTGATCGTCAAGTTGATCATTATTTTAACAATGAGTCTTTCGGATAACCAAAGAATTGATATTTTGATATTATTAGGATGTGGTGATAAAACAAGAACGCAGAAGCAGATATGCGAAATATTCAGTACTAAGTATCCTGACCGCCGCATTTCCCAGTCTACGGTAAGTAGATTTGAAAACAAATTTCGTGAATTTGGAAATGTCATAGATATTCCTAAATCTGGTAGGAAACGCGTTTTAGACGATGAACAGAAATTGGATATATTGTTAGATATTCAAGATAATCCACATAAACCTACAAGACAAGTTGCCGCCGATAATGATGTTCATTTGGTTCAAGAACTTAATGACGATGACTCTGATCGCTAATTGGAATTTTGAGAAATCATGGCAAATAGATGCCAAGATAATCCTTTATTTATAAAAAATATTCTTTTTTCTGATGAAGCAACGTTCGTCTTAAATGGAAAAGTCAACAAACAGAACTGTAGCTACTGGAGTACAGAAAATCCACATTAGATGATGGAGGCCAATACTCAATATCCTGAGAATACCAATACTCAATATCCTTCTGTTTAGTAACATTAAAAATGTATTATTTAATAAAAAATTTATAGAAATTAAAAAAATCTTATGTTGATGGATGAAGAATTAAAAACCCTTTCAAATGAGCTATCACACGCACCCTCGTTCCATTTAAAAATTTTAAAGGGGTAGCTGTCACTCCAAGGGGTTGGAGGGGCAGGTATAAAATTATGCTCAAAAAATGTCATTCTAGAATTAAAAATTGACGTGTTTCAGGATTTTACTCATAAATTGTAAATTACGTAGATAATGAATTTATCCGTTACTTATGGACCTCACTGTACATTAACATTATTTAATATTATTTAACTTGATGGACACCCTGTACAATGTTTTTTTTTTCATTTTTTTCGGAATACCGCGGGAGCTGAGGAAATAAGGGAGTCCCAGATGAAACGTTGCCGTATATCCGTTAAAAAAAAAATCACTTAGAAGGCTTATCTCGGTTTTTACCGGGCTGCAACGGCTCTGGAGTCGGCTTTAATGAAACGGGCATTTTACTTGTCACCTGTAAGCCGCAAATAAACCGGTGCCGGTACGATGGACGTATGGTTTTAACTGTCACCCACGCGGTTATCGGCTGATCAACGCAGTGGCGTGCCGTCGGGGTGTATTCAGGCACGGCTATTCTATAAAAAAACGCTACGCTTGCCTTTCTCAATCTGCTACTCTGCTGCGTTCGTACCGTTTTTTCCATTTGTCTCGTTTAAATTTACATATTTAATTCTATGTACATAAGTAGAAATATTTTGTAACGTTAGGAAGTATATTTAAGACCCGTGTTGTATTATTTATTGTAAAATGGAAAATGGAAGATCTTCTGGAAGTTTAAAGTACTGATAGATTCCCAGATAACGCTTGGATTTTAAAATACCTTGACAAGTAATTGTTTACAGGTAAGTCAGTTATTCTTTGAGTAACCAGAACAAATATATCACAAAAATATGTATGTATGTATAAACTTAAAATCCTATTTTTTTCATGAAAATTGCCTCAGCGTTAATCAGGACTCATGAAAACCTCCATATGCGAAATTTGAACTAAAAATATACAAGGTGTTTCTTTCTATACGATCGAGTTTGAGAGCCGCTAGATGGGCCAAGTGTGCCACGAAATTATGTCAAGAGAGTTAAATGTTATCTAGAGTTAATTAAACTTAATTTTGACCTGACTGTAGTAGACAAAAAATATTTTTTGTAGATTGCAGTTTTTCTTCTTGTAAGTAATTAGTATACTGAAAACAAAAGGAATGTTGGCAGTTAATTGATTGGTAGTCATGTAAATTAAGGAATGCCGTATAGTTTCCTTCAAAATAACTTCCTTGAGAAGCCACACAGCGCTGGAGATGGTTCTACCATTCCTCATAGTTTTGAATGTTTTCTATGGTCCCAAAATGACGTACCTTGAGGTGATTTTTCAATCTCGGGAAGGGAAAAAGGTCACAAGGACTCAAGTCATGAGAATAAGGAGGCTGAGGAGCCACAGGAATGTTTTTACTGGATAAAAACTCGTTTACTGGCTGTGTGACAAGGCGCATTGTCGTTATGCAACATCCAATTGTTTTTGATGTTTGGTCTTACACGTATGACCCTTTTTCGAAATTTTTCAAGAACCTCTCTGTAAAACTGTTGATTTGCTGTTTGGCCTGGAGGCACAAACTCTTTGTGGACAATTCTCTGGCTATCAAAAAAGCAAATCAGCATGCATTTGATCTTCGACTTGCTCATTCCTGCTTTTTTGGGACTCGGAGAGCTTGCAGAGTGCCATTCCATGCTTTGGCGCTTGGTTTCCGGGTCGTACTCAAACACCAAAGTCTCATCACCAATAATGACACGTTTCATAAAATGGAACGTTTGGAAATGGATCATTTCCAATCGACTCCAAAAAGTCAAGACACCTTTCTCTCCTGATGTCCTTTTGTTCCCGCGAAAGGTTTTTTGGAACCATTTTTGCGCAGATTTTTCTCATCTCTAATTCGTTAAATTTGGGAATGAGAAAAAACTTAATTTTCCTCATAGTCAAAATCTGACGAACAGTTGTGTGATTCAAATTTAGCTCTTCCCCAATAATTCCTCATGGATCCAAACTGACTCATTTACACACAACAAGGGCTAATATTTATCCTGGGGTGGGTACTGGAACCTTCGGCGTAGAAACAAAATACTGGACGAAACACCGAACTACTATACTTTTCTCGACGCGTGTTTCGCCAACTAAGTTGTCATCTTCAGGGTGTTTCAGGAAGTTTTAATCTTCTCCTGAAGATGCCAACTTAGTTGGCGAAACGCGCGTCGAGGAAAGTATAGTAGTTCGGTGTTTCGTGGAAAACGGCCAGTTTTTTGGCTAATATTTAGTTTGTTAAAAAAATATAATGATATGAAACCAAAACAAAACTTCGACCCATACTAAAACAAGGTGATGTGGAAAAAAATATTAGGACTTTCTTGACGTACACAAGAGAAGTATTGAAACAGATAACGTTACCTGTCTTGTCACTATTCCAATGCACATTTAACTCGTTTAGCGGCTTTCAAATTCGATGTTTGAGAGCGTATAGAAAGAAACACCTTGTATATTTTTTGTTCAAACTTGGTGTACAGAGGTTTTGAGGAGTCCTGATTGACACTATGGATTCAGATTTTAAATAAAAAATTGCTAAATGGTCATATTGAATTTCCGGTATAAAAAAAACAGTAGCAGACCATGGGGCCGCACCTTAAAAGTGAGGGTAAGATCGGCAGCAGTTTCAAATCCCTTTAAAATAAAAAAAGTTCTGATAATTATTTAAATAATTTAAAATTAATAATTTTAAAAAATTTGTTATATATATTAATATTTTTTATATATTTTTTTTTATTTATTATTATTTTTTTTTAGATATATTAGGTAAATATTTTTTTTTTTTTTTTTTTATATTTTTTTTTGTTAATATTTAAATTTTTTTTTTTTGGTTTTTTATATTTTAGAAAATTTTTTTTTTTTTTTTTTTTTTTTTTTTTAATTTTTTTTTTTTTTTGTATTTTAGGATTTTTATGTTTTTTTTAATTTTAGGGTTAGAAAACATTATTTAAATAATAACTAATGTTTAAATTGACATTTTTTGTCTAGTGAAATTAAATGTAGACAAATATCAGATATATTTGTATATAAATAAAAGTAGATAAATATCAAATCCAAACTATGGTACAAGAAAAATATGAATGTTTCTCTTTGCTTTCGGTGTTTCTGTAAGCAAGGTAAATAAAACCGTTGAACTTTTTTTTTTTTTAAATTAATCACTAAAGCCGGCTAAACAGCGCGTCGGCCCACAAAGTTTTCACACATCTCAACGTAAATAACAGGGTAAGTTTAACCCATCTCTTTATAAATTGCAACAGTTTATCGTTTTCATGAATTTTGTTTTTGCACATACAAGTAGTAAGTAGTATGACGCGTCCGATTATGGCCCGCCGCCCGGATCTGCCGGCTTTATAATAACACAGGCACAAAAAAAAAGTCCTGATACAGAAAGGAGAAGTACCTTATGGTACGTTTTTCGGTGTACTAAAAACGAATCTCAGTTCAGAACTGACCCATCACTCCCAAATTGTCAAATGTTCACATCATATAAAAATTCAAAATAAATATCTCATTCTACGTTTTTCGGTGTGCTAAGAACGATTCTGAGGTCATGATTTACCCATCACCCCTAGATTTCGCTCCAGCATCCCCCAAAGGGTCAAAATTTTACGTAATATAAAAATCCAAAGTAAATATCTCATTCTACGTTTTTCGATGTGCTAAGAACAAATCTGAGGTCAAAATTTACTCGTGCCCCTAAGGTTACACCCCAGCTACCCCTAGAACCCCCCCCCCAAGGATCAAAATTTTACATTATATAAAAATTCAAAATAAATAACTCATTCTACTTTTTTGGGGTACTGAAACCGAATATGGCAAATAAAAAGTAGTTTTAATTTTCCTATCTCCCCCGGCGCCGCGGCAAACCCCTTCAAATCATCCCCCGCGGTTTTAAAATTTCACTGTAGATGGGACGTAAATATGTTAGCAGACGATTGTTGGATGCTAAAACGAGAAACTACAATAAAAGATGAAAATTACTATCGAAACCAACTTCACAGGTCATTTGAAGAAAAACTCGTTATCACCGTAAAAAATAGAAAAGGATCCTGTAGGTACCAAAGACATATGTAAGCGATTTATGATTTTTGAATCGTTCTAAAATTTGACAATTTGGGAGGGTGCTAGGGGGTGCTGGGGCGAAATCTAAGGGTCATGGGTAAATCATAACCCCAGATTCGTTCTTAGCACACCGAAAAACGTAGAAAGAGACGTTTATTTTGAATTTTTATATAAACTTACATTTTCACCTTTTGGGGGGTTCTGGGGGGTGCTGGGGCGAAATCTAAGGGGATGGAAAATATGATAGATTGTTTAGAAAAAAATAGAATGAGAATTTATTTTGAATTTTTATATAAACTTACATTTTCACCTTTGGGGGGTGGGGTGCTGGGGGAAATCTAAGCGTCATGGGTAAATCATGACCCCAGATTCGTTCTTAGCACACCGAAAAACGTAGAATGAGATGTTTATTTTGAATTTTAATATGATGTGAAAACTTCAGCATTTGGGGGGGGGTGCTAGGGTGTGCTGGGTCGAAATCTAAGGGTGACGGGTCAGTTCTGACTTAAGATTCGTTTTTAGCACACCGAAAAACGTACCAGAAGGTACTTCACCTTTCTATATCAGGACTTTTTTTTGTGGTCCTGTGTAATCACTACCTATCTACATCTAATAGCAATTTTAGGGACGTTTTAGGGAACATTTAGCAAAATATTTATAGCCAATTTACGAAGCAACATTAAAAAAAATCAACCCGACAAATACCATCTTTCAGTTCATCCTAAATGCCACTCTTGTCTTCGTCGAAACCTCGCTGGTCGATTTCATTTGTACCCAACGTAACGGAATTAAATTTTTATAGGGAGCTATCGATCTTGTTTCCATCACCATCGACACGGCCGCAACGACGTCGCTGTCCGGTCACTAATTAAACCTTGAACTAACTAAATTACTCCTATCGAACTGATAGATAATATCATTACGGACTGTCAAGGAAATATTGGCGTTGGGATATGTATATGGGACGCATATGGCACTGTTATTTAACCGCTGTGGATGTAAAATTTTCGTCGGCCATGTTGAATTAGACACAAATTCTAATCCGAAATGGAAATGTCGCTAGTAAGTTCTGTGGTTGATCTTCAGTTTTTCGTTAAAACAGAATGAAAACTTATATTTGGGGCATTTCACGCCAACTAAGTGAGGTCAAAAAAATATATATATGTTTGAAACATATCACAATCGATAGTACTTGCTAAAAAAACTAACTTCCCTAAAATTTTAGATTTTTTGAGCCACAAGGAGAGGGATGGTGAGTGTGAGAAAATACAAATTTTCGTTTCGACTCTAAAATTTCAATCTTTCTCAATTAAAAAATGAAAAAAATTAAAAAGAAGGTTGCAATGGTTTTCGATGTTTTTTTTTTGCGTAGAATACGATAAAAATATTTTCAAAATTATTGGGGGTAGTTTTCGCCCTTATTTTGAGGATTGAAAGTTTAACATCGAAATTTCGAAAAGTATGACACGATTTTTTTTTTCAATTTTTTTTTAATTTCTTTCTTTTTTTTGTAGGTACTTTCGATTAATTTTTAATTCATAATGGGCGTCGACCAGGAACTGGCTCAAAAAAACGGCCCAAAGTGAAAAAACGTGGTTTTAACGTATTTCCTCATCCTGTGAGATAGTAAATGGCAAGTGAATAATATATTCCAAGGTTTTTGGGGTCGCTAATTACGAATCTAACGTAGAAAATTTCCCGTAGAATACGATGGTATTTTTTAAATTTCAAAATTTAGCCATTTTTTAAAAGTTGACTACCATTTTTGATTTTGTTTTTTGAAAATCTGACGTTAGATTCGTAATCAGCGACCCCAAAAACCTTGGAATATATTATTCACTTGCCATTTACTATCTCATAGGATGAGAAAATACGCTAAAAAAATAATTTATAAAATAATTATTATAATTTTATTTTTTAAATAAATATAAAAAAATTTTTTTTACCCTTATTTTTTTTTTTTTTAATATATTATTCCATAATAATTATTTCGCCTTACACACAGCATCTTCTCCAGATATTTTCTTCAGAAGTTATTTAATGAAAACTGTAGATATACAGGGTTGTCATAAAGCCAGAGATATATGTACTTTAAGTTCTTATATATTTACTAGAGAAAAAAGAAAAGAGGTAATTGAAGCCCCAAACTTCTAGTTTTTGAATATTGAGTTACTTTTTTTTCTAGCGTCAGCAGTTTTTGAGTAATCATAAGAAAATTTCTAAAACATATTTTCGATGTAGTGCAGATGAGAATTTTGCCTCAAATATTGTATTCCCAGATGAAGCGACCTTTATGCTAAACGGCACATTAAATCGACATAATTGTCGGTATTGGGCGAGAGCGAACCCACACTGGGTGCAAGAAGCACACACATAATATCCGCAAAAAGTAAATGTGTGGGCAGGCATTATAAGAGGATATATCATAAGCCCATTTTTTCTTGATGAAACCCTTACAGCTGATCGATATCTTCAACTGCTACTGAAGATCATAAACTCAGATCATACCTGCGATCACAGCCTTATTCCCGGGTGAAAATGGAGGTATTGACAATATAATTTTCTTCCAACAAGATGGAGCTCCTCAACATTTTGCGGTACATGTTAGAGAGTACTTAAATCTTGTTTTTCGAAACAGGTGTATCGGCAGAAGAGGATCTCTTCAGTGGCCTGCCAGATCTCCGGATTTGACGCCCTTAGATTTTTTTTCCTGTGGGGTCATGTTAAAAATAGCGTGTTCAAACAAAGACCTCGTAATTTGGAGGACTTAAAGGTGCGAATAACTGCCGAAATGCACAGAAAACATGCAGAGGTGTTACACAGAGCTACTACAGTAGAATTTAAATACCGTTTAGGTAATTGCTTGGCCGTCAACGGAGCTCAGTTTGAACATCTGATTTAGTATTGCTGTTTTTTTTTAATATTTAATCTACCTTTGTTACTCTTTAAATTTAATTTGATCTAAATTTTAGTTTTGTGAAATTAATTAATTAATTGTGAGTGAATAGTAATAAATATTTTTTTTCTGGCTTTTTTTTTTTCAAAAATTGCAAAATTTTGTGACTGCATAGAGTTGCGTTTTTCTATAACGTAAAAAGTATGGGTGTCATTAAGAAAAAATTGGTTGCCATAGGAAGAAAACAAAAGAAGATATCAACAAACTAGAAAATTTAGAACACACATGGTAATGAACAAAATAACTTTTGTATTGAACTTTTTTTTAACTTTGCAAATAACAAAGTTAAAGCTATTATTTGATACTTTTGTACCACCCGGTATGTATAATACGTTGAAATGTATTCTGTGCTTTATGATAACCTTGTAATTTAGTCTTTACCAACTGTAATTTTGCTTGTAATTTTGAAGGTGAAAATAAAATAGTCTGGGACGTACGATGAGGTGTTTGCGACTTGACAAGTAAAAAAAAATACATACGCATGGCAAATAGGCGAGATGTGTATGTGTAAAGTAACGCGGCATTGTTATTTCAGTCGATGGATGCAGTGGTTAAAAAAATTATTGTACAAGTAATGTTAAAGTTCTAAATCCTATAGCAGTAAATGAAACGTAAAGCTCATTTTGACCTTTGTTCTTCTTGTAATAAATTCAATAGTTTTAAGGGTAAAATAAATTGACATAGTTCAGTTCTCCTTTCTGGTTAACCGCACTCAACTAACACTTTGTGACAATAGGAATTGTAACCGCTCTGCCACACGCTTACAGACGCTACAAGGGAAAACACTCAGCTCTCATTTCGTCGACTATTGACTATTCAGCCAGCTACTGCATTTTGATGTTACGAGGTGTGTAAATTAATTAATGAGATTGGTAACGTAGCGCCCGATCTAGCAACACTGCGGAGATGGGACTTGGAAAGGCGGTAGATTAACATGTAATGCACCTTCAGTACAAGTTTGAACTTGTTACTAATTTGTTTGTTCTTTGTGACTGTTTTCGTAAACAGGCTTTTTCTAGTGCGTCGTACATTAATTTTGAACGACGGTGTGCTAGCAGGTTTTGCTTCAGACTTGGACACAGCGCAACGGATACTTTTGCAAAACATCAACACGTCTACGGACACAGTGTTTTTCCAGGAGCCCAGGTTTATCGGTGGTTTAAGGCATTCTCAGAAGGAAGAGAGTCGATTGAAGATGAAGCACGCAGCGGAAAGCCTTCATCTTCAAGAACCGATGAAAATGTCGATAGAATACGGGATCTTGTGCGTTCATATCGTCGGTTGACGACAAGAATGATCGGAGAAGACTTAAATTTGATTCACACCACTATTCACAGATTAAAAATGGTTGCAAAAAACCTTTCGCAGGAACAAAAGGACATCAAGAGAGAAACGTTGACTTTTTGGCTTTTTGACTTCTTGACTTTTTGGAATCGATTGAAAATTATCCCCATTTTATGGAACGTATCATTATTAGTGGTGAGACTTGGGTATTTGAGTACGACCCGGAAACCAAGCGCCAAAGCATGGAATGGCACATTTCAAGCTCTCCAAGGCCCAAAAAAGCAAGAATGGGCAAGTTGAAGATTAAATGCATGCTGAGTTGCTTTTCTGATAGCCAGGGAATTGTCCACAATTTTTGCCTCCAGGCCAAACAGTAATGGGGGCAGGAAATTTTAGTAATAAGAAGATAGTAATATACCCGGTTCATGATCCTTATTTTTAAAATTATTACAAAAATTATGTTTACTTACTGGTCATAAAACGAAGGTTTAACTTTTATGCTTATTACTATTCTTATTCTTATTACTAAAATTTTCTGCATGAACCCACCATAAATCAACACTTACTGTAACGGTTCACTTTTGTCGCTGAGTGTATATAGGTTTTTAATTAGGACGCATTATATAGAGGTGATATTTTTATTATTTCTACAGATCTTTATGTCGTTGGCTAAGTTAAATTTAGTATTTTTTTTGTCTTAGTTTTCACTCTTTCTAAGGTCCGAATGACATCTGGTGTGAAAAATTCAAACAAACTCCTCGTTGACGATAGAATTTTTTTTTTTTGTTAACAAAAGAAATCATGGACAGAGTTTGTGAGAGGTAGATGAAAACGCGACGGCTGGAAATTGACGTGATTTTTTGCAATCACTTATCATAGGATTATTTTCCAAGCTGTTCAATTGTGATTTTCTTTTTTTGGTTTTGGTATATGGAAAATCGCACCCATTGGTTGGGTATTCATAGTCTACGCCG
Organism: Aromia moschata; assembly: GCA_029963805.1. Lineage (NCBI taxonomy): Eukaryota > Metazoa > Arthropoda > Insecta > Coleoptera > Cerambycidae > Aromia > Aromia moschata. Next base: position 463,858 of record JAPWTK010000215.1, read on the forward strand.
TCCATAACTTTAGTACGTCAATCCTTCGAAGAAGGGTTTACGTAACGGGTTTACGTAAGGACTCACGTAACGGGTTTACGTAACGACTCACGTACTGGGTTTACGGAACAGCGTGTATCATTCTCCTCGTCGAATAAATCGTGCCCGAGTAGTCCAGAGTTGCATCTGCATTATTCCTGGAGGAGATTGGTCGAGTCAGAAGGTCTCTGGGTTTGGCTGCTGCCGGTGATGTAACAGACGACGGGTTTTTGGCACCAGTTACTCCGCCCAGGACGGCCCTAAGGTTTCACCCAGCCAGGAGTCACGCAAGTTTTTCATGCATTCACTATTTCTGTTTTCTTTTTATACCTCGAGGGTTATACATTGAATCACCTTGATTTTTTTTATGATGTATTGTGTTCTCTGATTAACAAAAAAAAAATCACCAGATCCGACAGTTTCTACACGCATTATAAATATTGTGAACCATATGTGTCGTAAGATTTTATTATGAAGGATCTGTGAACATTTTCTCGTAAAATGTATTCGTATAAGCCCTCATGAAACTTTATTCTTTATCTTTTGGCTCGCAACATAGTGAATTATTCTCTAATTATATTATATTGAGTATCTTATTTAACCGTTAAAAACAAGACCCAGAGGTTATATTTTGTATGTAGATATCGCTTTATATGTATGTGTACCGAGTGGCTTAAATTAAGATTGTACGCCTGATATAGCTATATCGTGGTATATACTATTTATGTGTTACTTTTAATTTTATTTTTTTTTTCTCCTAACTGTACATATCTTGCTCTTGTTTTGGGTTTTATACTATTAATTTGAAGAATATACCGGCCCAAGAGATTATATGCATCCTATGAGTCTTGTTTATTTATTTTTTTTTTATTTATGGTACTTTATAATCTGGAGCAACAAAAGAAATAAGATCTTACCTACGTCTATTTCGTGGTTTATCGAGACTCTAACTTATTTATATTTTTTTTATATCTAGTACTTGGCTGGCTTAAACCACGTGGCGCCCTGATATATATATATATATATATGATATATATATTTATATACATATATATGAGTATATATTGTCAGATATATATATATATATATATATATTTGTTTGATATAGTAACCCCGCCCGTCTTCACTGACGCTAGTGGCAGCCAGCTATAGTCCTGTGAGGTTTGAGATTGTCCAGATTGTATATGTACGTGTATACACGGTGGAGACTTTAACTGGAATATATTCGTTAGCGGGGTGGTGAATAATTTTTCAAAAAATTCCCGAGACATGTCAATTTTTAAATGTATTTACCTACATTTTGCAAGTAATATGAAAAATATAGCCCTTCAGGGGTGGCTGAAACCACCCTCAACATGATTTTTTCAAATGCAACCCTATGGCTTGTGACCCCTCATTGTAAAGCTGGTGGAAAGAGGAATCCAACGCACTGATCAAATTTTAATTTTTAGTATGTTTGTAGGGTTGCATACAATTAAAACAATTTAAAAATTAAATTTCAACGTAACAATTGTTCAAAATGTGCACCATTCACTTGTTGGCAGCATCCCAGTCTGTGGTAGGTTTCGTCCCTTACATTATGCAACATTTGCGGTGTTATTTTTCCGATTTCCTCTCTTATCCTTTCCTGCAGATCTGCTATGTTGTTGGGTTTCTGAATGTAAACCCTACTTTTAAGATGTCCCCACAAAAAGATCTTGTATTATTCCGGCCCACACATTAGTTTTCTGAGGGCGCTGAGTATGAAGTTCCCTCATCCAATGGGGGTTCTCTTCAGCACAGTAACGACAATTTTGGCGATTTACGTACCCATTTAATGTAAAAGTAGCCTCGTCAGAGAAAACTATCCCCTCTAAAGATAACTGGTTTTGATCAATACAAGTCATCAATAAATCGCAAAATTCCAACCGTCGATCTGGATCATCTTCAAGTAGCTCTTGAACAGCTTGCATTTTATATGGGCGTTTTTTCTCATATTTAAGTATTTTTAAAACTGTTTTGTGATTAAGATTACTATCACGGGCCAGTTGACGGGCTGTAGTGATTGGATTTTCTTCTAGAGCAAGCAACAAATTCAACTTCGTGTCGTCATCAACAACAGCCTGCCTCTTACTCGGTACTTTCCTGACATGACCCATTTCTCGATATTATGCCTCAATGTTACTAATGGTACCTTGATTTAGTGGTGGCAAGTCAGGATGCGTTTCTCGAAACAAGCGAACAACTTCGCATTGAGTTCGCGCTCTATCACCATATCCAATCATCATCAAAATTTCGATTTTTAGTGATTCAGTTAAATAAGACATTTTCACCAATTTGAAATAACACTTCGTTTCAAACTCTGAATACAGCATACAAACTAAATTACTCTTTGCGGCTGTGTAAAAACACTAGCAAAAAATAACAAATATCAGTTGTGGCAAAAAAATTGCTTGACATTGAAAATTGACATATGAAAAGTAAGGTTTACATTCCAAAACTAAACAACACACATTTTGAGTACGAAATTGTTGCGTTAAAAATAAATTAAACTATAAAATTACGTTTTAATTGTATGCAACCCTACAAACATACTAAAAATTAAAATTTGATCAGTGCGTTGGATTCCTCTTTCCACCAGCTTTACAATGAGGGGTCACAAGCCATAGGGTTGCATTTGAAAAAATCATGACGAGGGTGGTTTCAGCCACCCCTGAAGGGCTATATTTTTCACATTACTTGCAAAATGTAGGTAAATACATTTAAAAGTTGACGTGTCTCGGGAATTTTTTGAAAAATCATTCACCACCCGCTAGCGAATATATTCCAGTTAAAGTCTCCACCGTGTATACCTATATATATAAGTATTTTTTTTATTTGGCTAGATATACCGAAATGAGAAGAATCGTGTGTGGGAAAAAAACAAAGCATCACATTACAGAGAGGTTCTTGCAACATTTCGAAAAAGGGTCGTGCGTGTGAGACCAAACATCAAGAACAACTGGACGTTGCATCACGACAATGCACCTTGTCACACAGCAATTTCAGTAAGTTTATAGCCAGTAAAAACATTCATGTGTCTCCTAGCCTCCTTATTCGCCTGATTTGAGGCCTCGTGACATTTTTATCTTCCAAGATTGAAAAATCACCTCGAGGGACGTCATTTTGGGACCATAGAAAACATTCAAACGACTATAACCGACCAGCTGAAGGCTATTCCAGTATATAAGTTCCAGCGCTGTGTAGCTTCCCAAGGAAGTGATTTTGAACTTTGAACGCGACAATACTGAATTGTAATTCTATTCGAATAAATATAATTAAAAAAATTACAGTCTCATTACTTAATTTACACAACTCGAATACCAGCTAGTTAATAGGGTACATCTACCCACTGAACTGTCTACTCTAAATGGCTTCCATAAATCAAACTTTTGTGTATCTTAATAAAAAATACTTAACAATCAAACGTAAAGATATTGTCAATTTTTTTTTCACCTCCATTTTCATAGTCACCTCTTACTTTACCGCTAAACGCCAGGTGGTAGAGAAGCGTTTAGGTTAATGTCGCTTCTTTAGAAAGAAATATTTACCTATTAAGCATGTTTTACAAATACGCCCGTCAAAGTAACTTCTTTTTTGAATTATCTTATAAATAATGAACGTTAATATTGCACAGGCATTTAAGAATACAATAAATAATACACTGAACTAAATTCTCCATTTTATAAGGTACTGTGTTACAGTATACTGTTATACCAAGTACATTTTCCAGTAATCTTGATGTAGCTCAAGCTCATGCAACTTTAATCTAGGCTGATGTACATTCTTTACTTTAGAGTTTGATATATAGAGTCTCCTTGAGCAGCCAGATGCACGAGTATAATCTCATTATTATTGATTAGGCTTGTTCCAGTCTCGGTACACACTGGCAAATCTATAATAAGAGTTACGTAGTCTGATGTTAAAGAAATATTAGCTTTGTCGTCTACGGATCCTAGAAGAGATTAATCAAGCCGTTCTTATTCTCGACGCAAAATATTTGTCAGTCAGCCGTCAAATGAAAAGTAAACCCCATCGATCTGCTTGTACAATTAAACCCTTTGTTGTAGGAGTTTTGCCCACCTTGTGATCTTATCTGCTCTGTTTACACTCCTCGCTGGAAAATTAATCGTATCCACAGAAATTTAGTTCGTTAGGAATAATAAAAAATGTACAAATAAATTATACTTGTCGCGTGTGAACTTTTGAAATATGGACTTCCCTGACTTTTTTTATGAGATGTGCTTTGATAAACAATCAGTTCCTGATATACCGTTACCAGGTTGCACAACTTTACGTAACTATGTACGCTGTGACGTACTAAAGTGCATTAAAAAATTTACAAGTGCATTAAAAATACACGCTGTGGTTGTGTATTGATGCTGTTGGTAGGCCATATTATATACAGGGTGAGTCAGAAAGAATGGGACAAGACTAAATTGGAGATACATACTACACAACAAAATATTATGATTGAGCTCAACACGCGACATTGGTATAAACCAATGTCGCTGGTTTAAGAGATACAGCGTGTTCAATGTTCCAATTTTATTTTGAAATTTCTCAATAACTGAGAAAGTTTTGATAGCATAAATCTGAAAATTGGTAGTTTTATGTTTTTTGGTGTGAGAATTACGAATTTTAAGCTTATTTTTACGTTGCTCCTAGAGGGCGCTAGTTTCATCGTATTATTGAGGTAAATTAAAATATTTTTTTTATCCGTTGAGCCATGCGTTCTATGTATTTTTGTTGATTTAAACTTTGAACACCAGCGATATTGGTAGAAGGCATGTTGAGCTTAAAACAATTGAATTAAAATAATTTAATGATATGTAAATTTGACAAATGTTGACACAAGCCTACTTAGAAAAAATATAGCAATATCAGCGTCTAAAAAAATCAACGAAATACATTGAACCATTTAAATGTAAATAACTTAAAAACCGATGGATTTAGACGACCTAAACAAGAGTACCTTTGCTCTGTAGAATTGAGCGTTCTTTTAGATTCTCGATTGTTGTACGCATGACTCGACAGATAAAAAAAAATATTTTAATTTACCAAAATAATTTTTTGATAACGAAAATATGGATTATTGGCAAAAAAACATTTTTAACTTAAGGGCCATTCCGCGGTAATCGATACTAAGGAGCAAAAAAAAATATTTGCGAATATATATTTAAATAGAAAATTAACAGGTATTATATTCTCAATTTTCATAATTCAAAACAAATTCATCAATATTTTCGCCGATAAACATATGAGAAACCCAAGACATAGAAAAGACCAGAAGCAAAAGGAAATCCGAAAAAAACAATAAAAATTATAGAACATAAAATATCTAAAATCTTATGATACTAGTCTATATTAATAAATAAAGCCTCAAAGTGTATATAAGCTTTTGTTTAATTTGCACTCGTAACACCCATCACAAATCTTGTAACACCCGCCATAAGTTTTGCTTGCAAAAAAAAAAATGTAAAAAACAATATATCCACAAATCTCTTACAATTATCGGAAATGAAGATCATTTATCTATCTACTTAGTTGTTCATTTTGTTACTTCTAATTTAGCATATTTTGCAAAAGTACAAGTAACACCCGTCACAGGGCTTAAACCTATTATTGCATCTAAACGCCTGAGTAATTCCTAATACCTTTTTGTTTTAATTATAATATCATTGAAATGAATTGAATTATACTCAAAACGCAGACAATTTTGTTCTAATTTAGGAATTACAACAGTTAGAATGCGTATAAATGTAACACCCGTCACCGCGGAATGGCCGTTAAATAAATAAAAAGAATTCGAATATCGAAATCGATCGGATATCGAAATCGGATCGAATTCGAATACCGGAATCGGATATCGAAATTTTTTTCGATAATTTTCTTATGATTACTCAAAAATTGCTGCGCTAAAAAAATTAAATTCACGATCTAAAAACTAGAAATTTGCAGCTTAATTTTTTTCTTTTTCTCTACGATCATTTTTCCACAAGTTACAACCCTTTGAAAGTCGCCTAAAAATTGAGGATTTTTTATATCCCTTAATTTCCGCGGCTAATGTATTACAAAAAAATAAAAAGATCTTTACAACACCTTAGTATCTTTCTACCGATTTAACATTCCGCCGGAACGCCACTGGTCTGCAGTAAAATTCGACGGGAGGAAGAAAATCCTAACAATCCCCGCGATATAGAAATCCGGAGCGGCGGCGGCGGCGGCGGATCCGATTGAAACACGAAATGAATAATGGCGGCCCGCGTGTAATCCCCAGACGGCGATTTTCTGTAAATTTCGGAGAACCGACGGCGTGTGTGTGTCGTTTGCGTTGAAATATTTCAGATCACGGAGAGGATGTGCCCGTGGAAGAGGTCGCTGCGAGAATCCGACCTCTGGCTCCTAGAGCGAGACAGCAGCTTGCATTGAGTATGGTAAATGTACCCAACTTGCAACACTTTGCAAATTCGAAATGTCAGAACAAAAAACTACTACAATTGGCATATTCAGGGTGTCCCCGCATTGAGTTACCTAGGTATAGGTGAAATGGACAAAAAATTTAATTTTTCGACAAAAAAGTCATTCTTCATAAAAAGTTTTGCTTGTCTTGGAACGAACAGAAAGTTTGTTGTTTGTTCAACTTAACATACAGGGTGTTCAAAAATAGCAAAAATTAAATAATAATGAAGAGTAAAGTACCTTAAATAGTAACGCTATGTAAAAAAGTTATTAAGAAAAATTGTTTGCAATTAAATTTAATACTTTTTTGCAATTAATATTAAGTATTTTGAAGATTCCGCAATTTTTATCATTGTTATACGTTTGAGGTATAGCCATTTCCTTTAAAAAAAATTATGTTTACTAAAAGCACAGACATAATAAGAAATCATAAACCCCAAAAATTGTATATAAACATTAATTTTGAAGATATTATGATTTAATAAACAAATTCAACAATTATTTTGAAAAAACAGCAAAATTATTATTCATGCACCATAACTATTCTACATGCAGGCCTCGAAGTTCAACACACCTCACCAGTTTCGTTCTAAAAGATGTGTATATTGAGTGAATCATTTCTTGATTTACCTGGGCCACTGCTTGAATGATACGAGTCTTGAGTAAATTAATATTGTGTTCTATCGCCTGTCTATAAACTATTTCCTTCCATACCTTCCGATCCACTTCTCTCCAAATTGTTTGTTAAGCCAACTGCGGACCTGAATTGTTGAATGGGCGGGGCATCCATCCTGTTGAAACTAGAATTGTGGCTGCACCATCGTCATCATGGACCTTTTTTGATATTATTCCGCATTTTACATCACCAGTTTAATCAAATTTTCGTAATAAATTTTTCAAACTTTGACGGCTAATTTCAACTTCTGGATATTTTTCATGAAACAATTCAATTGCATGACGATAAGAAATATTATCGATACCACAACATTTAATAAGATACATTTTATGTTGTAAAGTAAGCATTATTTGGAATTAAAAATCAATAATTGAAATTTCAAGCGCTTTGTCAAACACAATGTCAAACAATAACAATTGCCTTATTGATGGCTTACTGGAATTTCAAATATTCTAATTAGGGACTTTGAGAAGAAATAGTGTAAAGACAACCTATTAACTACAGTGTTGATTGACTAAATGATTATCTGGACGTGCTGTTTCTTCAAAATAAATGTTTAAATAATATTTTTGGGGTTTATGATTTCTTATTATGTCTGCGCCTTTAGTAAACATAATTTTTTTAAAGGAAAATGGCTATACCTACTTCAAACGTATACCAATGATAAAAATTGCGGAATCTCTTCAAAATACTTAATATTGACTAGTAGGCCATGCTTTCATATTTGAGTATTAAATTTAATTGCAAACAGTTTTTCTTAATACCTTTTTTACATAGCGTTAATATTTAAGGTACTTTACTCTTCATTAGTATTTAAGTTTTGCTATTTTTGAACACCCTGTATGTTAAATTGAACAAAAAACAAACTTTCTGGACGTTTCAAGACAAGCAAAACTTTTTATGAAGAATGACTTTGTCGAAAAAATTTTTTTGTCCATTTCAGCTATAGGTAACTCCATCGGGGGACACCCTGTATATGTAAATAGCATGTGCTTAGTTAATACTTTGTTTCCGTGTGGTATATCAGACAAGTGCAATATTTTGAGCAGACAAAATAAATAAAAAAAGGATGAAGTCAGGCACAAGGTGCTCCCATCATGAAACACTACATGTTTTTGCTAAAATATGAAGCTGTAAACGCTTGCTAATCTCGCTTGCAACACGCCAAATTTTATAAAAATCCGCATGCTATATTTGGTTTTGTTCTATGTCAATTGTTTGTTTGTCTATGTCAAAGTGTCTAACTCGAATAGAACGCAAGTGACGCTAAGCTAAAAATTATTACGCTAATTTTGACGAGCTGTTTATGTACATACCTACATAAATATGTAGGTATACAGAGTTTGTCCGGACAGTAATGTCAGTATTTTTTTCCCGAGACTGTACGCGCCAGCCCGCGCTTTACGTGCTGGGATTGTGGTGGGCGGATCTGGCAACAAGATCCAACAAGCGTCAGTTGGCTACCGGTCGTTGTAGCGGTCGCATCACTCGTTCTTTGAGAGTCGTTACAGTGACCCGGTACAAGAAAAAATTCAACGTTCGCTTGAGCAACGGATGGCGATCAAGTTTTGTGTGAAACTGGAGAAGAGTCCTGCGGAAACCATTCCAATGTTGAAGAAGGCTTTCGGCGTCGATTGTCTTTCGGACAGGCAAATTTTCCGATGGCACAAGGCCTTCGCAGAAGGTCGGGAAGATGTCAACAACGAGAACCGCGCTGGACGGCCATCAACCTCCAGTTCCGAAGACAATGTGAAACGTGTGCGTGACTTGTTGAACACTGACGTCGTATAAGTGTTCGTTTAATTTCCGAAACATTAGACATTACGAAAACTATTGTTCACGAAATTGTGTCGGAGTCTTTAGGAATGAGGAAGGTGTGCGCGAAGCTCGTGCCAAAAATGCTGACGGACGATCAAAAAGCGAGGCGCGTCGAAACCTGCCAAGAACTTTTGGACACCTGCGAATACAACCCCGCTTTCCTTGATGACGTCATTACTGGGGACGAAAGTTGGGTCTTTGAATACGATCCGGAGACGAAGAGGCAAAGTGCGGAATGGCACACGTCGAACTCCCCTCGCCCCAAGAAGGCCAGGATGTCCAGGTCAAAGATCAAGACAATGCTGATTGTCTTTTTTGATTGCCGGGGATTGGTCCATCATGAGTTCGTTCCGCAGGGGACAACCGTAACCGGAAAGTTTTACGTCGAGGTGCTGAAGCGGCTGAAACGCAGGGTGAATCGCGTCCGCCCAGACATCTCAAAATCCTGGAAGCTTCACCACGACAATGCGCCTTCGCACATCTGCTTCCTCGTGGCCGATTACCTCGTCAAGGCAGGCATCACCGTTGTTCACCAGCCTCCCTACAGCCCCGATGTGGCCCCCCCAGACTTTTTTTCTGTTTCCGCGCCTCAAAACCCCAATGAAAGGACAGCATTTTGGGTCGGTGAAAAACATTCATAAGGCTTGCACCGACGCTTTAAAGGCGATTCCGGAAAACGACTACCGTGCGGCTTTTGATGCGTGGAAGACCCGCTGGAACCGATGTGTGGACGCAGGAGGAATGTATTTTGAAAGTTTCTAAAGATTTGTACACATAGAACCAATAAAAACCATTTTTCAAAGCTCACTGACATTACTTTCCGGACAAACCCTATACAGCAAGTGACATTTTATATTTTGTAACAGTATTGGTAATTCAATAATATTTTAAACACACAATGTACTAATAAACGTGTTATATTCTCGCCAACGAAGCACGTACTCTTAGAAGAAGACAAAACATAACTACTGCATGTTTAGAACAATTATCATTGACAGTATATTTTTGGTTGATATGGAGACCAACTATATTTTTTTTAATGGTAACTCGCAGGTTTACATGAAAGAGCTGTCTTTTCTCTCTACTGTGCACTAAAAATTCGATATGGTTACACAAAGAAATTTCGCAAAAACACATTAATTCCTGGAAACTAATAAAAAAAAGATAATCAAAGTACCTGTGAAGTTACTTACTGTGAAGTAAAGTATTATTGTGACTCAAAATTGAGACAATCTACTTTTATCAGGTTGATTACCGAAATGAACATTAACCCATTAACGCCCAAACGGATATAATTTTTCGTCCTTTTTGGAGCGTCAATCTCGAAGGAAAATTAATGAATTCACTCAATAAAAACCACTAATTCTAATGTTTTCGGATGTGATCTTTCGATTTCCGGGCTTTCGAATTATGATTAAATGCTCTAGAAAAAAAATATGGCTGACTTTATGGAGAAAAGTACTGAAAATTTGGGGATTTTTATATATATATATATATTTTTTTTTAGTCCAAAAAGTACTCTAACCTACTCCGGATTGTGAAGGGAGGTGGAGGCAATAGTTGGAGTTGTTGATAGGGTTTTTTTTTGCCGACTTCAACTGACTCTAATCTTTTTCAAAATGGCGGACATTGCATAAAATCTCATGAAATATGAATTTTTCTCTAGTATTAACGAGAAAATAATGTTATTGTGAGTTTTTCTTGATCCACAGTCATTTTCCTCAATCAAAACAATACTACAGAATATATCTGACTAAATTTTCAATTTTCAATGATGGCGATTCAAAATGGCGCTCGGATTTCTCAATAAATTGCGCGTTTTTCATTATAAAAAGTAAATAGGAGTTTGTAACTATACTTTTCCTATGTTATTTTATGTTTTAGTAACATTTTGAGTTATTCCTGGTGAAAAAAGTCTGAAATCCAAGATGGTGGATTATTTGTCATTCTAACCTCAAAACAAGGTTTTTTTCCGGTGTTGAGGTTCTCATGATGAAATCATGAGAATTATATATTATGCACTTAGGGATGCTCGGGCGCAAACTACTCGCCAGAAGTACACAGCCTACTTGTTTCTCGTGGTCCATATACGATTTTTTCTTACAACCACCAGAAAGTACGTTCTACGTACTATTCTTTGAATAAATATGCGAGGAAGTTCCGGAAAAAAAGTTCGTCAATGCGCCAGAATTCAAAATATATATTTTCTATTTATATACGGAGAAGTTCCGAAAAATCTTCAATGCACCTACATCCCTAAGTGCATAATATATAATTCTCATGATTTCATCGTGAGAACCTCACCACCGGAAAAAAACCTTGTTTTGAGGTTAGAATGACAAATAATTTTTTACTCAGATAGAACGCATTTTTATGAAAAAAGATTGAGAGGACATTTTCCATCAGAATTCTACGTAAAATTTCACTGTAATTTTTTCCGTTTTCAAATTTTACATTTTCAAGAATGATGTCCGCCATATTCAATCCGCCATTTTGGATTTCAGAGTTTTTTCACCAGGAATAACTCAAAATATTACTAAAACATGAAATGGCATAGGAAAAGTATAATTACAAACTCCTATTTACTTTTTTGTAATGAAAAACGCGCCATTTCTTGATAAATCCGGCCGCCATTTTGAATCCGCCATCATTGCAAACTGAAAATTTAGTCAAATATATTCTGTAGTATTGTTTTGATTGAGGAAAATGACTGTGGATCAAGAAAAACTCACAATAACATTATTTTCTCGTTAATACTAGAGAAAAATTCATATTTCATGAGATTTTATGCAATGTCCGCCATTTTGAAAAGATTAGAGTCAGTTGAGGTCGGCAAAAAAATTCTATCATCAACTCCAACTATTGCCTCCACCTCCCTCCACAATTCGGAGTAGGTTAGAATTATTTTTGGACTAAAAAAATATATATAAAAAAATCCCCAAGTTTTCAATACTTTTCGCCAGAAAGTCAGCGATATTTTTTTTCTAGAGCATTTAATCACAATTATGACCCCGGAAATCTAAAGATCACATCCGAAAACATTAGGATAAGTGGTTTTTATTGAGTGAATTCATTAATTTCCCTTCGAGATTGACGCTCCAAAAAGGACGAAAAATTATGTCCGTTTGATCGTTAATGGGTTAATGAACGTTTAATTAATAAAACAGAATTAAACGAAAAAAACATAATTGCAAAAATAAAACATGCAATAAATGTAGATAGCTTAATATTTATTTCTATTTTTGCACATCTCTCGCAACAACATTTTAGTCTATCCAGTCCCAATTAGATTCGTTGTGAGTTGTACAGAAATATGATTTAGTGGTTAGTTATCAGGGCTGCCTTGCGGTGGACCATACAATGCAATATACAATAAAGAAGTTCTATCGATGTGGACGTCAAACACAAAAAATTTATAGTCCACAACTGTAGAGCATAAAATCCAGGCATATGTTTTCAAGCAAAACATGATAAATGTGTACAAAAATACTTTCATAATTCCATTATTCAATGAATGATACTTATTACAAATTCAGTCGAGTCAAAATTACTCGTATTGTTATAAAATTATTACAAAACTATTTATTATATTAAGGTTAGACAAGCATTAATATTATTTTGCTTTCACTCACTTAATACCAAGAAAAAAATATATAGTGTGTCCAGAACTGGTGATGGATGTATTGCTATCTTGCAAACAATAAGATATAGGAAAACGGTTAAATGGGCAAAGTTGTAGACAATTTTATGAGCAACTTAACGCCGCATGTCTTAACGAATGTCTCTATCTTTTTTACTTTCCAGATATTTTGGAAAAACCGAAAACATGCATTTTCGAAAATCTGCTAAAACGTTTATATATTTATAAGTTTTTAAAATCATAAATACATGCAACTTTTTGAGAACTTCTCAAATTTTTAATCGAATTAAGTTTTCGAAGATTCCATTTTTTTAATCCACCATCAACTTCTTTTTTTCTTAAATACGATACATAATACTTGTGCAAAAAGTAAATTCCTACTAACAAAAAAACCTTAAAACCTTTTTCAGGGAAAATTCAGCATCTTGGCGTAATGAACCGAATTGTTTGCATTACTCTGCAAGATAGTTGTCTGAAAACGACATATTTTTAATAAAAGTTCAAATCTATAGAATCAGGTAAACAAGTAGAAATACTAGAAAATGTAACATTCAATACATGTAAAATTAGATAGACAACTAAAATATTTATATGTATATAGGAGGTTTCTGATATATCAACTGGTATATATGTAGAGTATTTTTAAATAGAGAAGGTCTCAGTGGTCTGACGTAACCTTGTGTGGCGTATGACGTCACAAAATAATTAATTTCAAGCGTTGGCTCGAATGGATTCATTCGCTCAAAATTCATTCACCACGAAATACGAAACACAATACATGATGGGGCCTTATCTGTTAAATATCTCTGCATCTATTAAGGTTCTATGAAATTATATGAATTTCGGAAACGATTCCGAGCCGGACCTGCTTCTAAGCACAGCAGGTGTTCCGACTCCTATAGTGGGTCAAACATGTTGTCGGTATTATTCACGTTAGTGCGAAGCCATGAACTGGAATGATCCAGCCGAAAAGAACTCGAAAGCAACACATCCGCCAAGGGTGATAAACTTTACGCCTATTTTTATGTGCAAAAAAAAATGTTTTGAAATTCCTATAAACTGAAATTTCTGAAGCGTGTCCATTTAAAAAAGGACCTAAATTTGGCAACCTCGCCTGCGGTTGTGCTATTTGTGTTTCTTGGTCGGCGACTCATTTCCGATGCCAATTTTAAATTTCGCTTTATTTAGGGCCCATTTGTCCTTTCATTTCCTCCGCTTTGTGGGGCGCAGTTTTAATGAGGGCGTCTTTCTGGTTCTCTCGCAGACCCCGCTGGCCCTAAATTTCCATCCGAATTCCGTTGGAGTCAGGAAACGGCCATTTCGGTAGCGTCTCAATAAAGTCGAAGCCTTGTATCCTTCAGCGGCCCTTTTATTGGCTTACAAAATCGCGAGTTATCAAACTCAACATTAAATTCATATTTACAAATGAATAAAACAAAACATTATACATACTTGTATATTCATTTGGTTATGTGATGGTATGAAATAATGAGGTTACAAAAAATGTAAAAAAATAAAAACATTTCACACAAAGAATACCAACTCTTCGTGAAACAAATGGATCACTTATGGTGAGAGAGATAGACCACTAAAATTACTTGTCATCTTATAGGAAACTTATGGTTCACATTGATTTGAATAAAAACCGAAACACCCAGTATTAGTTAAGTAATTTATCTGAAATTTTCACATAGGATGTACTTCAATATAACATAGATGTGATTAAAGTTTCAACAAAAATTCAGTTATCTTGGTGTTTGTTTAGTGTTAAAACGTTAAATGAGATACTTTCTCGAACATTGTTATAGACGGCGTTATTCAATTTTTGAGAAGCTAATAGGATGCTACAGTAGCCGTATTATTTATATGATTAAATACGTTTTTAAACGCGTTTTTCTCGAAACTGTGTTTTTCAAATTGGCCTACGATGTAGCTAGCTCAGTTTTTATCCGACAGACTTGAAATTTTAATTGTAGCTTCTCCTCTAGATTATCTATCAAAATACATACGATTTTTGCGATTGATAAATAATTATACTTGCAATAAACAATTTAAGATCGATTTTTTAAGAAAACAATGAACAAAAATTAAAACGTCAATTTGCGAATTGCCAAAAAAAAAATTAAAACTTGGGTACTTCCAAAGAAAAATGTAGAATAAGAAAAAAATATTTTTGTTGAAATAAAAAAAAATGTACGAAGACTGATATAGTGTACGCCGATTTCCTCCTCCAGAAGAAATTCATATTTACAAATGAATAAAACAAAACATTATACATACTTGTATATTCATTTGGTTATGTGATGGTATGAAATAATGAGGTTACAAAAAATGTAAAAAAATAAAAACATTTCACACAAAGAATACCAACTCTTCGTGAAACAAATGGATCACTTATGATGAGAGAGATAGACCACTAAAATTATTTGTCATCTTATAGGAAACTTATGGTTTACATTGATTTGAATAAAAACCGAAACACCCAGTATTAGTTAAGTAATTTATCTGAAATTTTCACATAGTATGTACTTCAATATAACATAGATGTGATTAAAGTTTCAACAAAAATTCAAAGTTATCTTGGTGTTTGTTTAGTGTTAAAACGTTAAATGACTTCGAACTATTGTATATAGACGGCGTTATTCAATTTTTGAGAAGCTAATAGGATGCTACAGTAGCCGTATTATTTATATGATTAAATACGTTTTTAAACGCGTTTTTCTCGAAACTGTGTTTTTCAAATTGGCCTACGATGTAGCTAGCTCAGTTTTTATCCGACAGACTTGAAATTTTAATTGTAGCTTCTCCTCTAGATTATCTATCAAAATACATACGATTTTTGCGATTGATAAATAATTATACTTGCAATAAACAATTTAAGATCGATTTTTTAAGAAAAAAATGAACAAAATTAAAACGTCAATTTGCGAATTGCCAAAAAAAAAATTAAAACTTGGGTACTTCCAAAGAAAAATGTAGAATAAGAAAAAAATTTTTTGTTGAAATAAAAAAAAAATGTACGAAGACTGATATAGTGTACGCCGATTTCCTCCTCCAGAAGAAATTCATATTTACAAATGAATAAAACAAAACATTATACATACTTGTATATTCATTTGGTTATGTGATGGTATGAAATAATGAGGTTACAAAAAATGTAAAAAAATAAAAACATTTCACACAAAGAATACCAACTCTTCGTGAAACAAATTGATCACTTATGATGAGAGAGATAGACCACTAAAATTATTTGTCATCTTATAGGAAACTTATGGTTTACATTGATTTGAATAAAAACCGAAACACCCAGTATTAGTTAAATAATTTATCTGAAATTTTCACATAGTATGTACTTCAATATAACATAGATGTGATTAAAGTTTCAACAAAAATTCAAAGTTATCTTGGTGTTTGTTAAGTGTTAAAACGTTATGATTTTTCATTGCTAAATTTTGTAGAATTTGAGAAATACTTTCTAGTGATGCACTACACGTAATAATTTTTTCCAGTATTGCCTTTACTATCGTATAATAGCTGAAGTGAATTGCCGATAATTCTACGAGGTGTGACTATTAAATAACTGAACTGATGTCATAACACTTTTTTAGTCGTTACCAATTACAGTAACAACTTTTTCGCCTTCAATGTACTCCCCTTGGCGATCTCTACACCGCTCCACATAACTTTTCCATTGTTGAAAGCAGTGCTGGAAGTTCGCTTCTGTCAGCTGGTTCAGAACCTCAGTCGCTTTTGAATTAACCGCTTTCATACTTTCGAATCTTCTACCCTTCAGCGCCGATTTGACCTTGGGAATTAAAAAAAAGTCATAGGGGCAAGGTCGGGCGAGTGTGGCGGATGTTCCAACGCATAAATGCCGTATTTTTCTGCATTGTCTTAGTGAATCTTCCATGATTTGGTCTTCCACAAATCGATGTCTTCTCACACGATCACAAAGGACCGTCAGAACCGATGTATTAATGCTGATCGTCCGTCTGACCCTCAGGGACCCAGTGAACGTAAACAATACCTCGAATGTCAAAACAGACAATTTTTTTGCCGTGGCCAGTTCGGACTCTTCCAATGCATGGATTGGCGCTTTGTTTCGTGGTCGTAAGTAAAAAACCACGATTCATCACAAGTAATCACCGTGTCTAACAAGCCTGGATCAGTGTCAATGTTTTAAGAATGTCGGCGCAAATGTTCTTCTTGATTCCTTTTGCTCGGGAGTGAGGAGTTTTGGCACCATTTTTGCGCAAACTTTGCGCATGTCGAACGATTCATGCAAAATCTGGCGAACACATTATATGTCGATTCCTGTTATTTCAGCAAGCCCTCGGATGCTTAGACGACAATCTTCGCGGATTTATTTACCAATTTTTTCAATGTTTTCGTCCTTTTTTGACGTTGAGGGCCGTCCGGGGCGCGGATCGTCTTCGGTCGTTTCACGTCCCTCTTTAAACCTAAGAAGCTAAGTTTAAGCTTCTGTAAAAGTTCTCCCAGTTTACCAAGAAACTTGAGATTAACCCGTTGCTCCATCTGAACGCTTTCACATTGGTGCGTAGACTAAATCAAACGACTGCTACAGTCAAACTGAGCGACCCACTGGCTTGTCCAGCGATCTCAGGAGTGGGAAAAGTATCACCAGACACAGTTCTGTTCAAACTTGTCGCGACACGCTCGCAGCGCGCTGGTAGCAGCATCAGTTCGGTTATTTAATAGTCACACTTCGTAGATGGTAACTTCACCGGAGAAGTAACTTTAGCTTCAATAGCTGGGTAACTGATGACTTTAAAACACTGAAACAATACAATTAATTATATAATATTTGCCTTGCCAAAAGGCGTTGTCAATACTGAAGCAATGGGTACAAAATGCTATGGAAAATTGCTATATTTGGCATATAATTTACAAAATGTATTTTTTTTTGTAAAAAGATCGTTCCTTCAAAGGACCTAGAAAAGTACGAAGCAACTTTAGTTTCTTATCATGTTTTCTAACGATTTCTCTCGACATATGGCACACTTAGCATAAAAGCGCATCACGTCATTGTATTTATCTTACATTATGGCGTGTTTAGTTCCTTTTTTGACCAACAAAGTTTCAATATATTCTCAATGAATACCCGAGAATGACAAATGTTTCACTTCTCAGGTCGTATAATGTAGAATGCATAAAAATAGTTTCCGAACAATAAAATATCCGAAACGTGAAACTTAAAGATTACATCCACGGCAATAAAACAAATTCCCCGAAAAAAGTTCACTGCCACAAAACATGAAAATAATGGGTGCGACGGCAACGCATACGCTTTGAAGCTCGCGAGCATATTAACTGCTGATATTTGGGAGCGAATCCATCTTGAACCGGTGACACTCTCATATATAAATCATGGGCGTTATGTGTTTATGACATTTTAAATATACTCGGATATGATACGTTTCTAAATTTAGATGGGAGAGCGTTTTTCATCTTGTCAAAATCTAGAACTTGCCGAATGCGAGGTACTTAAGGAAAATATGTAACGCGCGAAAATCTCGGGACATTGAAAAAATGACACTCATCAAAGTTGGCTGAGCAGAAAAAATGTACAGGGTGGCCAATTTTCGGCGCTTTTGCGGGATAACTCAGTTGTCTTTAAATATAGGGAGTTTGTGAAACGAAGATGCAGTAAACATAATTTTTATAACCCTTTTAGTTTTTGAGGTACAGTGTAAAACTGAAAATTTTCACTTTTCGGACATACAATTTTTTATGTAGAATCCAGTGGCGTGGTCAGTTCTTGTCTTCCATCGTCTGTTTTCTCAGAATAAAGCAGACATTTTAATGGAACAACCTGTATATTGTTAATTGGTTGAATTAATTAAGGATTCCCTAAGCATTTCAAAAAATATATCAATATTGGTAAGTCTTCTTAACAATAAGCTCATAATTTGAACGTTTGATAAAACTAGTCTATAAATTCCCAGTAAGCCATAGTTTATAATAAAGTAAAAACAATCCAACGTGATAGTAAATGCACAGAACTTCAGATATTAGTTTCCAATTTTATGAAGCAATTTATCAAAGGAAAATATTATCTTAACAGTTATTACTCTTAGTTATATCTTAACAGTTAATTACTATAAACCATACCTAGCCAATGCTATTGATTAAAGTGATTAATATAATAACGACTTGTTCCACTAGTCCAATAATAAGTCTACCCTGCAACATTTTGAAAATTGATTTGAAGATATTTTCACCTAAAAATGCAAAAAACACTGTTTTTGACCGCGAATTTTTGTTTTCCCAAAAAGCATGTATGGGATCTTATAGTACAAGTCTTCCTCTTTCAGATGCCGTCGAGTTTGCTCAAATATCTTGTGTATATCATAATATTTAAAGATTTTTTTTTATTAAGAAACATAAAAAATATATCAATATTTCCTTATGTCAAAATATCTGCTCGTTCAGAATCTGAGGTCAGATTTTCAAAACTTTTCGAAGAAAATACATAATGGCTGACCTGAGCTGACTAAAGTTATAATAGCGTATAAGGAACTTTCATGATTTTTTTTAAATAAAAGAATGGCGTCTTTACTTAGATTTTTTTGTATGCTGGAAATTTATAGTAACATAAAAATAAATATAAAGGATAATACCGACGAAAATGCGAATTTTCGATAAAACCAATGAGTATTCGATTGACCATTCATTTTCTACGTTTTCGTAATAGCTGAAGTTTACAAATTTGGTAGTTGAAGTGACAAAGATGTTATATTTTCATTTCTCAACTGAGATCGGCCATATTGAATTATTATGAAGAGTATGTATTACAAACAAACATTGTTTGTAATACATACCCTTCATTTAATTAAAGTTAAACACCCAACAAAACAGATACATTACTTTTGAGCTCCAGTGTATACAAAGCTCTTGACGCCTTTAAAATAAATATCTAGAGATGTTCTTCTTTTGTTGCAGTGTCTTCTACAATAAAAAGGACGAGAAGAGCCTTTTGTCACGTACACCACTTACAAACCGTAATAACACCAATAACTTTTTAGAAATTATCAGGTAACTCTAAAAAGGGGCTAAATGGCCAGGCAGCGATAAAATCCAAGAAAGGTCCAAAAATTAATGCCTGCTTTTGAATACAATTAATCCAAAGTTGGCTTTTTACTGGCCTTTTTTTATGACGCAATCGCGGCTCCTAATAGATTTTTAAGCGCTCTAAGCTGAAATAAACTAAACGCTGGCATGGAAATTGATACTTTCGATGGCATTTAGATTATTATTAATGGATGTCCTTCGGTTTTTGGTTGAATCACTGTAAGCGTTTTTAAGAAAATAATTTTATAGTCTTACATTAGTAAAGATAAACAAACGGTTGGCGGTGTGGCGTTAGACCAGTGGCGTAACGAACATGTATTTTATATGAGCAGTTTTTCTATACTGCCGTCCATAAACAAAAGGTCCAGTCTGCAAAATTTTACAATTTGAGATTTTTACAATCTGTGGAATTAGGTAGGTCCCTATGTTCATTGCAAATAGACTAAAGACATCAAAATATTAATATATTTCAATAAATAATAAAAATTGTGATGAAATATTGATAAAAGTTCATATTTCTCAAAACAGTAAAGTTATTACCCCTTTACGAATTATTTAATTCATACAAAATAGTTTAACAGACAGATCAATAGATAAACAGAATGTGTACTATACATTGAAAACTGAAAATAATTAATTAATTAATATTTTAATGTCGAATCTTACATTTTTATTAGACATTTTTCAAAAATTTCAATTTTTATTTTTAATTATCTTAAGCCTTAAAGCTTGTGTTCAAAATGTATCTAAGATAAATACCCTATAACCCCTTAATAGGTGTAGTATAACCATACTACCCAACAATTTTTTTCCTATTTTCTTATTTTTTTTTCTGATGTATCAATTATATAAGAATGATATTCAAAAAGATTTTTTTATTGGGGGGGGAGGTCAAGCTTTTAAAAAAATTTAAAGCTTATTTTCCGAACACGTCTTCGAAAAAGCAACTTTGTTGTATTATTACAGTTTTATTGGTAGTTCATCTGTACAAATGAGATACTTTCTCGAAATATTGTATATAGACGGCGTTATTCAATTTTTGAGAAGCTAATTGATGCTACAATAGCCGTATTATTTATATGATTAAATACGTTTTTAAACGCGTTTTTCTCGAAACTGTGTTTTTCAAATTGGCGTACGACGTAGCTAGCTCAGTTTTTATCCGATAGACTTGAAATTTTAATTGTAGCTTCTCCTCTAGATTATCTATCAAAATACATATGATTTTTGCAATTGATAAATAATTATACTTGCAATAAACAATTTAAGATCGATTTTTTAAGGAAAAAATGAAAAAAATTAAAATGATGTCAATTTGGGAATTGCCAAAAAAAATTTAAAACTTGGGTACTTCCAAAGAAAAATGTAGAATAAGAAAAAAAATTTTTGTTGAAATTAAAAAAAAAATTTACGAAGACTGCTATAGTGTACGCCGATTTCCTCCTCCAGAAGAAATTTGTTTCATGTTACCTGGAGCTACGACGCCATTTTGTAACTTTAATGTAAATAAAAAAATACCTTTATATACAGTAATACCCAGAATGTGTTAAAATTTCATTGTGATCCATTACATAGGAATCGAAAAAAAATCCCAAAAAGGCTTAATTTTTCAGAGCGTCTGGACAGTATAACACTTTACTTAAGTTTGGTATCACTGAAAAGTGGAATTTTTAAGATTTCAAAAATACAATGTACCTGGATTATTCCCATTTGAAAAACGGTGTTAAATGACTAAAATTATAAATGGCCTTGAAGTTGGCCAAAAAAATTGCTCCAAATTCTATAGTTTTCATGAAAATCGATTTTTATATTTTTTTGACAAAAATAGATTTTCTTCATGCACAGGACTGAACTTACCACCACAATTTAAAAATAAAAAATAAAATTCTGTATTTAAATATTTTGACACATTCTCATTCAGAATGAGTTGTAAATTAAAATTATACAAAAATGTACAGGGTGTTTGAGCCATTTGCAACAGTGAAAACTTATGTAAGAGATGTAAGAGTGGTAAATTATTTTCAGAAAAATCTAATTAATGAGGATGTATATAACTCCTATTTTCATTTGTTGCTAATAAAAATCGCTGAGACCTTTCTGTTTCCCATTTTTTCCCTACACGTTTCATTCACGTTACTTTTTGGTAGGCATATAACTATAACTATATAGGATGAGTTTTTAGTGCGTATTAGGTCTATAGAATCGTTGTTTCACAAACAGTGCTATAATGGAATATGTGAGGTTGTTTGCACATTTTTAGCTACCTTTTTTAAAATATTAACGAATATACAGGATGCTCGTATTCTTCTGGGCGTCAAATAACTTCCTTATTTTGAATGGAACACCCTAAATATCTTTAAAAATTTGGAAAGAGCACACAATTTTAAATCGAAAACATGAACATAATGAAAAAAATAACCATGTCCATGTTCATGTTCAATGTTCACATAATTTTACACAACTTTGAATCGAAAACATGAACATAATGAAAAGTAACTATGTTCGTGTTCAATGTTCATGTTTTCGATTCAAAATTGTGTGGTCTTTCCAAATTAATAAAAATATTTAGGGTCTTCCAATTACAATAAGGAAGTTAGTCGATGCCCAGAACTATATGAACGCCCTGTATTCGGCAATACAGCCTCACATATTCCATTTTAGTATTTTTTAAAGAAACAATTATTCTATGGACCAAATACTGACTAAAAACTCACCCTACGTAGAGCCTTTCGTGACACCACCGAAACTAATGCAGCTCCAGCTTTCATCAACGTCTCCGCCCAATAAAAAATGAATTAGAGACTAAATGATATAGAGACCCGCATTTCTCTCAAGTAGTCAAGTGAAGTATTGACCTCGCTTAACCCTAGCGGAGCGTCTTCGGGTCCAGGAGAGGCCACGATTTCTCTGGGTAACAACAATCGATTACAACCGTTCGAGCAGGGTCGCACGTCGGGGGCTTACGGCCCAGAGAATATTTACGAATAATTTTACTGTATATTTTAATAATGATAAAAAATATTCGCAGACTTGAAAATCTTTAAAAAAACATTGTTAATAATTTAATTCGAAAAAGTAAATGTATCATACCACTTAAATCCACCACAATCAAATATGTCCAACTGGTTCAACACAATAGTGTTGAACCAGTTGGAATATTCCTGGAACGTTAACAAAAAAATCAATTAATAATTAGGTAATTATTAAAGGCAGAAACGGAACGCGTCACAGTGTCACAAAGGTGTATGAAAACAACTAGTATCCTTTCGCACATTTTCCATATTTATTTATGAAATTATACCATACTATTCAACGTATGGCTCATAACGGAGGTTGTACAACAGCTCCACCTGTCACAGGATTCTTCCAATAAAATCAAATTGAGGCAACCCCCATCACATGCTACACCTGTTAATATTTTTATGGCAAAAACTTTTTTAGTCAGTCTGATAATGATTCAGTCAGTCTGATTAGTAAGTCTGATACCATAGATTAGTATTTTAAGTACATATACATATATTGTAAACTCAGGCTCGGATCTCAATACTACTAGTCTTCTTACACGCTTACGAAAGGCTATCAGAACTTCGATGCCTTGGCGAGTTCGGGCTCTTCCGATGCATATATTTGCGCTTTGTTTCGGGGTCGTAAGAAAAAACCACGATTCATCACAAGTAATCACCGTGTCTAACAAGCCTGGATCAGTGTCAATGTTGTTTAGAATGTCAGCGCAAATGTTCATTCTTGATTCTTTTTGCTCGGAAGTGAGGAGATTTGGCACCATTTTTGCGGAAACTTTGCGCATGTTGAACGATTCATGCAAAATCTGGCTAACACATTCTTTGTCGTTCCTGTCATTTCAGCAAGCCCTCGGATGCTTAGACGACGATCTTCGCGGATTAATTTACCAATTGTTTCAATATTTTCGTCCGTTTTTGACGTTGAGGGCCGTCCTGGGTGCGGATCGTCTTCGGTTGTTTCATGTGCCTCTTTAAACCGTTAAAACCATTCAAACACTTGTGTGCAGGATAAATATTCATTCCCGTCCACTTCTTTTAACACTGTATAAGCTTCTGTGAAAAAATTGTCCCCAGTTTAACAAGAAACTTTTAAGAGATTAACCCATTGCTCCATCTGAACGCTTAACATTTTTTCGACGCGTCACTGGTGCATAGACTAATTCAAACGACTGCTACAGTCAAACTGAGTGACCCACTGGCTTGTCCAGCGAGCTCAAGGTGGGGAAAGTATCAAGAGACACAGTTGTCGCGACACTCTCGCAGCGTGCTGGTAGCAGCATCAGTTCGGTTATTTAATGGCCACACCTCGTACTATCGAAGTGGAAATCATGTCTGTGATAAAGATAATAATAATAAAAATATACCTCATATCCGTATACATAATTTAATACTGAAAATAATATCCGAGCGTAGCTTTTTGGCCTACTTCGATAATACTTCTATTAGATTTTTTGCTATGATCCAGATAGATTCTGTATTTAAGTTTAGTAGGTCGCAATAATAGATAAAATCCCGGAGACCAGTGCCTTCGAGCCGTCCTAGAAGTTTTTCCAACTACTTTATCGCGATACCGAGTACTCCGTACGGCGGAGTAGGCTTTGCCTTCGAGAGACGTGTATGGAAAGGTTTCAGCCTCGTAAAATTCATTTTATCAGATTCGACATGCATCCAGCCGCATATACATACGTAGGTACATGTTGAGTCCACCATAAAAGTTTAATCTTTTTTCAGCGGCAACTCGATTTTCATAATCCTCGAGTTATCCGTGGACGCCAGTCGATCGAGATTCGCAGGTAACTACGACCCAGAATGGCCTAGATAAAAAAAAAAAGAAAAATGCACGCATACATGATTTGAATATACCTAACTAATGATGGTTGACAATTTACAACTACATACATACGAGGTGTGGCTATCAAATAACTGAACTGATGCTGCTACCAGCGCGCAGCGAGCGTGTCGCGACAAGTTTGAACAGAACTGTGTCTGGTGATACTTTCCCCACCCTGAGCTCGTCGGACAAGTCAGTGGGTCGCTCAATTTGACTGTAGCTGTCGTTTGAATTAGTCTACGCACCAGTGACGCGTCGAAAACATGTTAAATGTTCAGATGGAGCAACGGGTTAGTTTCAAGTTTCTTGTTAAATTGGAGAAAATTTTTACAGAACCTCTTGCAATATTAAAAGAAGTGTACGGAAATGAATGTTTATCCCGCACACTAGTTTTTGAATGGTTTAAAGAGGGACGTGAAACGACCGAAGACGATCCGCGCTCAGGATGGCCCTCAACGTCAAAAACGGACGAAAACATTGAAAAAAATTGGTAAATTAACCGCGAAGATCGTCGTCTAAGCATCCAGAGCTTGCTGAAATAACAGGAATCGACAAAGAATGTGTTCGCCAGATTTTGTACGAATCGTTCCACATGCGCAAAGTTTGCGCAAAAATGGTGCCAAAACTCCTCACTCCCGAGCAAAAGGAATCAAGAGTGAACATTTACGCTGACATTCTAAACAACATTGACACTGATCCAGGCTTGTTAGACACGATGACACTGAACACTGAATGGGATAAGATTCGAAAATGTGGAAGCAGTTAAAGCAAAAGCGACGAAGGTTCTGAACCAGCTGACAAAAGCGGACTTCCAGCGCTGCTTTCAACAATGGAAAAGTCGTATGGAGAGGTGTAGAGATCGCCAAGGGGGAGTACACTGAAGGCGAAAAAGTTGCTACTGTAATTGGTAATGAATAAAATGTGTTATGATAGCTGTTCGGTTACATATTTAATAGCCACACCTCGTATAGCTAAAATAGTATGTGGAGTTGATACCCCCAAATTTTCCTATGGCATTCGTTTGTCCAAGGAAAATCCATGTCCAATCCATCCATCCTTGTTTTTCTGCC
Source organism: Aromia moschata (assembly GCA_029963805.1). Taxonomy (NCBI): domain Eukaryota; kingdom Metazoa; phylum Arthropoda; class Insecta; order Coleoptera; family Cerambycidae; genus Aromia; species Aromia moschata. The sequence goes on from JAPWTK010000215.1 coordinate 489,503, forward strand.
TGCCCGTTTAAAACAGTAATATCAAAATAAAAATTATTTAAAATAAACGAATTAAACGAAACAAAATACGCATTACAGTGCTAGTTAAAAGTCCACCTCCCTCGTATCTTTTGAATAGTTATACTTGAATGAAGTTTGGAAAGTGAAAATAAACAAATGGAAGCTTATCTACTAGTAGTGACGCATTATTTGATGGAGCTTCTTCATAACTTTGAAACAACAGGTAGTGTTAATGATGCCAAACGATCTGGTCAACCAAAAATTTGTGATGACAAAAAAATTGGCAGTTGCAGGAATAAATTGGTAGTGAGGTAATGGAGTGACACAAATCCTCACATGTTTCGTGAAAAAACATACAATTTCCAGCAAAAGTAAATGTCTGGGCATGTATTCTGGGAAACCACATAGTTAGACCTGTATTTTTGGTTACTAATTTAACCGGTAAAGTGTATCTGGAGATGTTACAAAACACAATTGAACCGTTAATTCTTGAAATTCTGGAAAACAATCGAGATGAATTTCGAGGTATGAGATATAAACATTTGAAAATTTTTCAGGTTTCACAAAGGTTTATGTTAACTATTAGCTAAAGAAAAAAATCTCGACGTTTCAGAACATTTTTAGACTAATCTAGCCAATATTTTATCATGATCTTATACTATGCTTCCACTACAGACGTGGATGAGAAAATAATTATTGTCATAAAAAATGTTCTTAAATTGTGAACCAAATGCGAAGTGGCCTGCCTGGATAAAATCTAGTTATGTTCTTGTACCATTTTACTATCAGTCTAACCTAATTTCATAGTTGACAATTCACGGCCAACTAGATATTCGACTTTGTCCAGCGAGATATATTTTCTGGACCAGCGTCTGTCTCCAACTTTTCGAATTTATGCGTTCTCAATGAAAGATAAATCCATCATTGGCGGGCCCGTACAAAAACAAGTTGAAAAATCGCCTCAGCTTTTTTCTTCGCCGCATAATAGAAAACTTTACAGTGCCGTTGACAAAGATACGGCACTGTTTGCGAGAGTTCTGCTCAAAGGTCAAACTGAGTAAAGTGTTTGCAATGCAAAAGATATTTTACATATCTGATGGAGCGACACCGAGTCTGAGAGGTTAGTGTTGGCTGGTTGGATTGCAATATACCTAGGATAAACTTTTTATTCAATATTTTCTGTAGCGTGTTTCTCATACCTTTCATGAAGTAAGTTCTTGGAACGCATTATTTAGGACCGGCTCAAGAGCTCTGAGCCAGTGAACTTGAGAACTAGTCCATAGCTTCTAATGTGCGGGCTACAAACAGAACCGGATTCAGGTCCTTAGTGCTATCAATCACAGTTTTATTATTAGTGTGTTCGACGTGTTTATGTCGTCGGCCTCAATATTACCTTAATAATAAAATGTTACACGTGTAAATTCCTAACAAACTACCATTTGCTGACAAAGTGAATAAATTCATAGGTGATTTCGAAAATTTATTTTATCGCGCGTCTGTAATGTATAAAGTTTGTAAGGAAAACTTGCTGTATAGTGACAAACGCGTTTGTAGCTGTCACATAAATAATGTGAAACAAAAATGAAAAAAGAGGGTACGCCCTTGAGAACGCAGTTTATGTTCGACTTACTTTTAATGCTTCAGGTACCTGTCAATCATCTCGTGAGTTCTGGAACAAATACATTCCAGAGATACCTTTATGGTCTTTCTAAACTCAATGTGAAGACGTATATTTTTAATTCCTTTGAGGGCTAACGCCGCCCGATGGCGTGCATATATCTTTTATAAATTTCAAATTGTGAAATAATTGTTTTCATTCAAATCATATAGGAGATTAAAATTAGCCTGCATACAAAACTATTAATATTTGTAATATAATTTTCTGTAAATAATGCTCATTTAGCCAGACAATCTGAAAAAATTGTCTGTGTTAATAAACCTAGCTGAAATGCACGTCAGTGGCGGAAATAAGTAAGAATTCCAAAAATCATAAATCATTTTAACGACGTCGTAAAACATTTTACAACACAATGGACCACATAAATATCTAATGCATTGGATTGGACGCTATAGCACAATACTCTAATGGGTTACTGCAAATGGATCTGGCTGACCGACGGCTGGCTGACTAAATGGACTGGTTGAACGAAACAGCGAAGCCGTTGCCAGCTCTTCGCCGGCAGCGAAGCGTTGCCGGCGAAGCATTGCCGGATAATTATTTTTTCCAGCAATTTTAAACGCCTTGTTTTAATGCTAACTAATAAATTTATATCTATGAATTTTTTTTTTTAATATTTCCAAACTAGCTTTCTAAGAACGTCACGAACTAACAGTTTACTGAAGTATGAAGTATAATTGTATAGTGAGCTTATCAATTTTAGAAAATATATCTGACAACCTTGCTTTTTTTATGTCTTCACATTTACATTAGAAATAGTATACCAGGTCGCACAATGTTACGTACCTATCTTCCATCTGTACTGGTTATGGTTATCTTAACTTTATAAGCCTGTTCGTAAGTTTTTTTTCATTTGTACATTAAGTTAGCCTTTTTTAATCATTTGAATAGTCAGCAACACAGTGTGTGTTATAACAAAAATAGCCAGCCAAGAAAGGGAAGGAAGTAAAACTCAACTGGAGGATGGAATAAGACAGATGTAATTGCCACAACTGTCAGGCAGGTCAGCAGACCGGTCAGTGATTACGTGGCGGGGCGATTCGTATATGTTATCGATGTTGTACCCTCCCTATTTCAATGAAAACTGAGCCCCCGCACGGCCAAAGCCAAGGATTGGTATGGGGGCAGTTCCGGGAGTAAAATTCATCAAACACATAATATATTATGTTGTATTATTCGTGCACATAATGGTTGGTAGTGATAAGGATCTAGAGTCCGGTCCTGTTTCTAGCCCGTGACTTGGAAGCTTTAATTATCACTTTAATTATCACAAATGAACTCAGAAATTAATTGCTTTGTAAGCGAATTGATTCGTCTTAAGTTTTTACGGGAGTATTACATTTTCTGGTGACACTCTACGTCAATTAAATTTAATTGCTATTTTCTATATAAATAAGTTAGAAAATTATCCTTATTTTATTTGCTCTAATAATCCAGGACGATGTTAATTACAGCTAATTACAGAGAGAGCCTCGTCGAAACTCTATTATAAGGAAGCTAAGGAGTAAAACGAACTAGAACTGATTAAATTTTCATTTGAACGGACGCTAGGAAAGGGGTGGTTCGGTACAATTCCGCCCCTCTGCACCGTCTCGATGGGGGAGGGGAGTTGGTGAGGCGGGGGGAGGATTCATGCATTTTAAGCGACTCCGCGTAGCTTTTATTAGATTTTTTGTATGCGCTTAATCCCGCGGATTATAAAAGGTAATCTATTTCGGATTTTAATGAATAATGGATCGTACAGATGGAGCGGAAAGTTTTATTTTGACGGGCGCTGTCAAGTTTAAACGCTGACATTATCGAGATCATGAAACACAGAGTACGCGTAAGAGTTTGCTTCACTGAATGTATCGTAAGGTCAAAAAAATATCCCCAAAGTACGCCGTGGAATCGAACCCCCAAGTCTTGAATTATACCCTCAGAACTGACAAGTTCAACCTCCAGTTTTTCATAATTAATTTTTTCTAAAATTTCAGAATATGCTATCAGAAAAACAAAACAAAATGTAGCAGGTGTTTAATTTACATTATTTTTTAAAAATTAAAATAAAAAAAATATTTTTTTTAAACTGTTGAATTGTTGAATTCCGCTTGTGGTTCTGATTAGCAACGATATATCTAATGTACCTACTTTTTTTTAATAGTTTTGAAATTATTTGTAGATTTCTACTAACACCAAAAAAATAAACCAAACATACTAAATGCCTCAAATAATTATGAAAGAAAACATTTAAATGGTCACTTTTATACATATAAGGGTAAAATGTCATTAGGAACATAATTTCTTAGTGAGATTTTTCGAAATATTAACAACTTAGGCCATATTCTTGGGAAATCACAAATTTGACAGTAGCCAAATGTTAGCTGTCAACTTTGAATTGGTGCATTTTAAGTGATTTTGAAAACAGAAGCGATTGTCACCAAAAGTTTTTATCAAACTCTGATATTAAAAAAAATTCCCATATGGTTTCAACTTTATGGCGGATATTGTATATTATTTTTATACAGTGTCACACATAAAGTGTGCATCATATTGGATTATTTTTTTCCTAATCGGCTAAGGAAAATTTTGATTACGCTGTTAGTTTTTGCTTAAAAAATGATGCCAAATGACATGCTCGTGATTAGTCACGACTTTTTTTAAATTCCACAATTCGACGTTTTTCTCAAAAAATTACAAAATACGGCAGCTTTTTTAAAAAATTTGAAAAACTACCGGTTTTTCCGATTTTATTCGGATATATTTCCATTGGCCCCTATTGTTTTCTTCATATTTATATTCAAGAGGTCAAAATTGTAAAAGATAATGTGGTCACAACCTCAGCAAAGACTACTTTCTTTTTGTGGGCCTGTATAGCAATCATTGCGTTCATAAACATTGAATGTTATTCCCACGAAAGCATTGCTTTTCTTTAACCCAATCAACAAGTAAGGTGAATTGCGAAAACGACTTTCCGCCAAACCGTTTATCCTATGAGAAAAGGGAACGCCGACATTTGCATTAAACTTAACTAGATGGATTCCGGAATAGATGTAAGAACCTTATTTAGCTCTAAGTAGAAAATCATCAACGGCTCACCGTGGCTCGCTGCTTCGCCACAAACAGCCGCGTCATCGAAAGTATGCTAAAAGCTGTATAAACTATTTAAACGGCTTTTAGATTAAATATTAAGCATTTCTTTTCTTATAAATCATCTACATAGGTAGATTGAATGTGTAATAACGTAGTCATTCGACTTGAGAAAATGAAACGGTAATAAAAACCTTCGCCTTTAGGAATGCGACGTGACGACTGATGACTGATGAGGTCATGACTGATGACTGAAGAGCACCAAAGAAATAAGTAGAATGCACTTAATATTTCCCAATTTTAAAAATTGTCAGCGTAGCAATAATGTAATTTTGAAATGTTGCATATAGGGTGTCTATTTTTATTTGTGTACAAATCCAAATAATCCTCATTTCTCCATAGAATCGATTACATTTTTTTTTAAGGAACATCGAAAACTGTTTCTTCTGATCCTATCGTCTCATTTAAGCAGGTCATGGGGGTCGTCCATGGCCTGCTTGGATTTTACGACGTTCCTGATGGGAGAACGACGCCTTTTGGTGCAATAGACAGCTTTTGTTTCTTCCGGTTTATATTTGACTTGCCCTCGTATCATCAACATATGTATCTCAACCGAACCTTGCAGAAACACTAGAGCTTTTGTTTAGTTTTGGATTCAAAGACCATAAGAAGATTAACAGTGAATGGTGACAATGAGTTACCCATTGCCGTCCCTACATGCTGTTGAAAAATTCACCGTTAAATTGAAAACAATTTTGGTTCATACAAAGATCTGTAACCGACATATTCTTAGAGAATTGTGTTATTAAACCCATTTAATTCGAGTAATTCCTTAAAGTAGTATTTGCGTAATTGGAACACTTGGAAATAATGAACATACATTGGAAGAAAAATGCACAGATGTATAAACATACATCTTGATCATCAAACTATTCTTAAGGGGTTAGGGGTAGCCAGATTTCGCTAACCATCGAATTTTTTTGTTTCTGCATTTACTTAAAGTACAGTATTTTGAAAACGAACTGTTAAAATTTTAAGTTGATCTAATGAATAACTTTGAAAATATCCTACAGTAAGCGGCACCCTAATGCGTACATAGCCGAATGAAGGGCAATTAATAATTTAACTTCTTTATTGAGCAGATGTAAATATGAGGTGAGAACCAGTCGCGATCCAATCGCTAGCGCAGGCGTATGAAAGGCATCCGGTTTGTCGGTCGGGCTGTTTGAGTTAAAATTTGAAATAACATTTTATATTTTATTCTGGTCTAGTGCCTGATTAGAAAAGTGCGTTATTACGAGCGTATTGTAGAAGCACTACATACATTCATAAAAATAAAAATATTTATTTGTCACATTGACGAAAAGGTTCAAATAATTAAATGGTATTTTGGTGGTCGGTCTGTAAGGGATATTAAATTTGACATGCGCAGATGCTACTAACATGAACATGGTGATTAAGTCAGATTTCGGCGAATCTCAACAGAGGCGGACTCGGGTCATTATTATTACAAAACGATAGTTGACAGAAAATTAAAACGTACCTACTAAGGGGCTAACTATTACAAAATGAAGCCGTGTGGTAATGTTAGTGGTCCCGAAACATGGCACTTAAAAGAACTTACCCACGAATCTCGTAAAATTTCGACCTAAAATGCGAAGAAATTTGATTCACAAGTTATAAAGTTATAATGACAGTTAGATTTTTAATGACCAGTTATAAAACTGGGGCATACAGGATCCGTGTTGTTGTCATAGATCACAAGTCGGTGACAGCAGTACACTATTGTTTGTTCTTCGTATCTTGATAGACAATTGCGGTTTCCTTACAATTGATTAGAATTTACTATAGCAATTTTACCTTTAAACCGACAAAATATTTGAGTCTTACTTATCAAATTTTTATACCTGCCAAACGGATATTTGGAACAGGTCTGCCTTTGAAGAAAGACTCGTTTTTCCAGGGTATACCTGTTCCAAATTCCTGCTTCCATAATACCTGTTTTGAGAAAAGGAAGACTCTAATATTTCGTCAAATTAAAGATAAAATTAATTAACACAAAATCAGTTGTAACCAAACTGCAACTGTTTAACAAAAGACGAAAAAAGTTGCAAAAATATGCCCTGCAAAATATCATAAGCTAGTTAAAAAGTAATGTTACTCTTTGTATTAAACAATTTATGAGTTTTAATGAGTTTCATTTTTCGTGACCACTGACATTACCACACCTAAATACCGTCGTCTAATAGTACGCTTCCTAGTACGTTTATTCAAATATTCACTAATGTATTCTGATGCATTTTCTGTGTATCGCTTTGCAATATTGACCTGAGCCCGACTCTGACCTGAGCTACGGTTCACCGAAATTTTGTACGCCGAAGCCGACGCATTGGATCGTTGGTTCTGCATTGTTTCGCTGTTGTCATATCAACATAATATTCCTATTAGATATTTTAAAATTGTTTCACAGCCGTTTAAAGTAATATTAACTGTTTAAAATTATTTCACAGTAGTTGGGTTGAAAAAAAGATAACAGTAAACTTTATTATACGATACGCAACGCAGTCTGAAAATTAAATTGGCATATATTAATTGATCGTATGTATATCAATGCGTTTTGTAAATATAGGGTTTTTATAAAGACTTATTATGCAGAGTTAAGAGTTACAGTTAGTGCTGGCAACGTTGCTCTTTAGATTTCCGCTAAAACCCCCTCTTAGCTTTATGTACAACCAAGCACCCCCCCCCCCGCCCAAGTATATTCGCCTAACTATGACATAAAAATGTATTATTTAATATGTATTTAATATCCACCTATGTACGCATTAGGTTGCCGCTTACTGTATAGTACCTGAAGGAACTATTACAACGCACCAGGTTTCTGATCAGTTTTTGACTACTTTTTCACCCCTCCAACTACCCCTAACCCCTCAACCGTCTTAAATTTTGCCAGGCACTTCAATAACACCCCGTATAACCCCTTCCATTTAAAAAGTTGACAGCGTAAGATCGAACCGATAACTCCGAAGGTAACGAGGAAATAATTCGAATTCGGTCAGTGACACCCGCCATGCGACTGCTGCTAGCGCTGCCGCGATATTCCGGGAGCCTCCATGCGACATGCAAACTGCATAACGAGATGCAACGTGCGGCGTGTGCAGTCCGATGCAGAACGGTAACTCGCGTGACATTCGCGATAATCGCACCACAGCCGGGGCACATAATACGCGGCCTAGCTAATAAAAAAGGGAACTGGTTTGAAATACAATCTACAAGGGTAATATTATAATGTTATGTGTAATGCTAGTATTAGTTCGCAATTTGCTGTCGGGCACTCCGATTAGAAACGTAGTTAGACCGTGCTTGTTTTTATAATAGAACGGCACTCTGTTCACCTACCCGTAAGTACAGTTTGAAAACATAACTTATTGTATAAAGTTGGACCAAAACTCTTCAAACGGTTCTAGACAAGGCGGTATATCTTTTGAAATGACATAGTTTGGACTTTTTCCATATGTTGAAACAATAATTTCGATATGTTCCAGTTGAAAAAGTTGTGGAAAATATGTTATTCAAAAAATCTCTAAAATATGCATCTTTTTTCCATTTCTTCTAAATAACTCATTGAACAATTCATTTTGGAGAAAAGTAGAAGAGGGAAAAAATTGTGTTATTAAATTTCATAGAAGGCGTGGTAGAACCCAAGTTTAATTAAAATGATACTTTAAGAGCGCGTTGCTGTTTTGAATTGGTGAATTTAGTCTTGAAGCAGTGTGTCAACTTCGATGGGTTAAGGGGTTTTCCAATATGGGCAGGTCGATGTTGAAATAGAATAAAACAAGCTGTGTGTGAGGTATTAGCGAAATTATTTTTTTATTTGAATCATCCATGTATGCCATTATGTATGACAGGTTCAATTTTCAATGACTTTGCCGCATAGATCCGGCCTAATTTGAGCGATGCGACTGCGACTTTAGAAAACCCCACAAGAAAAAGTCTAGCGTGGTCAAATCGCACGATCTTGGTGGCCAATTCACGTCACCTCCGCGAGAGATAAAAATACCCTCAAAGCGTTCATGCAGAATGTCCATCGTGGCGTTTGCTGTGTGGAACGTAGCGCCGTCCTTCTGAAACCACATACCGTCCAAGTCCATATCGTTCAATTTGGGCCAAAAGAAATTGGTTATCATTGATCTGTACCGGTCGGTGTTGGCAGTGATGGCCTCACCAACGACGTTTTCGAAAAAGTACAATGACGCCGCCCGACCTAAATCCGCACCAAACAGTAACTTTTTGTGGATGCAGTGCCACCAGGTTAACCTCGTGTGGGTTGGCGTCGTCCCATATACGGCAATTTAACTTGTTAATATAGCAATTCATCCCAAAATGTGCCTCGTCACTGAAATGGTAGAAACAATACTTTTTGCTGAAAACAATTTTCTTTTGCCGTAAAATGAAGTGGTTGAGATAAAGCAATCGCCAAGTGTATTTAACTTTCCATGTTTTATTTTTACATCGATCTGTTCTCTCATTCTTCATCTCACTCTACTGCCTTTTTTTGGCAGCAACACAAAACCATTTTCTTCTCAATGCCTTAATATAAACTTATATAAAGTCAGCTTTATGCAGTTCTCCCTCTTTTCTAACACGCAGGCAGAATATTGTTGGTTTTCCCTAACATTTATGTTATTTATCAACTACTTTTTTTTTCGTAAGACGCAAAGGACTCTTGTCTCCTTGCCAAAAATCTGGGACAGAAATTGGTAAAACAATCCAAAGGCAAATTCAATTTGTCGCAAGCCATTAAAATAAATCAACGCTGCAAGAAAGCAAAACAAAAACTCGGCTCCGCAATTTTCAAGGACGTCGAGATTTCGCGCGGAACATTTCGACTGCCGCGTTGCCAGCTTTACTAAAATATCGAAGATCTAAGGAAATAATCATTTATATTAAAACTAGGTTACTATCTCGGTCTTATTAAACAAGGATGTTCTGTGAAACTCAAATACGTAGAAACAATGTACGTATGGCATACTTTATGTTAAAGAAATGAATATTGTTATAACATTTCACCAGTTAAGTTGTGTAAATTGGCTAATATAGAGACTAGTAGACGTGTTATGTGTTGAATTCTAGAACAAGGTCAATATTTTTACCAACAATATTCAACCGTTTTTTAAAATGTGATACCTTTTTAGACCTTGCACGACATTCTGACCACGACCTGTTTTCCGCAGACTTGGCAACGCCGTTTGCACAGCCGCCTCGATTTTAAGCAAGGTCTTAATGGGCCTGAAAAGAAACCCCGACTCGACCGTACACATGACTTGCTGTCGGACGGCAGGTACTTCAATTTCGTTTAATTATACACGCACCGTTTTTCCACGGAGCCGCGCAAAATGTTTATCCACAAATCGATTTAAATGCTTAGACAAAACGCTCCGAGTGAGCTTAGACGATACGCGGGTTTTTAACGAAGCAGAAAAAAGTAAACGTTGCGGTGTTCGGCGTCGGACGGAAGGAGTAAAAAAAAAGCGACGAATGTTAATCTTCGAAATTGCCACTGCCGTTTGGGGCCAGTTTTTGTTGAAAATAATTAAACAGTTTGTATTTAGACAAATATAATATAAACAGGTACCTACTATTGGGATCTGAGGCTGGCTGATATGACTTGTTGCGGTCAAAGTATCCAGTTGATTCATTAGTAGGGTCCGGAAAGCTTGCTATAACGCAGGGTCGGACTCGTAATCCGTCAAGTCATTGACGGAAGGACAATGAGAGAACAAAACGACAGTAGTAATAAACTGTTAATAATGTACTTTCCTATCGCTTGTGTCATTCAGTAACACTGACTGTGAACGATTTAGCCTGTACATATGGTTGTAGAAGGAAAATGATCGTTCCACATCTACTGAAGTTAAAGGTGTAAATTCAAAATAGTTCACATGGACAGAGGAGGATACACCACGCACATTATTTTCACTAATCTGTTTGAATTTGAAAATGCACAGTTGTTTGTATCACTGACAGTTGTTTGTTGTCACTAACAACAGTACATTATTATGTTTTACGTCTACAGAGGACAATGCAATTTCTATACGTTGTTATATACGTATAGCCGTTGTTTGCAAAACCCGTTTACATCTAAAAGCTATCAATATCGGGGGCGAAATATCTGACACGCTTAAAATTAGTATCAGAACATTAACGACCTTATTACCGCAAAAATATGTTGTTTCGTCTACTGTCAACCACAGAAATTTGTTTCGTATGTCTTCTTTGATATTTCCCATGACACGTTGATATGTCTTCTGCAAATATATATGTTTTAGGCAATGTATGGTTAGTAGGCAATGGAAAATCTGATATACAGGGTGTCCCAATATTCCGTGTACGACGAGCTACCACAAGTCAAAATAAGTCGATTTAACTAAACTTACCTATATACCAAGTTGTCTCGTTTAGTGAATATTTATACAAATAGTGAATATTTCCCATTACAACAATGCATGATTTTCTCTTTATTATTATAAAATGTATCATGTACGTTACAGAAGATAATTTTTGACTGAAAATATAACTAGTATTTCCGTTTACGAGACGAGATAAACTCACTATTATTTCCGTTCTCATTTGCGTATTTATATCAGTAAAGGTCAAGCCAAATGCCAGAACAACTTTTTTTGTAAACCATTTTTAGTTCGAGGAAACGCGTAATAGCTATTTCAACTAGTTTGAAATACATAAATAAAAAAAATAGCTTCTAGAAATAATAAGGAGCATGTTAACGGAAATACAGTATTTCTAAATAAGTATCATGAATGATAAACGTAATTAGGTAGGGCAGAGTCTGGAGCAGTGGCCACGTTTTTAAAAAAGTTGCAATAAAACCAGAATTAACCTTTTTTCTCCACCCTGATAGCACTAGGTGACCAATTCTACATTCCTCTCTACAGATCTTCACTCTAAGACTGAAAAAAAATAATAACACCTAAAATTTTGGAGTTACAAAAAATTTAAAATAATTTGGCCACTGTAGCTACCCTGATGGTACACTGGTCATTAGGATATGGTACATTACCGTTTAAAAAATATGAAACAATGCAAACGCGTGATATGTGTTAGAATAAAGATATATTATATTAAAAATATATCACAAAAATAATAATAGTAATAATGCAGGTTAAATTTATTTAAAAAACAACAGAAATGTATACAGCGAAGTAGTTTAACTGCTAATCGTTAATAAATACTGTTCATGAACAAACTAGGGTAGAAAACATGAGTATAATTTAATTTATCTTCTAAAGCTTATAAATACCCCTCTAATAGTGGGTCTATCAGTTATCCCTTATTAATACGATAAAGTAGTGGCCACTGTACCTGCTTTGAACCTGACCACTGTACCATCAACTGCATGTCGTTTTTTAAACAATGGATAATACAAAAGCTATTTAATATAATCAAAATATTGTTATATCAATAAACGCGTACATGTATTAGGTATAAAACGTCACTATTAGTTCACTTAGATATGTAGGTACAGGGTTGGAAAGTCCAAGATTTCAAAGCCGAGCATTAAAAGATAAAAAAGAATAAACTCTTCAAGTAAAGGGAACTGACAGAGAAATATTATATCCATAGTTGCCAGACTGATATGTCATTTTAAAACTTTTATGGGCATTATTCTCTGTCGTTCGTGATAGGGTAGCAATAAAATATGTAGGCGGGACGCACCGCCCATAAATTATAATGCCCACGTGTGAATTTAATTATTATATCGTTATTGGTCTACGGAAAATAAGCACTTGAGTATTCCTATGCGTACGCAGTATCCCGAGGAGTTAAATATTTGGGTTGCCATTTTAGGCGATTCCATCGTTGGGCCATTTTTTATAAACGGTTCCTTAAATGGCAACATATATTCAACAAATAAAAGAAACTGTTTACGGACATGAACATGAAAGACCACGAAGTCCTAAATAATATTTCCCCTGAAGTGTTAGAACTAGTGTTGTAAGAATACGTATTAAAAATTCCGTTCAATCCGAATGTCAAACTATTACGTATTAATTCGAATAGTTGCCAACCGCAATACGGAATCGAAATAATTACGAAGGCTGTCAAATGCTCTTTTAGTACGATTACGTATTATCCGAATATTTATAACACTTTAGAACGCGTAAGAACTGAGTTTTACGATAGACTATGTTTTTGCGAAGCAAAAGGGGCGACATTTTTGAACCACTTATTCAATGGACATTTTTTCTTTCTTTCGTATGATAACCGGGTTGATTATATTTTTAATTTTTTTATTTTTTATAGAACTTCATGACATGAACTTAATTTTTTTTTAGAACTTTCATTTATATAGAAAAATTAATTATGTCAAAAATATTTTTGGCTTCAGAATCGTAATTAGCAACCCAAAAAACTTAATAATATGCATTTAATTTCAACTTTTTACTTTTTTAGAGAAATTTGACAGCTTTTTAACAGCTGTCATTAAGTCGAAATTTATTCTTGACTTCAGATTCGTGATCAGCGACCAAAAAAACCATTGTAAAAACTTTTCAAAATTCCCTCTATAAGAGTTTATGGGGGTTATATGGGGGTGGAGAGAAAAATTGACGCGGTAGAAATTTTTTTTTGCCAAATTTGGTTTCAGTGCATCAAAATACATAGGAAATGATGGGTCTGATCGCAGACATAACTTTTTTTGTAGACCTGTGATAAATAATTAATGTAGGGCAAGTACAACGAAAATAAAACACAAAAACAGAAAACACTTTTTTACCTCTTATACTTATTATAATTTTTTTGACCAATAATTAACAAGTAAGTCAGCAATTTCGCAATGTAACGCCCCTGGTTGTCAGAATTAAATTAAAAAGCGCGAGTCCAGTGTTTACCGTGTTCGACCGTTTTTTTGTGGGTTTCGCCGTTGGTGGTAACACCATAGCAGGTAGAGGATCCTGTAATATGCTCCTGTGATTAATTAAAAATTTCACTAATGTAAACTAAAAATCAATAAATAAACGCTGAATGCTTATCAAATTTACTGAAATTATACAAATTTTATATAGAATTTATATTAGATTAGATTTAGACTTTTTAGTATATCTTGTTTCATATACATAGTTGAAAAAAAATCTTAATTAGATGATGATTGACAGTTGAGATGAAGTGATGCTATTAAATAACCGAACTGCTACCAGCGCGCTGCGAGCGTGACGTGACAAGTTTGAACAGAACTGTGTCTGTTGATACTTTCCACGCCATGAGCTCGCTGGACAAGCCAGTGAGTCGCTCAGTTTGACTGCAGCAGTCGTTTAAATTAGTCTATGAACCAGTGACGCGTCAAGTGTTCAGATGGAGCAACGGGTTAATCTCAAGTTTCTTGTTAAACTGGGGAAAACATTTACAGAAACTTATGCAATGTTAAAAGAAGTGTACGGGAATTAATGCTTATCCCGCACACAAGTTTTTGAATGGTTTAAATGGTTTAAAAAGGGACGTGAAACTACCGAAGACGGTCCGCACCCCGGAAGGCCCTCAACATAAAAAACGGACGAAAACATTAGAAAAATTGGTAAATTAATCCGCAAAAACCGTCGTCTAAGTATCCGAGGGCTTGCTGAAATAAGAAGAATCGACAAAGAATGCGTTCGCCAGATTTTGCATGAATCGTCAACATGCGCAAAGTTTGCGCAAAAATGGTGCCAAAACTCCTCACTCCCGAGCAAAAGGAATCAAGAATGTACATTTACGCTGACATTCTAAACAACATTGACACTGATCCAGGCTTGTTAGACACGGTGATTACTGGTTATGAAAGTGTGGAAGCGGTTAAAACAAAAGCGACGGAGGTTCTGAACCAGCTGACAGAAGCAGACTTCCAGCACTGATTTTAACAATGGAAAAGTCGTATGGAGCGGTGTAGAGATCGCGAAGGGGAGTACATTGAAGGCGAAAAAGTTGCTACTGTACTTGGTAACGAATAAAAAGTGTTATGACAGCAGTTCGGTTATTTAATAGCCACACCTCGTATGTTGGTTCTAAAATTATATAACTGTTTTGTACATGAGTAAAAGAATGGGACACTGTTCTAAATTATTTGTTTTTATTTTGTTTACTTGCAATCATTATGTTCAATCCAATAAAAACAGTAATAATACCATTTTTATTATCATAGCATCCATAAAACTATTCTTTCTCAGGTATTTTTAACATTCTCAGGTATTTTTGAAGAATACAGTACAGGTACGTATAAAATTTAATTTTTATCCTTTTCACTGTTTCCAGCTTCAGTAACAGCTGTTATTTCGATTATATTTTAATGGATTTTAAGATAGCCGGATGAACAGAACTCATGATTCATGATTATTATCAATAATGGTCAATTATTGATGGTCTTCTTGTATACCTGAAGCAATTATTGTTGTTGTATATTTTATCAATCATCATATGCTTAGATGTCTGATTCGCTTGACAGATGAACCACTTTCTTAATCTATTTGTGTCAGTAGTTGGCATAGCGAATCTGAAGCAAAACCTGTTAGCACACCGTTACTCAAAATTGTCACTCATTTTTAAAACGCACTAGAAAAAAACGGTTTGCGAAAACAGTCCCAAAGAGCAAACAAATTACTTGTTCAATCTTTCTGAATCAATCTGAATTCTGAAGTTCAATCTTGTACTGAATATGCACTACATGTTAAACTACCACCCTTCCCCGCAGTAAGTCCCGTCTCCGCAGTGTTGCTAGATCGGGCGCTACGTTGCCAGTCTCATTTCTTAATTTACACACCTCGTCTATCCTTGTTATAACCTCGTATATTGTCGCGTTGTATGCTGTTTCCAAAGTCTATAAACACCCTGTAATTTAGAGGATTTTAAAAGTTACTACATAAAAAGAATATTTTGAATAGTCATTCCTTATGGTCATCTAAGGACTTGAAACAATTATTATCAGTTGTCTTTGTCAGACTGACAATGAGAAAAACTTTAATATTTAGTTTTTAGGTTAGTTGGATTAGGTCCGGGAATAAATAACAAACCATTCGATTTTTGCCAAAGTTTCGGAGCTTTATTTCTCCTTCATCCGAAACGTTGGCAAAAATTGAATAGTTTGTTATTTATTCCTGGACCTAATCCAACTAACCAAAAAACTAACAGAGAAGAAGGTCGCCAAATTCTCCACAGATATGGAAACTTTAATGGGTAACTTTTTTTTTGTTAAATTAACCTTTAATAATACCCAATAGTATTTTCTCCACATTTATTTTTACTTCAATGAAATTTAGTAATTAATAAAATCAGCCTAACACTCCAAGACATTCACGTGGTCATTATGCTGAGACACTTGAGCAACTTGTCGGATGTAATATGGTGCCAGACAGGGCTCTTTCAAATTTCAACGTGTGACAGGCCCTTTTGACGATACGGGTCTCCAAGGACTTCCGGTACGTAGACCGCTAATAACTCCTCGCTTTTGCTACCATTTATTAGCTGCGAGCTGGATCGGATTGCCTTTGTGCGCTGTTTGCAGTGGGCGAATTTGTGTTCTCTCGTGACGAACAATTTTTTTAGTTATTTACACATACGTAAATTGAGTGAGGGTGTAGGAATGCACGTGTGAAAAAGCATTCTTGGAAACAACGAGGGTACAAATAAATTTAATCGCCGAGTTGAAGAACGGGATAATTCCAAATTATGTAGTTTAGGAGAATTCTAAAAAAAAGAATAACTTTTACATTTTTTCTTTTTAGAAACACATACTATAGGACACTTGTAGATAAAAATATGGGTTATAGGAGGTGTGTAAATAAAGTAATGAGACTATTTTTTAAGTAATGAGACTATAATGAACTTATTTTTATTGGAATAGAATTACAATTCAGTATTGTCTCCTTCAAAATAAATTCTTTGGGAAGCCACACAGCGCTGGAGGCCGTACTTCGATTCCTCATAGCAGTGCTGGAACTCATATACATACTGGAATAGACTTCAGCTGGTCGGTTACAGACGTTTGAATGTTTTCTATGGTCCCAAAATGACGTCCATTGAGGTGATTTTTCAATCTCGGGAAGAGAAAAAAGTCGCAACGACCATTCCATGCTTTGGCTCTTTGTTTCCGGGTCGTACTCAAACACCCAAGTCTCATCACCAATGACACGTTCCATAAAATGGGTATCATCAATCGACTTCAAAAAGTCACATATTTCTCTCCTGATGTCGTTTTGTTCCTGCGAAAGATTTTTGGAACCATTTTTGCGCAGATTTTTCTCATTCCCAATTCATTAGTTAAAAACTGATGAACAGTGGTGTGATTCAAATTTAACTCATCCCCGATAATTTTTGTTGTCAACCGGCGCAGCGCACAGTAGGACAAAATTGTATTGTTTCACCCAAATCACTAGATATCGTAAAAATAAAGGTTTTAGGATGCTTTAAAAAAAATGTTCGTTATGAATTTCTCCATAAATTTATCTAGCCGGATTTTTTATTTTCATTCCCAATATTTTATTTTAATCTGAAATCGTATTTTTATTGGAAAATATTGTTTTCGAGGATGCTGAACATGGTGGTGGTGTTCAATATCCCTTGCGACCCCCACCCACCCCTCCACCAGCCAAAACTCACCCCCGAAAGGGGTGATTTATTTATTTATTGAATTGAATTTATTGGAGATTGAAGGGATTTGAAAAAAAAAACATCCACCACCATCGTGTTCAGCATCCTCGAAAGCGGGGGGGACAGACGTTTTGCCGCTGATATAAAAAAAACCTTTCGGGGGGTGAGTTTTGACCGATGGAGGGGTTGGTGGGGGTCGGAAATAATCTTCAACACCACCACCGTGCTCAGCATCCCCGAAAACGGGGGGGGAGGTGCAGACATTTTGACGCTATATAAAAAATACCCCCTTCGGGGGTGAATTTTGGCTGGTGGAGGGATTGGTGGGGGGGGGTCGCAATGGATATTGAACACCACTAACGTGTTCAACATCCTCGACAAACGGGACAGACGTTTTGTCGCTGATATAAAGAATAATAAAAAACCTCCCCTTGTGGGGGTGAGTTTTGACCGTTGGAGGGGTTGGTGAGGGTCGGAAGTCATCTTGAATACCACCACCATTCTCAGCATCCTCGAAAACGGGGGGAAAAGATGTTATTTACAAGTAAATGATGTAGGGGGTGGTTTTTGGCCGTTTTGGGGGGTTGCGCAATCCCAAAGAGACATTCTGACACCGGCATCGTGTTCAGCATCCTCGAAAACGGGGAGAGGAGGTACTCTGGATCCGGGTAAATCGAGATCATTTTTTTCAGGGTTTTTTTCTGACTCACAGACGCCACTGATAAATATTTTTGACATTTTAATTTTAAAATTGCATTTTACAAATGATTTGTCAAAAAATATTATCCGATTCCTTTTTTTATTGTGGACAGCTGCCAAATTACCTATTAAAATATAAAATAAACATATTTCTTAAGTTATACAGAAAACATGTATAATTTTAACAAAATACATATAACATACCTTAAAACTTTTTATTTACGTAAATTATACTGAAATTTAAATATGACAGCGGTCAAAATAACTCAAATTAGATACTTAAGATGTAATTTATTTATTATTTTCAATACTTAAAGTGCTTAATAGTTCATTTTTTAAGGATTTAAGGAACATACACTTCACTTTCGAGATAAAAATTTACTGAACAATTCTCAAAAAAAAAATTATATTATACAAGACACGCACCAAAAGGGTTTTTAAACTAATATATTCTAATTTTTAAGTTATAATTATGGTTAAAAAGTATGCATTTTGGAGGAACCAATATTTTTTAAATTGACAGTTGTTAACTAACACAATATATTTTTGGCATTAATATCCAAAATCCATTGACATATAACTAATTAGTATTTTATTTTTTGTAAAAAAAAAATACACAAAAAAATTGCATCTTCATTGGGTTTACTGAATATTTGACAGCTGCGTAAAGCTTGGAAATCAGATTTAAATATATTGCGGAACCGTATATTTTTAAAGCACTGTATATACATTTTTCATTTATTTGATTGAAATTGACAATTGCCATCAGTATATGATTACAAATTATTATTAACAACGAAACTAATTAATTGTAAATCATTTTAAATTTGCTTAAAACATCTTTTTTCTCAAAAAATTATAATATTTTATTATTATTTAAGATGCTTACTTTGACATTTGACAAAAATTGTGACACCTTCCAACTAACAGAGTATACCTATTTATTACTAATTTCTTAACCAGTATCTTCCGTATATAGAAAATGAATATTTTAACAATTTAAATTTAAAAAATACGTACTTAATTAATAAATAGTTTTTTTCATTGCGTTTACTGAAAACTTTTAATAGGATAAAGATAAAATATTTGACAGTTAATTTGGCAGCTGTCAGCAATAAAAAAAGAAAGCGGTTAATATTTTTTGACAAATCATGTGGCTATTAGTAAAATGAAATTCTAAAATTAAAAAGTCAAAAATATTTATACATTTGAAACCTTGACACTGATTTTCATTGGAAAACCCATATTTTCCAATAGATTACTTAGTAATAGTTTTAGATTAAAATAATAAAATGTTGGAAATGAAAATAAAAAATTCGGCTAGAGGAATTTATGGAGAAATTCATAACGAACATTTAAAAAAAATAATCTTTACGATCTCTAGAGTGATTTGCGTGAAACACTACAGTTTTGTCCCACTGTGCGGCGATCTGAATGCGCAAGAGACATTTATAGACAGTTTCGTCGGTTCCTGAAGATGAAGGCCTTCCGCTACGTGGTTCATCTGCAATCGATTCTCTTCCTTCTGAGAATGCGTAAAACCACAAAACATTGGGCTCTTGAATAAACACTGTTTCCGTAGGCGTGTTGAAGTTTTACAAAAGTATCCGTTGCGCTGTGTCCAAGTCTGAAGCAAAACCTGATAGCACACCGTTGCTCAAAATTAATGTCACTCATTTTTAAAACGCACTATAAAAACCGGTTCACGAAAATAGTCACAAGAACAAACAAATAACTCTAACAAGTTCAAACTTGTACTGAAGGTGCATTACATGTTAACCTACCGCCCTTCCAAGTCCCGTCTCCGCAGTGTTGCTAGATCGGGCGCTACGTTGCCAGTCTTATTACTTAATTTACACACCTCGTATACTAATGTGTATCAGATTGTTGTTCTATATAAACCCCTTTGAGATAATAAAGGTGAAATGTGAGGAAAACATTCCCTTTTTCCACGCAATTACTTTATTTTCGATTTTCATATCATCATTTCGTAACATAAAATTTCAAAACGACACACAATGTTGCAAGTAGCCACGGAACGTTTCGAGTCACGTTCCTATATTAGGAACAATTGACCCAAATACGAGTATATCGCAATCCCGAGAACCTACGTTGCATTGCAACTCTTCTATTATATGAAACGCTCGAGAGTGTGGACGTAAAAGTTTTCCGCAATATGAAATAGTCGAGATTGTGATACGTTCACGTCGTGGCGATAAAAAGATTTTATATCTCTTCTAATTGCGAAATTCTTGAGGCCAACGGGATTGCCTGCGAATGGGATGGGGAGATGAGCATCCTTAAAGTGTTTCTATTTCTCTTAAAGAGGCTGGATATTAGGATGAAACCTTAAATAGGTTTTATGAAGGTCTTCTAGAGTAACAAATATCAGTTAAACACAACGGCGGCCGGTTGAACGTCACATGCTCGTATTTTCGTAAGGAGGCATGGGACCCACACCGAATTTAAGGGGGGGGGGGCTGTTACTAGACCTAAGTAGAAGGCTATAATGGCAAAAAATCTTTAGGGAAAACTTGCGATTTTTTTTCCAAAAATGGCTGCCTTCGGGCAAATTTTGGAAACGGTTTGCAAAATATTTGCGAAATATTTTTTTTTTCATAATAACCGAGTAAATACAATGTTTTTTGTACTTGTGATTTTCTTGACATTTTGAGATCTTTAAAAGTTATGGTAATTTGAATTTTTATTTCTTCTGTGAGATTTTACAATAGTGGTATCTTTAAGCAAAATAAGAATTTTGTAAAAATCAGAAGTATAAAAAAATTGTATACTTTAATAAGACCTTAAAATCAAAAATTGCTCTTAATTTTTTTAGGCGTTTCCACGTGAGACATTGTATTATTAATGTAATACCGACGCCGACTACATACACACCTCGAACACACTGGTAATTAGGGTCCGTAAAGTGTGCTACAACGCACTATACAACTCTAGAACTCTATGATAATCATCATAGCATAGTATAAAACAAAGTCGCTTCCCGCTGTCTGTTCCTACTTATGTATGCTTAGATCTTTAAAACTACGCAACGGATTTTGATGCGTTTTTTTTAATAGATAGAGTGATTCAAGAGGAAGGTTTATATATATAATACATGCATAATATAGTAGAGAAACACTGATAATTTTAGAGGTTTTGTATTATGTATTTATTGCCCGTGCATACGTACGCCACTGACCGTACTGGTAACACACGCAGGGACTCTCCCGGTGCGGGAGCGGGGGGAATCTCATGCAATTGAGTCATATAGCGTAGCGAGCGTTCCGTTGTTCGAATTACTAGTAGCCCGATGCGAGACGGACCAACAGTAGAACGCCGAGTTTAAAATTACAGTTAAAGAACTTAAGTTGAAGAATTAATTGAGTTCAGATACTTAGGTTGAGTGGGTTATTTCGTTCATAAGTTTCATTAATTGAGTTTATGGGAATTTTTGAGGTTAGGTTATGTTGCTATGAGACTTAATGTTTACGTTTGGATACTATAGTGTCTATAGTGTCTATATTGTTGATAAGTTTAGATTGAAGAGGCGATCGAGCTCAGATGTTCAAGTTGAGTGAGCTATTGAGTTTGTAAACTCCATTTATTGAATTGATGGGGTTTTTTGAAGTTAGATTAGATGGCTATTGGACTGAAGGCTAGAACTTGGGGATAACGTGTTTCAAAAGAAACAATTTAGGGGCTATTAAGTTCGAAAGATCAGGTCTTAACCATTTATGAGTTATTGAGTTCGTGGACCTGATTCATTGAGTTTATGTAGTTTTTTGAGGTTAGTTTAGGGGGCTATGAGCTTAAAGGCTTCGGTTTTCAAACTATTAGAGGTTAGGTTAGCCAATCCAGTGAAACTAAGCCCGGATTCGTGATCAGCGACCCAAAAAGCATATAGAATACCTGAAGTGGTGTACCGCGGAAGAAAAAAAAAATTATGGTCCTGTGTTATTAATCCATTTTTACTCCTATCTTTTTGGTTTCTCATACGTCCTTCTATGAGTCCGATCCTGTGTTGCAGCACACTTTCCGGACCCTACTAATAAATAAAATAATAATAATAATAAATAATGTTTATTGGAATTTATACACTACATCTTTGTAAAAAAAAAAAATGTTGAAAAAAGATAAAAAAATCATGAAAAAGACAGTGCATTCCAAAAGGCAAAGAAATTCGGTAAAACCGTTTTTCATTCTTGCCTTCACAAATTAGTTATAATTAAAACATATACTTATACAAGTAAACGATAAATAAAAACAAAAAATAATACACAATTAAAATGAGATTAACACGGATACAAACAGATAAAGCCTGATATAACCTATTTGAAAAATGTACATATATAATAGAAGAACAGGCATACAGAAAATTATTAAAAATCAATTAATAAAAATTAATTGATTATTAACTAATAATAATACTAGAGTCTGCCAAAAGGTCCTGTCTGCAACCCTACTTATTAGGCATAGGATCGTTTAGCTTCCTAGTGTGACTGGTGTCCGGGCACCCCTGGGGAATTACTCGAATTTCTTACGACCCGTCGAAGACATAAACACCCGGAGATTTCCGCTTCGTCGGAGACGTCGTCGCCGCGGCCACGCTTCCCGACAGGTGTGACCTTCCCGCGGACGATCCGAACACGTTAAAAGCCCTGGGTGGGCCCACGCCAAACCACAAAATCGTAAGTTTATGCGTTAGCTTAAGTTATACAGGCGTTTATACGTTCCGCGGTTATTTAACACGTTGTTACCGGTATGTGTATCCCGCGGTTTAATGGCTGCTACGAGACGGATCCGGTGAATATTCAATTTAGTCCGGAGACGAGAAAAATATGTAGTTTCGGTAATTAAATCTCTAATACGCGGCTGGACTAACGCTGGCTTTTTGTGTGCCGTGAAATATGTCTAAAATTGAAAAGGGCGTATGTGAAAGTTCATGAATATTAGATTCGGTTTTGACGAATTTTATGGCCTTAAACCGCTAGGTGGTATACGTACGAATAATTGAAAAATTCTTAGCTCAACAGCACTAAACTAAGAAGTTATATATTTCAATGAAAAAATAATTCTGAAATAAATTGATAATATTTTTTTTTTAAAACAAGCTTTTATTTAAATGCTCTAAAAAAGAAGAAAATAAACTTTAAATTGAATCAAACCCATCAATTAATTACATTACACAATTTATATGATATAAAAGCCTGCCACGAGATTTACTTGTGTAGATGTATTTACCTATTTTATAAAATATATACTTTTTTTCTTAGATTTTCTTATGTCAAGATCAAGTTACATAATTATTACATTCTTGTTTATCTACACAAGTAAATCTCGTCACGATTATACAAAAAAAAATATGCACTCATTTTTTTGTGGAATACTAGTCGTTTGAACCTGAATTTCGCCATGTTCCCGACGTTTTTTAAATATTTTAATAGTAGAGCCGAGTTCAGTGGCTCAAAATCTATAGAATCCAATGGGTTTTTTAGGTGTGTCTCGGTGAGCAAAAAACGGCACTTTTTTAACATTTTTTTTTTGTGACAAAGGGTGACAGTAATTCTGATAAAACAAGCTCATTCCAGAGGCCACTACAATTTTGTTAAAATTTCATATAATATTAATCTCACTTGTGCGATTATTATTAAAATGACGTGTTTTTTTACCTAAACCACACCCCAAATAAAAAATGTCAAAGATACATTTTTTGTTAAGGATTAAATGTAGATTAAAAAAAGCATAGTGCCAATGACGTACCTACATATATTTTTCTAATCCTAGCTTCAGTCTTTTTTTACATGACATCACCGTTTCCAGACTTTCTAGTAACCCCGTATATGAAATGTCCTTACAGTCTCCATTTTGTAATAATACGCTGATATCGCTGCATCCCATCTTACAACCATCGCAGCTCACTAAAAATTCGATAAAATGATATCGAGATATGGCCTACACAGTTCAGATCCTTATCTTCGAGTATAGCTATCGTCACAAATGTTGTAAATTATGTTAATTTGTTCCTAATTAGGAGGAGACTGGTGTAGTCAGGAGCAGTGGATCATTAGCCAAAAATTAGGTCTGCAAGGACATATTATTTTAAATCTATTACCTTGTTTGGACATTATTTGGAATGTTTTTGTCGAATAAAAAGATTAACCGATATGGATCTTGAAATAAATGATTAAAAATAAGTGGTTTTTTTTTAAAAGTTTTAACTTTTAGTTAAAAGTTATCGGTGCGGCCACCCTGTATAATATATTCTATTTAAAACAAAACAAAAATGTGGTGCCGAATCCCAGTTGAGGCCAGTGGAATTTGAGATTTTTGTAACGAAGCATATTATATTTTAGGGAGTTATTATTAGACCTAAGAAGAAGGCTATAATAGCAAAAAAAAAAGGAAATAGAAAACGTCTCTACGTAAAAATATTTGCGAAATATTTTTTTTCATAATCACTAAGTAAAAACAGTCTTTTTATACTTGTGATTTCGAAATACATATGTAAAAGTCATGGTTGTTTGAATTGTTGTTCTATCTCAGCATTTCGTTTTTGAGATTTTAAAATAGCTGTATTTTTAGGCAAAAATACCAAGTTTTTATGTTCATCTGGAAAAAAAAAGTTATTTTCAAGATTTTCTAGTGAGGCAGACGTTCTTTGATTTCTTTGGCAAGTTTCATTTGGAAGTTTTTTTTGCTATTACAGCCTTCTACTTCTAGGTCTAGTAATCACCCTCTAAAATATGATATGGGTCCCATGCTTCCTTACGCAAATAAGAGAATCTCAGGTTCCATCAGCCGCCACTGAAGGCCTTCCGCTAAGTGGTTCATCTTCAATCGACTCTCTTCTTTGTTGTAAACCACCGAAAAACCTGGCCTCTTGAAAAACACCGTCTCCGTGGGCGTGGTGAAGTTTTGCAAAAGTATCCGTTGCGCTGGGTCCAAATATGCAGCAAAACCTTATAGCACACCATTGCTCAAAATTAATGTCACTCATTTTTAAAACGCACTAGAAGAAAACGGTTTACGAAAACAGTCACAAGAACAAACAAATGACTAACAAGTTCAAACTTGTACTGAAGGTGCATTACATGTTAACCTACCGCCCTTCCAAGTCCCGTCTCCGCAGTGTTGCTAGATTGGGCGCTACATTGCCAGCCTAATTACTTAATTTACACACCTCGTAAAAGGCATAATTTTACTTTTTTTATTATCACCCACCTTCTCTAGGCAGTGGATGTTAACACAATAAATCAAAAACTGTGAACTAGATATCCAATCGAAAATTACATTACCAATCTCCAGGAATTAGTCGTATTGGTGCGATGTTTTTATTTCCAGACTAATCTAATCACAGTCGCCGTTTTTGTATGTTCCCTGAAATGCAAAATTAAAATGACTAACAATTATGCTAAAGCAAAATACCGTACTTCCGAATTAAAGGAATTAATACTCTAGCAAAACACTTAACACCTGAACCGAGGCCCCATCGCATTAGATATACGATCACCCCTACAACTGAATAATTAATTCAAGATGGACAATCAAGAGATAATATAAATGGGTTTTTTAAGGAATTTCCGGAACAGTTTGCATTTTTATCATTGGTGCGTGGATTCAGTCCGTTTAAACAATGGAAATGTACTCTTCATTGTAACAGTGGATTGTTTTCATGGTTACTGAGTTAACTAATTCTTGGTTAGATTATCTGATCCAACAAAAAGAAAAATCTGCTCAAAAATGGTTCCAAAAAACCTTTCGCAGGTACAAAAGGACATTAGGAGAGAAAGGTGTCTTGACTTTTTGTCTTTGTGTTTGAGTACGACCCGGAACCCAAGCGCCAAAGCATGGAATTGTACACTTCAAGCTCTCCACGACCCAAAAAAGCAAGGATGAGCAAGTCGAAGATCGAATGCATGCTGATTTGCTTTTTTGATAGCCAGGGAATTGTCCACAAAGAGTTTGTGCCTCCAAGCCAAACAGTAAATCAACACTTTTACAGAAAGGTTTTTGAAAAACATCGAAAAAGTGTCAAGAACCAAACATCAAGAACAACTGGATGTTGCATCACGACAATGCGCCTTGTCACACAGCCATTTCAGTAAACGAGGTTTTAGCAAGTAAAAACATTCATGTGGCTCCTCAGCCTCCTTATTCGCCTGACTTGAGTCCTTGTGACTTTTTCCTCTTCCCAAGATTGAAAAATCACCTCAAGAGTCGTCATTCTGGGGCGATAGAAAACATTCAAACGGCTGTAACCGACCAGCTGAAGGCTATTCCAGTATATGAATTCCAGCACTGCTATGAGTTAAGGAAGAGCCATCTCCAGCGTTGTGTAGCATCCCAAGGAAGTTTTTTTGAGACAATACTGAATTGTAATTCTATTCTATTAAAAAAATTAAAAAACAGTCTTATTACTTAATTCACACACCTCGTATGTGATACTTTTTATATTACAGAAACATTGTTTTCAGTTAACTGATACAAACAATTCCCAGTGTTCTGCATCCCGTGACAATCTAATACAATAATACATATGCTCAACAGCATAATATTTGTGTCAAGTTACTTAATGACCGCGTTCCATCTTAATTCTTTTTAATTTGTTTTAAACGGCTCTCATCTCTCTAATGGTTCGTCGGGATGACCACAAATTCTCCAAATGGGGTACGCGTATATAACGCCAGTATAAATAGCACTTTTATGGGTCATTTGAATTCCATTCGGGTCCCGCTCAATCCACCGTTTATTATTTCGCATTAGAGGATGTGCCCTTTTTTCGAACTGATTAGAGGCGGTTATAAAAACAAATTGAAATGGATAACATAAATTTAAACGATGCGATGTTTTCTTCTTTAAGATTCCGAAACAAAAATACGCTAGCGTGCATGGGAAATTTACTGTTACCGACGATCCAGAAGGCCAGGACGCTTACGAGTGACGTCACCACTCCGAGGTGAAACCAGAATTTAAGAAGCCAGCGCCACTGCGGAAAATTTTCAAATACTGTAACAAATTACTTTTCCAGTACGTCTGTTGGTACGTCATGTTTAATGTGCTTAGGTTCAATTTGTTGCTTTATTTTATGATTTTTGTGTAGCATTTTATTATTTTTTACCTTAAGACACAATTTGTGATAATATATGAATGTCAAAGTTTGTCGTTTATAAGACGTGAGCATAATTTTATTAGTTTTCTTTTGATTTTTAGTTTTGATACATAATTGCAAAATGCATTTCATATCAGAATTTTAATTTTTGTTAAGTGATTTAAAGCCTGGTTTGAATTATATGTATTTGGAATAAATAGTCATACTTTTTGATCTATACAGCCCGTCACAATTATCTATTTCACTTAATATGTATTTGATTAATATAGTATATTATTTGACGAAAATGGAGTCTTAAGTCTTGTTTTCGAGCTGTTTATAATAAATATAGGAATTTCATGGTCATGCAAAAATGTTTCGACCTTCAACGTGCTATTAATTACAATCGAATAGGTAATAAAGAGTACAGGCATTCTATTAATTATAATAATATTATTTCAGCACTAACAATTTTGTTCAATTGCATGGGCGTTTGAAAAGATTTAAAAGTCCTCAGAAAACCATTGTAACTGTCATTACAAATAAATCTTTTTTACTATTTATTGGGCAAATAACAGACTGTCAATCGCCGCCTTGTTCTACTAGACCTCCGAGTGCTTACGTCACAGAATATTACGTCAGAACACTTAGACTTTCTTTGTAAATAGGACTGTAAACATGTTCCAACAAAATTGGTACCTTCAAGCAGCAGAGTCTTTCTCGAGCACACTCTAAATTCATTAAAAGCTCATGAAACGAGAGTTCATAGTCATTCACCATCAGAAATCACAGATCCGGATTTGGACTATAAATAAAGTAAGTAAATATGATACTGATAAAATCTAATCGAAAAAGATCGAAATCCGGATAACTGATTTCTGTTACGGTGTGTTTCCGTCTCTTAATGTGAAAACGTGTGTAAGGCGTTTGATTATTCGCCGAGGGTTCCTGGCCCATTTGCTGTGGCCCCCTAATATCACATAACATATCTATCGACACGCAATATTGGAAACTCGAACGCGGAGTACAGAGTCGTAAATTAAAAAAAAAAAACGTGCCGAAGCGGATAATCCGAAAGTAAAATTGATACGTGCATTAAGGCCCAACAGGATGAAATATGGACGCTGGCAGGTTTTTATAAACAAAAAAAAAACAGCGAATTTCGGCCGTAGGTACGTGGGAAATGGCGTTCTCAAAAATAAACAATGCAGGTGGATATCGAAACGGGATAGAGACAGAGAGAGAGAGAGAGGGCGATCAAAATGTAATTAATTGCCTAAAATCGCCCAGAGTAAAGCAACGCATGTCATAACGTGCCTTCTTTTATCCACAGTATGACCGGCGTACACGGTAAACAGAGTGAGGCAGATACATAATTGCGTTTTTGCGATCCAGTGTCCATGGGCGTACCATACAGTTTTTCACAATTTTCGTATAAAATGAAAATTAAACACGTTGCGAAAAAAATCAGCTATATTATGTTCTTTACGATCTCTATTTCTTTTTGTTTTGCATCTTCCATTTCCCATTTATCATAGTTACCTATAATTAAGTTTAGGTTCAGTTTCTTTCTGTGAGTGAAACAGTGATGAATTTTTTAATTTGTTTGTTTCTATCTTTTATAAAAAAGATATAGATTAATAATAATAAAAAAGTTATCAAAAAAGAAACAAACAAATTAAAAAAATAGTTACCTATACCAGGGTTATTCCTAAGTTTAATTATATTTTTTAATAGCGTATAGAACTATAAAAAATAAACATTTTAATCAAACACCATTTTTCAATCAATTGAAAAATAAAAAAAGTTACTTTGTTCTCGGCAGTCAAGGGGTGAATAAAAAATAATGATCATTTAATCCGTAAAAAGTTTAACACAGAGCGCCCTCTAGCGACTACAGTAAAAAGGTATCTATTGTAGGTTTTCTAATACAAAAAAGGCACCGTATGTCAACGTTTAATGCAATACGTTGAAAAATGTTTAGGACATTTAAAAAAACTACTTTTACACCATGTACCCGAATAATTAAGCGTTTGCTGAGTTATATCATGTATAATTATCTTTTTGTATTCACTTTGAAAGTTGTAATAGGTGTTAAAGTATTGCTACAAAAAAAAAAAAAAAAAAAAAAAAAAAAACAGAAACACCGTATATAAGACCCACTGTACAGAACTTATTTCATCATGGCAGCGAAGACAGAAGCTAAATTATGAAAACTATGTATATTTTAAAGTTTGTATATTATAGAAACGGAAAAAAATGAATCCGATATAGGACTAAGGATAATAGTTTTACTTTACTTTTTTTAATAATTTAATTTACAGAGAATTTTCAGTTCCAAAAATGCATTGTATTATATTTATTTATTTGCATTTAACGGCATCCTTCCTAAAAAATCACTTGGACGACGCCAATGGTGCCCGCGAACGCGTTATTGGCAACCGGCTCCGGTACACTCTGTACAAAAACCGACCACCCAAACTTCGTACGCGCCAGCCTGGGCAAATAAAACTGCACAAGTTATAATTTCAAATTAGGAACGTGTAATGAAGCTCTCTCAGATGGGCCGAAATTTAAATTCGGCTTAAGATGGTGTCTTTCTCTCGCCCATTGGCTTCTTGGATAGATAAGAGATGCAGATCGCTGATCAGAGTG
Organism: Aromia moschata; assembly: GCA_029963805.1. Lineage (NCBI taxonomy): Eukaryota > Metazoa > Arthropoda > Insecta > Coleoptera > Cerambycidae > Aromia > Aromia moschata. The sequence goes on from JAPWTK010000215.1 coordinate 519,328, forward strand.
GAGCCCAAATGGAACTCAATTTAATAATGCGCATTACTTAAAAAAAAAGTTCGGAAACGTTTCGATTTTATTTTATTTAAACAAAGCTGAGACATATTTTCGAAAGATTAGTAACGAAAAACAATAAAATACTATATTCATTACAAAAACATAATTTTTTAAATAAATTCATCAAAGTGTGTGATGAAAGTTTATAAAACTTCAGGAATTTCTATACTTATTTAAAATATTCTATATCACTGATTTAGCAAATACTAAATATTTTTTTGAATGTAATACACATTATTGTGTGAAAAGAGTATTTATGTACATATATTAAATATATACATATAAACATGAAGACGCTTTTGTTCACTAATAAGGCCGTAACTAATAAAAGTTACACATAACCTACAAGTATACAGTGTGTCAGCCAAATGGAATATATTCAAAATCTCAATAATTGAACCAATAGTCTAAAAATGTCCGCAACAAAAAAATTGTTTTGACGTTTCATTGACGCACTGATGGAGGTACTGTATTTATTCCATTTGGCTGAAACACACTATAGATGTAATTTATAATTACATATTTTATTGCTCTCAAAAGACCTTGTGTTTTACAGCTTTTCTTAAAAAAAAAGACTTGGCCTCCTTTACGCCATTGTTAATTACCCATAGTTTGTGTAAACATATTAACGTTAGACGCGAAGCATTCATTAAATTTAATGGATAAATTTTACAATTATAAGAATGGCTGTTAAACTAGTCTGGAATAAATAACATTTATTTTGTGACAAGGTAAATAAAGCAAAAAGATATAGTTTTCACTTTATGCCACTGATATCTGATGCCACAAACATCTAAATCAGCTCCTTTTGATATTAAAAAAAAAAGCGTTCTTAGGTCTTAACGATTTTTAATCTACTTATTTGTTTAAATCGCTGTCTTTGGAAATAATTAAAAGAACAAAAAAAGAAAAAGAGTAAAATAAAAATAATTTTTTATGCTCTGTTTGAAACAATGATCACGCAATACTCTAGTAATCAGAATTTAAGTTTGTGGTATTAAGTAAAAAAAAAACACATACACAAAGACAAGTAAAACTTGAAAAACTCCATGAGAATTCAATACAAATCGGTTCATATGTCGATTTTTCTGTTTTTCACTTTTTATTCGTTACCAATTACAGTAGCAATTTTTTCGCCTTCAATGTACTCCCCCTTGGCGATCTCTACACCGCTCCATACGACTTTTCCATTGTCGAAAGCAGTGCTGGAAGTCCGCTTCTGTCAGCTGGTTCGGAAACTCCGTCGCGTTTGCTTTAACCGCTTCTACACTTTCGAATCTTGTACCCTTCAGCGCCGATTTCCCCTAGGGAAATAAACAAAGCCGCAGGAGGCAAGGTCGGGCGAGTATAGTGGACGTTCCAACACAGTAATGCCATATTTTGCAAAAAAAAAACGCCTTCACAGACAAAGCAGAATGGGCCGGTGCATTATCTTGGTGAATATTCCATGATTTGGTCTTCCACAAGTCGGGTCTTCGTCTTCTCACACGCTCACGAAAGGGCGTCAGAACCTCTATGTAATAATGTTGATTGACCTCAGGGACCCAGTGAACGTAAGCAATGCCTCGAATGTCAAAAAAGTAGATCATCATCGTGTTGAATTTGGATTTGCTCATCTTGGCATTTTTTACGTTGGCGAGTTCGATCTCTTTCAATGCATGGATTGACGCTTTGTTTCGGGGTCGTAAGGAAAAAACTTCTTTAAAAGTTTTTCCCAGTTTAATAAGCAACTTAAGACTAACCCGTTGCTCCATCTGAACACAATATTTTTTCGAGGCGTCACTGGTGCGTAGACTAATTCAAACGACTACTACAGTCAAACTGAGCGACGCACTGGCTTGTCCAGCGAGCTCAGGGTGGGGAAAGTATCACCCGACACAGCTCTGTTCAAACTTGTCTCGACACGCTTGCAGCGCGCTGGTAGCAGCATCAGTTCGGTTATTTAATAGTGACACCTCGTACACTGACTCCGAACGGACGATCGGTAACATCTTTTTAAAATATGCTTGAACTCTTAACCGCATCTAATGCCGTTTGAGCTTCTAGTTGAAAAATATGTATAGTGTAAGGCCATAATGTTAATTTATCTGTAAGAGCTTTTAGAGAGCCAACAGGCGTGTAGCCAAGATAGATCAATAGAAAAGAAGCTGGGGAAGCAATTATAAATACTTCCAGTGTAGAGGAAATCATCATGCGGATAAAACCTCAACGTTATGTTTTAGTCGTCAGTTTTCCTATCAAATATAAATACAAATGATGTCATGTATGTCGAAAAATTTGAAGGAAATGTGATCAAAAAGTTGACAGCACAACAAATTATTTTCCCTACGTCCTCAGAAAATCTAGGTAAAAATATTATCCGATTTTATAATATTGTAAAAAAAATCGATATAGTTTCGTTGGTCATTCTGGGCAGAGCACAACAATGAGTAGTAAAGAATAACAAATGAAAGACAAATATGCATTATTTAATTTTTAGATAAGTAAAAATATTTTTTATTACCTAATACTGTATTTACTATACTATTAATTGACGAGCATCCAAGAATACCAATATGATTCGTTTCTTCAAAAATAAATGAAAAATTGTCAACTATTTGCAATAGACGAGGAACTGATGTCTAAAAAATCAACACTTCCACGTCTATACTATCTAAATTTTACCGTTTCAGAAATCTATAGGCCAATGTATAAAATAATTTAGTATATTCAATCCTATATCTTTTGATGAGGTTTTAAATCAAGATAAGCCATCAGAAGTGATTATTTTTATGTATGTTTCATTAAAATCACAAAAATTAATTATGTCTTATTTAATGTCTCTACCGGTATAGAATATGAATGACTAACAACCTGTATATTTTTGATAAATTTGTTCGGCTTCCTTATTAAATCATTAAATATTTCGAATTCCATAATTCCGTCAACGCCAGATAGAGATCGAAACATTTCATTTAGTTGCTACTGACGTGAAAAACATTTTTTGAATTTTCAAAGTATTAGACATCTCTGTGTCACCCGTAAAGGCCCAACTTCAAAAGTTGTTGACCTTCGATTCTTCGTAAGCCATCAAATCACGTTCTAAAAGGGTTTAAGTTACATCGGATAGCATACACTACAACACAAAAGTATTTACCTACCTATAATATTATGCAATAGGGATTTGGAAGGTGTAGAATTTTTCGAACTCTCGAACTTTCGAACCAGTAACGATTATTTTCGCTGAAGATGCCAGCGCAGGAGTTATATTACCTAGAAAATGAACGAATTCTCTCAAAATGAGACAAATAGTTCAGAGATGAATCTGACAACAAACCTCACATCAAAACTTATATTAATGGATGTACTATTGTCTTCCAAAGGCTAAGAACTCATTATTCTTTTATATACGTCTTTCCCTGCGATTGGTAACTCGATGATTTGACTCTTAAGTCAAAACAATCGGTTAAAGTTTGGATTTGTACCAAAAGTAGCTCAAAGAACTGCCTCAAGTTTTCGTTGGACACTAATTTCTATTTTGCGAATTGAAGTCGAGGAAGTCTCCTGATGAGATTTCCTGTAAGTTACTCATAGTTGACCAGTGTTCACTCAATTTTGGAACTGATGAAACGAGAAAACAATCCCATGTTGAACTATCCTTTCTAAATCGTCAGAGATCATTGAAACCTACACCAGAATATCTCATAGTATCTTTATTTGAGAAGGAAGAGAAAAGAAAGAAAGGCTCCTGATGAGATTTCCTGTAAGTTACTCATAGTTGACCAATGTTCACCCAATTTTGGAACTGATGAAACGAGAAAACAATCCCATGTTGAACTATCTTTTCTGTTGTCCTATTAAGTTGTTAGTGGCATGTTTTAGCGTGTTACTGCTTCATGTAAATCGTCAGAGATCATTGAAACCTACACCAGAATATCTCATAGTCTCTTTATTTGAGAAGGAAGAGGAAAAAAAGAAAGGCTCCTGATGAGATTTCCTGTAAGTTACTCATGGTTGACCAATGTTCACCCAATTTTGGAATTGATGAAACGAGAAAACAATCCCATGTTGAACTATCTTTTCTGTTGTCCTCTTCAGTTGTTAGTGGCATGTTTTAGCATGTTGCTGCTTCATGTAAATCGTCAGAAATCATTGAAACCTACCTGCACACCAGAAAATCTCATAGTCTCTTTAATTTGAGAAGGAAGAGAAAAGAAAGAACGTCTCCTGATGAGATTTCCAGTAAGTTACTCATGGTTGACCAATGTTCACCCAATTTTGGAATTGATGAAACGAGAAAACAATCCCACGTTGAACTATCTTTTTTGTTGTCCTCTTCAGTTGTTAGTGACATGTTTTAGCGTGTTACTGCTTCATGTAAATCGTCAGAGATCATTGAAACCTACACCAGAATATATCACAGTCTCTTTAATTTGAGAAGTAAGAGCATTTATGGGGATGTTACTTAAGGCATTGTGGATTATACTCAGGTGGGCAAAGACTTTTTAGCAGCAGTGTACTTCTCCGAAATCAAAGTTAAACAATACTGCTCATACTGTTCTAACCTTTTAACTATACAAGTCTCGTTATCTCGACGACTTATTATAATGGATCCCATTATAATGCATCGAAATTATTCAAATCATGCGATGACAAACAAGATAAAGTGACAACTGGTAATCGATACGATCGATATTACTGATGAATCTCGGCTCGGCTGGTCCAACGATGCGATAGAACCCTCAGATCGAGACGTACTTTTTAACGTTCTGTAACGTATCATGTTATTTAATTGTCTCTTCCACGATGGAAAATATAAGTCGGTTTCTATGATACAACAGTAATTTTTTTGACAATAGTCAATGTTTTTTTGGTAATAAAAATATGGATTATTGCTAAAAAAACTTGTTAACTTAAAAAAAAAAGAATAAAAAGTGAAAAATCGATCCTTACATTAATTTTTAGCACAAACGACAATCTCAACCATTCGGAAAACTACGAAAAAAAAAATCGAAGTATCGGAGTTTCTTTGAGGTATTTTAAGGTTGAAACGTTAGATACAGTTAATATCCTTAGTCTATCTATTATTTGTTATGCCAAGTTATGCAAATATCCCTAATTATGCATTTTGTTACCTTCTTCAGTCAACAATTTCAGTTCGAAAAATTTTTTTAGCACAAACCAATGACTACAACTCGTAAAGGACACTTTGTAGTTCTCAAAACCCTACTTTAATTTTCTGTACGTTCATTATTTCCCGAGTAATTGATAACACAGCTCAACTTTAAAAATGTATTTTGAATGAGAATAGTCATTTCGCGTAGTTTGAGGGTCGCTGATCCGAAATGAGAGTCGAAAATACAAATTTTCGTTTCGACTCGATAAGAAAATGAAAAAAATTAAAAAGAAGGTTGCAATGGTTTTCGATGTGTTTTTTTTTGCGTAGAATGCGATAAAAATACTTTCAAAATTATTGGGGGTAGTTTTCACCCTTATTTTGAGGATTGAAAGTTTAAAATCGAAATTTTGAAAAGTATGACACGATTTTTTTTTCAATTTTTTTTTAATATCCTTTTTTTGTACTTTCGATTAATTTTTAATTCATAATGGGCGTCGACCAAGAACTGGCCCAAAAAACGGCCCAAAGGTGAAAAAGCGTGGTTTTAGCGTATTTTCTCATCCTGGGAGATAGTAAATGGCAGGTGAATAATATATTAAGGTTTTTGGAAAATATATTAGATATTCAATACAGATTTTCAAAAAACAAAATGGTGGATCTAGTATGGTAGTCAACTTTTAAAAAATGGCTAAATTTTGAAATTTAAAAAATACCATCGTATTCTACAGGAAATTTTCTACGCTAGATTCGTAATCAGCGACCCCAAAAACCTTGGAATATATTATTCACTTGCCATTTACTATCTCACAGGATAAGAAAATACGCTAAAACCACGTTTTTTCACCTTTTGGCCATTTGTTGGGTCAGTTCCTGGTCGACGCCCATTATGAATTAAAAATTTATCGAAAGTACAAAAAAAACAGACATTAAAAAAAAAAAAAAAAAAAAATCGTCATACTTTTCGAAATTTCGATTTTAAACTCAATCCTCAAAATAAGGGTGAAAACTGCCCCAATAATTTTGAAAATATTTAATCGCATTTTACGCAAAAAACACATCGAAAACCATTGCAACCTTCTTTTTAATTTTTTTCATTTTCTTACCGAGAAAGATTGAAATTTTAGAGAAACGAAAATTTGTATTTTCTCACCCTCACCATCCCTCTCCTTGTGGCTCAAAAAACCTAAAATTTTAGGGAAGTTAGTTTTTTAGCAAGTACTATCGATTGTGATATGTTTCAAACATATTTTTTTTTGACCTCACCTAGTTGGCGTGAAATGCCCCCATATGCAAAGCGAATGTACATAAAATATAAGCTGCAAGTTAGTTTAATTGCTGTTTATAAAATAGGAACACATAAGATAAGATAGCAATTTATAAGTTTCCGTAAAATACGTTTTTTGAGGTTATGTGTCATTACGAATTTTTTTTCTGAAAAAACTATGCAAGGGATTTAAAAAGACAGGACTTTTTTTCAAATGCTCAAAAATCTTTTTTCCTCCTTGATATATCGCAATTTGAAAATTTTGAGTTTATATCGTATTTTACACAATTCATTCACTTTGCATATGTAAGACCTAACAATTTGAAAATGTGATATCTTGATAAAAAAAAAGATATTTGAGCAAACTCAACGGCATTCGGAAAAGAAAGATTTGCACTTTAAGTTTCAAAACACAAATTTTTTTGAGAAAAAAATTTTTCGCGATGATACATAACCTCAATAATAGGCGAAAATAGGTTTTTTGCACTTTTGGGTTGGGATATTTAAAAAAACCTGTGGACCTTTTAAAAGACAAGAGGAGCTCCAGTTTTATTTTCTTTTCTTTTCTCTACGACCATTTTCTCCAAGTTACAGCTCTTTGAAAACCACCCAAAAATTTAGGATTTTTTATGTCTCTTAATTTCTGCACCTAGTATAACTTACAAAAAGTACTTATATTCTTGTACATTTTTTCTTTTTTACAAATACTCTTAAAACGTTACAATGCTACAACAAACTCTTCCTGTTTGTCGTCCTATCTCCTGAGGTTGTTTTAAATTTGTCTCGAACATTAATGGTTTTCATATTGACATTTAATGTGCTATTTGTATACCATACCGAACTTTATTCAATACCAATTAGTAGTAAAGTTCTTAATAGGTAATAATTTCGGAATAAAAATTCTTAATAAACAATAAATCAACACATAATTTGCTTGAACTGGTTGAAAATCCTTTGAAGACTATTATAGGACTCACCAATCGGGTTTCAATTTTAGATAATGTTGTTTATATACAATTATTTTTTAAAATTATTACTAGTATAAAAAATAATCACCTGCTAAAACTGAAATTTTCAGAAGCTACCAAATAAAGCCTACACAGTGTGTAACAGCCAAATGGAATAAATTAAATATCTACATATGCACAGACGGAAATATCTGTAAAAATTATTAAAAATACATGACATAACGTTGGCTACAATGGACCTACCTTTGGTTACATAAAATTAGAATGGAAAATCAGGGTTAAATATATTATTAACTTATATGATAATCAATATATTTCTTACTGTGTACTGAATTATACAACTTGGAACGTATATTTACATTATATGTTTAGTAAGGAATTACATATTTGACGTAATTTACGTCAGCAGCTTGTCCTAGTGTTTCCAAATAATTGGATTGGAAGGCTAGGCATTTTACAATGGCCAGCAAGGTCACCAGACCTTAATCCCCCATATTTTTTCTTGTGGATATATCTTAAAACTATCATTTACAAAACAAAGCCAGATGTAGATGAATCAAAGAGACGCATTTTTGACCATTACGCCGTAGATGTTAAATATCTTCAGATAACACTTCTATTCTAAATAAGGGTGTTGCCAATTAGGATACAGGATCTCGTGATCAATTTTTGAAACTAATAGGCTAAAAATATTTACAACCAATAAAATCGCTTGACGTGTTTTGACATTTCATTGACAGGTGCCTACATATGGAGATATCAAATTTATTCCATTTGGTTGATGAACGCTGTATATTATATTCTAGAGGTATACGAGGTGTGTAAATTAAGTAAAGAGATGTAAGAAAAGAAGTAGCGCCCGATCTAGAAACACTGCGGAGACGAGACTTGGAAGAACGGTAGGTTAACCTATCAGGTAGGTTAATGCACCTTCAGTACCAGTTTGAACTTATTCGAGTCATTTGTTCTTTGTGACTGTTTTTGTAAACCGGTTTTTTCTAGTGCGTTTTAAAAATGAGTGACATTAATTTTGAGCAACGGTATGCAATCAGGTGTCGATTGAAGGTCGATTGAAGATGCTTGAGGGTCGATTGAAGATGAACCACGCAATGGAAGGCCTTCATCTTCAAGAACCGATGAAAATATCGATATAATGCAGGATCTTGTGCTTTCAGATCATCGGTTGACGACAACAATGATCAGGGGAAGAGTTAAATTCGAATCATACCACTGTTCATCAGATTTTGACTAACAAATTGGTGATGAGAAAAATCTGCGCAAAAATGGTTCCAAAAAGCCTTTCGCAGGAACAAAAGGACATCAGAAGAGAAAGGTGTCTTGACTTTTTGGAATCGATTGAAAATGATTCCCATTTTATGGAACGTGTCATTACTGGTGATGAGACTTGGATGTTGAGACTGATGATGGCGAGAATGGCATACTTCATGCTCTCCAAGACCTAAAAAGCAAGATTGAGCAAGTCGAAGATCAAATGCATGCTGATTTGCTTTTTCGATAGCCAGGGAAAGGTCTACAAAGAGTTTGTGCCTCTAGGCCAAACAGTAAATCAACACTTTTACAGAGAGGTTCTTGAAAAACTTCGAAAAAGGGTCATATGTGTGAGACCAAACATCAAGAACAATTGGATGTTGCATCACGACAATGCGCCTTGTCACACAGCCATTTCAGTAAACGAGTTATTAGGCAGTAAAAACATTCCTGTGGCTCTTCAGCCTCCTTTTTCGCCTGACTTGAATCCTTCTAACTTTTTTATTCCCGAGATTGAAAAATCACCTCGAGAGACGTCATTTTGGAACCACAGAAAATATTCAAACGGCTGTATCCGACCAGCTGAAGGTTATTATGTGAGTTCGAGCACTGTTATGAGGAATGGAAGAACCATCTCCAGCGCTGTACCATTACATAATTTCCACACCTCGTAAATCCATTCGTACAGATTTTTTTCCTTAGGATGATGGATACGTATTGAAAACAATGGTGTTCAAAAACCAAACCTTGAATAATATAAGTACTTTTGGTCCCAACTATCTGATTTAATGTCCTTGAAATCATAAAACGCGAAGACGAAACCGACTGAAGGATATAATCGAATCCAAAACATAAGTACTCCTTACACACTAAGTAAACACAAGAGACAAGCGTGGTTGATTCATAATGAGACTCCATTAAAATTTCACACGTCGGGTTATTTGACTGAACGAAATTTAAATATATAAATACCCACTTAAAGAGCTAATCCATCTTCCTTGTATGAAAAGTGTCAGAGGCAGTCACAGTCTGTTCGCGCGCAGGGCCGAATTTCGTTCTTTGCCGCCTCGGGGACTGTCACACGCCCGGAGTTCATCATTTATTAATTATTTAAATTTATTTTTAGCGGCGCTCAACTGTCTAACGACAAATTGCATAGCATAGCAGATCATAGAACGTCGAGAAATTGTATTTCGATGGTTCATACACCCTTAGAAAAATAATTATCAACTGGATAAATGGATAGATTTGTTTGTATCGCCAAATGATTGCCAATTCAGTAACGGACTTTTGTAATTATGATTATGCAGAGTCAGTGTCAAGATTTTTATATAAATACATACCGCGTGGTACAAAAGTATAAAATAATGGCTTTAACTTTGTTATTTGCAAAGTTAAAAAAAAGTTCAATAGAAAAGTTATTTGGTTCATTACCATGTATGTTCTAAGTTTTTTAGTTTGTTGATATCTTCTTTTGTTTTGTTCCTATGGCAACCAATTTTTTTTTAAATGGCACCCATACTTTTTTTTTCATTATGAAAAAAACATATTTTTCTCTATTCAGTCACAAAATTTTGCAATTTTTGAAAAAAAAAAAATAAGCGAGAAAAAAATTATTTATTACTATTCACTCACAATTAATTAATTAATTTCACAAAACTAAAATTTAGATCAAATTAAATTTAAAGAGTAACAAAGGTAGACTAGATATTAAAAAAAAACAGCTGTACTAAATCAGATGTTCAAACTGAGCTCCGTTGACGGCCAAGCAATGACCTAAACGGTATTTAAATTCTACTGTAGTGGCTCTGTGTAACACCTCTGTAGGTATTCTGCGCATTTCAGCAGTTATTCACACCTTTAAGTCCTCCAAATTACGAGGTCTTTGTTTGAACACACTATTTTAACATGACCTCACGAAAAATCTAAGGGCGTCAAATCCGGAGATCTGGCAGGCCACTCAATAGATCCTCTTCTGCCGATCCACCTGTTTCGAAAAACATGATTTAAGTACTCTCTAACATGTACCGCAAAATGTGGAGGAGCTCCATCTTGGAAGAAAATTGTGAGATCTTGTGAGATCTAATGTTCTGCAATCTAAGGCTGTGATCGCAGGTATGACCTGAGTTTGTAGCAGTTGAAGATATCGATCAGCGGTAAGGGTTCCATCAAGAAAAAAATGGGCTTATGATATGTCCTCGTATAATGCCTGCCCACACATTTACTTTTTGCGGATATTGTGTGTGTGCTTCTTGCACCCAGTGTGGGTTCGCTCTCGCCCAATACCGACAATTATGTCGATTTAATGTGCCGTTTAGCATAAAGGTCGTTTCATCTGAGAATACAATATTTGAAGCAAAATTCTCATCTGCATTAGGTACATCGTTCCATCGTGTACTCATAGAAATCCATCCGTCTATCAAAATCATCTTCATTCAATTCATGTATTAATTGAAGCTTTTAAGGATGAATTTTTCTTTTTTTTTTTTTAATTCTAGGCACAGAAACACGGCTAATTTCTAAATTGTCTGCGACTTCCCTCGTTGACACTTGTGGCGTTTCTTCAATTGTCAAGAGAACATTTAACGCTTTTTCCTCACTTGCTGCTGCCAAGTTTGTTCCTCAGGCTCTGACTGACAATCAAAAACAATATCGAGTTGAAACATGTCGTGCTTTGAAACAATAGCTTGAAACTGATCCAGATTTTCTGTCAAATGTCTGGTGATGAGTCATGGTGTTACGGTTACGACCCAGAAACAAAGCAACAGTTAAGCCAATGGAAAAGGCCATTGTCACCCTGTCCAAAAAAATGTCGTCAAAACAAAGATATCACAAGAAAAGTAAAACTGCGATGTTTTCAAAAAAACGGTGAATAACTTTTGAAAGTTCTTGAACTACATTACAACATCTGTCTTATTTTATCCTTCAGTTAGATCTAACTTCCTTCCTTGTTTCTTGGCTGGCTATTTATTTCATAATACACCCTGTGTATAAAATTACGTAACTTAGCATAATATGTATAATAACAATATAACAGTAAGTACAACATAACTAGTGTTAAGTTTATTGATATAGCACTAATATTAGTAATCAATGTACCAGTAATTCCACTATACAGTATGAGTAAAGCCGACATCGGCCGGTTGCGAAAAAAGGACAAAGTCTACACTTCTCGTTCTAATGACTAACGTAGCGTGGTGAGAAGGCCGGTCTTACGCCTTCACTACCTTCATGCAGTTACTTCTTATCTGTCGTGTCACTTCTGTTTGTCCTTTTTCATAACTGGCCGATGTCGGCTTCACACACACATACATACACTCAACATCCACATATCCGAACTCCAAATTTCCGAACTCACGATATTTCCGAACTTTTCCTCACGATATTTCCGAACTTGTACTTCCACACAACCGAACTTGTCGCTGATTGCTTGACGACAAAAAACCGCGAAATTTGAAATGAGAAAAAAATGTAAACACAATAATGCGATTGTTATCAAACATTTCGATTGTCACAGAATTCAGCAAAGAGGAAATCGCCCTCCCTCAGCAGCACACCTGAGACAGGTTCTACAAGAGTTCTTCTTTGTACAAACCAGTGGAAAACACTTCTTTCAAATGGCGTATCATAAGTACCGGTGCACTTTTTTGTGTCAATCCGTCCCACTCAATTTTCGTCTTTTTTCAACTTCCGACAAGTAAATTTCTTTTTTCCCAAGAATTTCTGCCACTGACGATTTACAAATATTGTACATCTTACATAGATCAACATTTTTAACACCATTTTTTGCGTGATTTATCAGATCCAGCTTTTGCTCCAAGGTTAGCCTCTTAGCAGGCTCTTTTCTCTGCAAATAAACAGTACAATAATGTTTGTTTTGTATCACGGTTTTCTTAGAAATACATATTTTCTCATCATTTTTCATTTCAGTTTTAAATTATTATAGGTTACGTCAACAAAATGTTCAATAAAACAAACCTTTACTTTGAATTACAAAATAATTACCTGCATCACTCTCTCCTTTGCACCTGATATTTTTTTTTGTTTAAAAAAACGTTCTTTTTATTAACATGTACACATGTATGTATGTATTACATTTGCATAAAAACCTCGAAAAACAAAGAAAGGCACTAGAATGAGCCAGAAAAACCCTTTGCGCATGCGCCAGCAGTTGGGTTATCCCGAGGTGACGAGAGTTCGGAAATGTGGAAGTTTGCGGAACGGAAAAGTTCGGATATGTGGATGTTGAGTGTATATTTAAGTCAAGTCTCTTAGTGACACCTGTTGCATGCATACCTCTTGCGTGGGGGTGGTAAGCGACGTTGTCACATTGTCTCACATAAGCAATTTCCTAACAGATTTCTTTTCTTAATTTATCTACTAGATTACTCAATAAGTTCGTAGGTTGATATATAGATGGCGCCACTAATGACAAATCCATATGATTTTTAGATATTGCCAACTTTGAACCGATATGTTTCACAATTTCTTGACATTCCGACCATTAGTTTACATTGGTTTTAGAGACACTACTTTTGTAATTTTCGAAACAATCGAAAAACATGAATTTTTTGTGTTGGTAAACCATCGTTTTTTACTGGGAAAAAATACCGTTCAAGCAAAGCAATGGCTTAACAAGTGTTATTCGGATTCTGCTCCATCAAGACAGATGGTGGAGAAGTGGTTTGCTGATTTTAAATGCGGTCGTACCAACAGCGATGATGCGGAACGCTCTGGTCCCCTAAATTCGGCAGTTGTTCCAGAAAACATAAAGAAAGTGCACAAAATCATTTTAAAGTGAAGTTGCATGAGATAGCTGACACCTTAAAGATATCAGAAGGCAGTGTATTCATTTTTTACAACGACATTTGTCCGTGCGGAAGCTATGTTTGAAGTAGGTACCGCGTTTGCAACTGTTTAGGCGAAGTAAAAATGATTTTTTCATGCGATATGTGACAATGGATGAAATAAGGATCCATCACTATATTCTAGAGTCAAATCGACAGTCAGTTGAGTGGGCAGCAACCGGCGAAAGTTGTCCAAAGCGACCAAAAACACAAAAGTCGACTGGGAGGTTATGGCGTCCCTATTTTGGTATGCGTATGGTACAATATTCATCGACTATCTTCAAAAGGAAAGAAGGATCGTTAGTGACTATTAAATTAGTTTGCAAACGCAATAATAATTAGCACATTTAGTGCGTTTGAAGAACGAAATCGCGAAAAAACGGCGCCAAATGAAGAAGAAAATAGTGCTCCTTCACCAAGGCAATGCACCCACTCACAATTCGATCGCAATAATGGCAGAATTACACGAATTGCACTTCGAATTGCTTCCACATCCACCGTATTCTCTAGATTTAGCCACCAGCGACTATTAGTTGTTCGCAAGTCTCAAAAAAATGTTCGCCATAAAGAAATATGGCTCCAATGAGGAGGTGATAGTAAGGCATAGAAATATTAAAGAAGCATTGGAATGAATGTATCACTCTTGAAATAGACTATGTTGAATAAAGTCTTTATAAACCTCATTTTTCACATAGCCCCATAAAAAGTCAAGTGGTCAGGACTTCTTATAGGTCAATTTTTATCTATCTTTAACATCGATACGTTCTTGGACGATATTTTATTGCTTTAACCTTTTGAGCTCAACTTTCAAATTGAAATTTTTTGGTAATATCAGAAAAACTATAGACATATATATGATATGACACATTATATTGCTGAAATCAGGAAAACATGAGGATTTAGATTTTTCAGTGATATATAGAACCTTTCATTAAAAAAAAGTTAAGTATAATCACTGTAATAATTCATTTGTTTTGAAGATCACACTTTTTTTATAATGATATAAAAAATCTTGATAGATAATGATTATTACTAATAGTATAATTTTTGAATCGGTCCATAAATCTCCAAGTTCCTACAAGTACCGTCATAGAAAATATTCTACAATGCCAGAATTTCCCACGTCGAAGTTGTACCAAAAACACGCTTACCCTTGACTTTCCAGCAGATAATCCCAGGTTTTTGAAAGAAGCACACACAAACAAACACCCCGAAACTCATCGAAACCGTCATGAAACCACTGAATCAATTGACACTCGATAGTAAAGTTTTTCTTTTCAGTTTTTTGTTTTTTTTTTTGAACGCAGCTCGCTTTCAGCAGAGCAACCGCGAGGCAGGAACACAGGAAGGACTGAATTTGCGGGCCGACGACGCGACATGCAGACCTTCAGACGAGACGGGCCGAATGGGCCGCGGACCGGCCGTCAACAGGTGGCCATATTGGCCGGATTGGGATAGGTAGGGGAGAGAGCGAGTTTCGGGACCGCCGCCGCTGCCGCCGCCGACGCGACGACGATCCGGCTGTACCCTAATGGGCTTTCAGTTGGCGGGAAGGTCGCGGTTTCTACGGTTTCCACTGCGGCGTTTGCCGCCCCGTTTAATAACGAGTGTCGTCGGATTTCGGGACGCCGAAAAGAACACTGAAATGACGCACTTTCCACTGATGCAATTTCTGCCTGCAATTCGATACAGTAACTTGGATTTACAGCGTGACTTTTTTAAGTGTACTGTCTCGATTGAATATTCTATTAACCCGTTTCGGCCGAAAACGCCACTCCCGGTACATCGCTGTTCAGCGCCTAATACTGTTTGCGACAGAAAAATTTGACAGGACATATTTTTGAAGTTTAAGACGTGCCCTTTCCAATGGTGACCATGAAATTATTAATTATGAAAAAAAAGCAGTTTAAAGAAAACACGATTTTTTGCACATTTTTTTAAATAAAATTTTCAAGGGGCTTCCGGTCTGCAATGGACCTGGAATCTTACTAACCGGTGGAATAAATATTTGAACTTTAAGTATACGTGGTAAAGATCGATTTTTTCCCTTATGCGTTCAAAATGCGCCTGAACTGCAAAATTTTTTGCGTAAAAATTCAACAATTTTTTATTGGAAAATGATGCATTTTTCCAATAAAATGTCAAGAATAAAAAGTTCTTAAAATGACTCAAAGAATGCACTGAAATTTTTTCAAAATTTTAGCAACTTTTTGGATTTTGCAAGCTTTTTTTCTCGAAAACAATGCGTTTTTGCTATAAATTGTCAAGAATAAAAAGTTCTTAAAATCACCCAAAGAATGCACTGGAATGCATCAGAATCAGAATTCAGATTTCAGAATCTTTTATCCGATTTTTTTTAAATTTTGCAAAAATTGACTATTTGCAAAATCCAAAAAATTGCTCCAAAAATTTTGAAAATTGCAGTGCATTCATTGAGCGATTTTAAGAACTTCTTATTCTTGACAATCTTTTGTAGAAGTGCATCATTTTCCAATAAAAAATTCTTGAATTTTTATGCAAAAATTTTGCAATTCAGGCGCCATTTTGAACGCATAAGGCAAAAAATCGATCTTTGAACCACGTATACTTAAAGTTCAAACATGTATTCCACCGGTTAGTGATGTTCCAGGTCTATTGCAGACCGGAAACCCATTGAAAATTTAATTTAAAAAAAATGTGCAAAAAAATGGTTATTTTTTATTAAACTGCTTTTTTTTTATTATTAATAATTTTTTGGAGGAATTTCGTGGACACCATCGGAAAGGGCACGTCTTAAACTTCAAATATATGTCCCTGTCAATTTTGCCAATAACAATTTTTCTGTCGCAAATAGTATCAGTTATGAGGCGCTGAAGGGCGATGTACCGGGAGTGGCGTTTTCGGCCGAAACAAGTTAAAATATCGTTTTTGATAAGACATTAACTGCACAACCTCTAGTATTACATCACTCATTAAGTCCGTAAGATAACTAATAAAACAACAACTTTTAGGCAAAATTCGACTTTATTCATCAACATAGTCTCCTTCAAAAGTGATACATGCATTCCAACGCTTCTCTAACATTTTTATGCCTTTATTTATTATCTAATTTTAATTTTATAGGAACATTTTGTTTCCCAAAATTAAAATGGCCATAACTTTTTGAAACAAAAATATTTTGTAACAAATCGAAAAACGTCTCCTTATATTTGTTTCTAGATTATGAAAAAAAATATACTGCAAATATTCCACAGAGCGTTACCGATAACCCAGGGAGTGCTCCAGTGTTTTTGAAAAATTTTTTCGCAAACTTTGCTGACGGTTTTTTCACTATAAATCCTTTCTGTAAGAGGTGTATAGTCATCATCTAAAAAGTGAAGTGGGTCCCATGCGTCGTTTTCAAGATATGGCTAACTGAAATATCACGCACCGCCACTGGTCCACTCAGATGACTGCCGATTTGACTCAAATGAATTCATGAATTCATTTTTATTTATAATGATAATACGCAAACACAGCCACAAGCGATAGTCTGTATACTGGTGCGAAACGACAACTGGTCGCATTATGTGGCCTGTTCTTAAATGTGCGAACAGCGCCAGCAGTTCGAGCTAGTTTAACTTCAATTTAAGTAGCTCCAAGTGCAAACCTGGAATACAAATCTACGGGATCTTATTAGCAAGATATTTACGTAAGGAACTCATTTGTATTTTCTAAGTATTATTTAAAATAATACATTGACTTGACCCAAAAGAAAATAAATTAATTATTTGAAATTCAAATTTTTTTACTCATATTGGAACACAAAAGGGGGTAAGAAATAAAGTAATAAAAGATCAATTAATTTATTCAATATTTTTTTTACCAAAAAGTTAAAAAAAGGTTTTCTGAAATTTATCTCAAAAGGTATTAAAATATATATTTAATAACACATTAAATTATTTAATCTTTCCCCAAATAGTAGCCTAATGATACTTGTATATTTTAAATTGTCATTCATCTTACTTTACTAACGATATTAAAAATAATTAATGAGTATTTTTTTAATTGCTGGGATATATGTGGGTATTTAAAATAAATTTGACATACAGTAATACAGACAAAAATGTGGCTGTTAGATAATAGCAATAACTCGAGAGAACATTTATTTTCTTCAATTTGACTTAAAAATATTTTAATAAAACTGACTGGCAGCGTTGATATGCAACCAAACATATACATCATTCGTACACCGTGTTAGGTGGTAGTATTTGTTAGGAAAAAAACTCGTAACCAATATATGCATCCAACTTATTTGAATGACTTCAAATTTTACTACAACTAAATTCAACTTTTTAATCAGAAAATATTTTTTATGTGTTAAAGAAAACAGCCTTTATTCACAATTATTTAAAATAATTACATTACCAATTTTTGGAATAATTATTATTTATTCAATTATCTATTAGACTATGTTAGGACACATTTACTCAAAAGCTTCCGCATTGCCTAGTAGACTCAAACTTTAATGAAATTAATGTAGCTATGTTTACTTCCAACCTCTTTTAAGCCCAAGTGCAGACACCGACCAACCATTATAGTTTTATTAACTTTTTATTTTAATGGAACAGTTTTCACATCGCTATAATAATGTCGTCATCTTTGTCGAACCCATTCATGCGACTATGGTCCCGACAATGTCCAATGGCGTCTTCGAGGGCCTTAACGAAGTATTCAACTACGTCGGGTTTTGCATTCTGTGCAAGAAAGCCCACCCTAACAACTCCAGCTCCAGCTGTTGGTCCAATTCCGAAACCAATCTCTGTTTCGTACCTGGAAATGTTCAGAATGGCAGAAATAATGGCAAGTTTAGATGGCAAAATCTTCGACACTGTTTTATTGAGTTTTAAGTTCATCAATTTCAAATTATCTTTGAAGACCTACATATATTCCTTCTAGCTATACTTTTTCAACTAACCTCTCATAGAGGTAGTCCAGCAGCACTGTCATCTTCACATCTTTGGGTAAAACTGCACAGGTGACCCCGAATAGTCTGTTTTCGGGTTTCTCCACGAAATGTTTCATTCCTAATTTTGGTAGCTGACTGACGAAGAGGTCGGTACATTTTTTGTGGCGTTCCCACGCATTTTCTAAGCCTTCTTCGCAGATCTCCTCCAATGCTTGTCTCACCGCCGCCAACATGGGGGACCCATAGGTGTAGTGGTATCTAAAAGGTTATTAAGTCAACTGGTAACATGTGATCTTAGGCTTTGGTGAGTCTGGCTAATCAACAACCTCTACAAACCCATCAGACTTATATTGCTACTATGACGATACACAATCTAAAAAAAATACTTGAAACGACTAGAACTTACTTTATGGGCTTGTCAAAACATTTCCATGAGTCAGCAAGGGAAAGCATATCGAATATATACGGGGGTGGCCACTTCTTTTGCTGCATACGTTTGCTGCAAACATATGTTACTATAAAGTTTAATATGTATAGGGCTAGACAGGAAGAAACCGCTTTACGCGGAACGCCCGGTATATGCAATAATAAATAAATGCAAAATAAGAAAAAAGTGGAATTGAAAGTTAGATCTGCCAAATTGGACTTAAGTTTTGTAACATTTACTTAAGTTATTTTTTTACTGCTCTGAAATATAATATACATACTGAGCTTCAGCGCTAAAAGTCATTAAGGTCATTCCTGCTGGAGCTCCCAAACCTTTCTGCGATCCACCAGTTATCGCGTCTATTTTCCATTTGTCTACAAAGATGGGGACGATTCCAAGACTAACTATAGCGTCTACTGCTAACAGGCAGTTATACCTGTAACATATTAAATGTATTTCTTAATGGTGTGTATCAAATTAACAGTAGATACCAAACTGCATCCATAAATAGTGTTTTTAGGCCATATTTTAATTATTATAATTTTTTGGGCCTTAAACAAAAACATTTTTTTTGCCTATTTCTAATTAGTTATAAATAAAATTTAAATTGCTTATATTAGTTATAAAATAACTGGAGTCATTGTCATTTCGTTCACAATGGTTTAAACACTACGATGTTTGACAACTTATTGTAATTTCCAAACCTAACTGATTCTGAACAACTGTAGTAAAAAAGTGATGTTTGTTTTTTATTTTGTTTTCGAGTACATTGAAACTGACTTGTGGCAGATGTCAGCTAAGCCGTCCAAAGGCTGCAGAGTACCACCAGACGATTCTCCGTGAGTCACAAATAGTGCAACAGCCTTGTGTTTAACTATCTGTTCTTCAAGTTCTTCGTAACTGTATACTTCTCCAGGTGGTTTTGTCAACTCCACAACGTTGAGTCCTGTAAGATCAAAAACTCTTAAGTTTCAGAAACTACACAATTCAATAAATCGAGAGTTAAACGGGGGTAACACTACCTTGTGGGGTTAAAATCAAGGCTTATTTTCTCGAATTTATTGTAGAAAGGCAAAACAATTTATTGAAATTAGGTTTTTTAGACATCATTACACATCTCTTAAGTACACAAAAATATTTTTTAAAGTCATTTAAAAACAAAACGGCGGCACAACAGCTCTCGGAATGAAACATCTTTTTTTATGACCTCCCTGGCCGTAAACTTACAGGTCGCAATTGTGCATCTAGAACAAAAAACCAAAAAGGTTTTGATATTACATCGAAAAAATCTAGTGAACGACCGTAGAACTTTTCAAAATATTGATTTTAAAAAAAAGGCGTCAGTTTAAAGAAAAAAACACATTTTTTCGCAAAAAATCTGCCGAAAATCGGCTATAAAATCGGTAAATTTTCATAAAACAAAAAGTTCTACGGCCGTTCACTAGAAAATGTAATTTTTTAGCTGCAGTTTTTCGATTGTCGATTTTTTGAATTGTCGATTGGTTGAAAATTGTAGGTGCTAGCTTTACAGTCATCTCTAAAAACATAGTTTCGAGAAAAACACTTTTAAGGTTTCAAGTTTTTCTGGCGTTAACAGAAAATTACTTTAGGAAATCATTAAATACCTAAGGAGGAATTACTTCAAGAAATGGTAACCTAAAAATACACAACTATCTCCTAGGTCAAAACCATATAGTTGTGTGAGAAAATTTGAGACAGTTTGGCGACACTTTTACTTGATTGCATCACTTATTGGAATCATGAAAAGTCAGATAAAGAGAAAATATAAACATTGGTTTTAAATTTTATGCAATCAAAATACGATCAACATTCGATACGATCTGCAATTCAACAGATAAAAATTTTAGATACCGAATTAAAGGTTTTAAATTGTTATTTTTAGATTACTTCATTTATTAATTTATTATGAATATTAATCATTAACATTAATCATTTTAATCCAGTCTCAAAATATTGTCCAAGAATTACTTCTCTCTTATTCGTTCTATACCTAACATTATTTTGAAAACAACCACAATTCCACCACCGTTGTCTATGACCCAATAGTTAGGAAAATCACTGACAAGTCATTAGGTACCCAGAAAACAATTGTAATCTATGTAAAATTGTAATTTGGTGATGCTCGTATTTTGAAAACGATTTTCTTGTCAAATGCTGCTTGAGAAGCAGCCAATAGCCAAAAAAATACTGCATATATTTTTCCAAAGTGAACAAGGCTTCTCAAAATAAAAAAAAATATTCAATGATTCATAGCGTGCTACACACAACAGACTGTTATACTGGGTGGTCTTCCGGGAACTGCATCGATCGATTATGGGAAAATTATAAGAAATCATAGAAAATTTGGTGACATACTAAGGTTATACCGGAAGTAGATGTCAACTTTGTTATTTTAAATGGAATGCCCTATATATTAATACATTTTTAGATTCTATGGTAAATTCTAAGAATATTTAATGTATAATGTCCTATATCTAAGTTTAAGCGGTTTTGAGATATTTAAGTTTTTATGTCAAAAATGACGTCTACAGGCCCTAAGATAATTACCAATTTTCCTATAAGAAAGCCTTTATTATTCAATTTGGGTCGGATTCCTTGTTGAAAAGGATCCACTTTAATGGATTTTTTTGTAATATTTTGATAACTATAATTACAGGATGTTCAAAAAATGAGATCAAAAATGAAATTGAGAGAAATGCCAAAAATCAATTTTTTTCAAAGCGAAACCCCCAATTTTCATAATTTTATCTTATTTAGCATTAAAAATAAGGGTAAGTTTGTATGTTGTTTATTCGAAAAATTTGTAGTTTTGAAAATATTGCCAATTTAAATTATTTTAAAATATTTTCAAAACTACAAATTTTTAGAATAAACAACTTTATACAAACTTACCCTTATTTTTAATGTTAAATAAGATAAAATTATGAGAATGGGGGGTTTCCATTTGAAAAAATTGATTTTTGGCATTTTTCTCAATTTCATTTTTGATCTCATTTTTTGAACACCCTGTAATTATAGTTATCAGAATATAATAAAAAAATCTGTTAAAGTGGATCCTTTTCAACAAGGAATCCGACCCAAATTGAATACTAAAGGCTTTCTTATAGGAAAAATTGGTAATGATCTTAGGGCCTGTAGACGTCATTTTTTGACATAAAAACTTAAATATCTCAAAACCGCTTAAACTTAGGTATAGGACATTATACATGAAATATTCTTAGAATGTACCATTGAATCTAAAAATGTATTAATATATAGGGCATTCCATTTAAAATAACAAGTTGACATCTACATCCGGTATAACCGGAAGAGTGATTAGCGTGAAAATATTTTAGGCGTATTCCCCCATCGACCTTAGTATGTCACCAAATTTTCAGATTTTTACTAATTATATTTTTCCCATAATCGATGGATGCAGTTCCCGGAGGACCACCCTGTATAGTCTGTTGTGTAAAGACTTACTGTATCTTCTGGCCATGTCAGCCACTTTGACACCCCAGACTCCAGCCGTTGCCACAATCACCGTATCGCCAGGATCAGCGAGGTTTGTCACCATGGCTTCATTGCCACCGTTGCCACTACTCTGGACCACAAGAGTCATTGGATTTTTCGTCTGAAATAAGTACTTCACCATCTTTTGGACCTCTTCACATAACTGAAAGTCAAACAGTAACCGACAGAAAATAAAGTGAACTTAATACTTAGTTTTAAACGCAATTGGCAAACAAATGTATTCAATATAATACTAAATTTTTGCTCCCCTACAAACACAAAAAAAAATCTGGTTTTGGACTTATTCAGTCTTTAACTTCAGTCTTTAAATGTCAAGATGTTTTTTTATGTTTCATCTCTAGACCCCAATCATTTAGACATTGATAACCTCACGACATCACAACACAATACATCTAAATTAAAAAAAAATGTTACTGAATGCTGTGAAACATTATAATACTGTTACGAACGCTGGGCCAGTCCGCCCCTGCCTGCTTCGATAATCCAGCCAACTGAACGTCGATGACGTACGCGGGCAGCGCCCGCGTCGAAAGTCGCGGCGGCTCGCGAAGTCGAACTGCCCGGAAGCTTCTCGCAGAGACGCGATACTTCTATAGGTGGATATAACGCGGGGTTTCGACGCGGGACGAACAGTTCTATTTAAATATCGGCGCGGCGTTCCGTGCAAGGCTCGAATATAAATTGTATATTAAAATAAATTAGTATAGTTAAATAGTGTTAGTGTAGTAGTTGTATTAGTGTAAATAAATAGTGTTAGTTTAAATGTACGAGTTTAATTTTTCACACCTCGCGAACCCGAAATAAATAAAACGTTACAATACCTTAGACAGCAGGTTAAACCAGTATTTCGTTTTCACATTGCAACAAAGTTTTTAGCAAACGAATTTATTTTCATTACTTTTTTTTTGCAATTACTTAATTGCTTTTTTAAAATCATTGTTTATTATATATCTGTCAGCTAGTTTGGCATTTATAAATGTAAACAGATAAAATAATTTTAATATTGACTTCAATTTTAATATTGAAGGGCAATCGATATACCAAAACACCAAACACAACAATTTAAAAATTCCTCCACATATCAAATATCCCAAGAATATAATAACATCCCAGTCTCTCTTCATGGTCTCTCTAGCTGTATTTAAAAGAAAACTATTTAATATAATCTTCAATGACCAATGTGCAAAGTTAAATACATGTTAGTTTATTTAAACCGGAAACAACTTATTAGGTTTTTTTATGAGGGACAATTTGTACAAAATTGTACTTGTATAGCAGTTTAAATTTACAGTTTTTCTTTGCTACCTTTGTATAAACAAAAAATGATATATTCATTTTCTTACGACTTTGTGGAAGAAGAGCTTAAACTGAACAAAGAACCTTTTGGCCCACTTTTGGTATAATCTGTTTTTTTCCTTATTTATTATTATTTGTTAATTTTCCTGATTATATTGTAAACCATTAACGGCCAATAAAACACATTATTATTATTATTATAAGTTTAATTTTGTTCAGAGTTTTGATATCACTAATAGAATAAAGGCTCTAGCCTTACCTTAATAAAGACTCTGCTAGGAGGAGGCAGAGGTTCAAACATCATCGCACTTAACACTTTCCTGGACACATTGCAGGGCCCTGGACCTAGCTGTCGAAGGGCTGGCAAGTTAAAAATTTTACCACCCTTTTCCAGCGGGTTCGAGTAGTCCAGTTTGAGAGACATTACGCTACTTGAGATATTTTGTTACTGAGGCACACCAGTAATCCTATCGTTATTTCACAATGTAGATTACGTCGTCTTAATTATCATATCAAGCAATATTTAATGTTTGTTTTGACATTGTTAACTATACTTTCATAAAGCTATTCAAAAATGAATGCGATAACTGTGTAGTAAAAGGTACAGGGTGATCGAAATATCATAGGAAGTAAATTTTTCGCAGAAAAGGCTAAGAGAATTTTTTTTTGAAAAGTAAATCAGTTCTATTTACCATCATTCAAAATTAAGACAATAATAAGAAATATGTCTTAAAGACGCTAAGCGTCGCGACGCCTCAATCATTTTTACTTTACTGTTATAAAGGTATATTAATTACCTATGAGTTCTTTTTCTATTTAACATTTTTTTATTTCTTGAATATTTGAAAAGTTATGGTCGATTTATTACTGAGTGCCCTATCTGTTTTTCTCGTAAATTGCTAGTTAAATGAATACAATTTCTGTATAAGAGTATATCAATTTACTTTTTTTAGCAATATATCTACCTATATTTATGACTTTGCAAAAATGTTGCATTTGTTTTGTATACATTTTTTTCACATTTTAAATACTTCCTCTACAGCAAATATTACAACATTAAAAATTGCATTTTCCGACGCTATTGCTCGTTCAACTTATACAATAATATACAAAAATAAATGCGTTTTCAACTCAAATTGTTGTGCATAACATATAATTTGTCTTTATTCGAATTCAGAAAATAATAAGAATTACTTTCAAGATATAAGGCATCAAGAGAACTAAATTTGAAATAAAATGAGATATTTTCAAAACGTATTAAATTTTACTGTTATAAAATCTTAAACTCGCAAGACTTCAATCTTGGTTTTTTTTAAAGTCTGAAATTTAGACATAGACTATTTAGTAGTTGATAATATTTTTATATGGATGTTTTAGTAGACCAAACAAGATTTTGGGAATCGGCCATAACTTTTGTAATAATGAAAATGTAAAAAAAGATACATATATTGCTAAAACGAAATCGAAGCATGGCGATTCTTAGCATTGTTAAGCTATACTTTTTATTTATGTCTTAAAACGCAGAATATTCTGGCTTTTGTAAAGGCAAGTTAATTGATATTCTCTTTACAAGAAATATATTCATTTAGCTAGCCGTTTATGAGAAAAAAAGATAATGCACTCAACAAAAGTCGACTATAACTTTTTAAATATTCAGAATACAAAAAAATGGTAATAGAAAAAGAACTCATAATATACCTTTGTAATGGTAAAGTGAAAAAGGTGTTGCTGAAAAAACATTCGACTATGTGAGAAGATATCGCTAAAGTATTAAAATTTTCAAGAAACCGTGAATAACTCAGCTAGTCAGATATACGAGGTGTGTAAATTAAGTAATGCGAGATTTTTGAATTTTTTTTTTCGAATAGAATTAGAATTCAGTATTGTCCTTCAAAATAACTTCCTTGGGAAGCCACACAGTGCTGGAAACGGTTCTTCCATTCCTCATAGCAGTGCTGGAACTATTCTGGAATAGCCTTCAGCTGGTCGGTTACAGTCGTTTAAATGTTTTCTATGGTCCCAAAATGACGTCATTTGAGGTGATTTTGATGATCAATCTTGTGAAGAGAAAAAAGTCACAAGGAGTCAAGTCAGGCGAATAAGGAGGCTGATGAGCCACAGGAATGTTATTACTGGCTAAAAACTCGTGTTTACTAAAACGGCTGTGTGACAAAGCACATTGTCATGATGCAACATCCAGTTGTTCTTGATGTTTGGTCTCACACGCATGACCCTTTTCTGAAGTTTATCAAGAACCGACGATCTGAACGCACAAGATCCCGTATTCTATCGACATTTTGATCGGTTCTTGAAGATGAGGGCCTTCCGCTGCATGGTTTATCTTCAATCGACTCTATTCCTTCTGAGAATGGCTTAAATCACCGAAAAAAGTGGGCTTTTGAAAAAACACTGTCTCCGTAGGCGTGTTGAAATTTTGCAACAGTATCCGTTGCGCTATGTCCAAGTCTGAAACAAAACCTGATAGCACACCATTATTCAAAATTAACCCTTTAACGCCCAAGTGCATTGTCAAGAGACATGAAATTAGAGTTTCATATTATTGATAGAAAAAATAAAGAAAAAACAATTAAAACCATGTATTCCTATGTTTTCGAGGTCGCTCTTTGGGATGGAATCGTTAAAATTTGCAAAAAGAATGATGTAACCTTCAATTTTTTGACAAAAACTATTAAAGAACGCGATTTTTTTCAAGATTCTTTTTTTTAAATCGCAATTTCAGCTATGGTATCGTCCTTTATACTACTCAAAAAACAAATACAACGTGCACTCGAAACGTGTACTTGAAGGAAACGCAATGAGAACAATTTAATTATCTCATTTTTGAGGTTAAAATAATTAGATATGGCAAAATTCAAAGGGTGATATTTCTCGTTTTTTACCAGTTTGCGGGATCATTGACGCAAAAGAAGAATTTTGAAAAAATTATTGGTACTTCAGGGGTTTTTGGGGTCGCTGATCAGAATTTTAAAATTCAAGATAGCGGATCCAATATGGCCACCATCCCGAACCAAAATTTCAAATTTTTCGATTATTTTGCCTCAAACTTTGTAAACCAGGGGTTTTCGGAGACGCTAATCACGATCCCGATGTCAGAATTTCATTATTCAGGATTTCGAAATTTGCTTCAAAATGGCCGCCATGTCATATCTATATCTACCATCCTGAATTTTAAAATTCTGACATCGGAATTGTGATTAGCGACCCCGAAAACCCCTAGTTTACGAAGTTTGGGGCAAAATAATCGAAAAATTTGAAATTTGATTCGGGATGGTGGCCATATTGGATCCGCCATCTTGAATTTTAAAATTCTGACACCAGAGTCGTGATCAGCGACCCCAAAAAACCCCAAATGATACCAATAATTTTTCAAAATTCTTTTGCGTCAATGATCCCGCAACTGGTAGAAAATGAGAAATATCACCCTTTGAATTTTGCCATATCTAGTTATTCTAACCTCAAAAATGAGAAAATTAAATCATTCTCATTGCGTTTCCTTCAAGTACACCTTGTTTTTTGAGTAGTATAAAGGACGATAACATAGCTGAAATTCCGATTTAAAAAAAAAAAGAATCTTGAAAAATCGCGTTTTTTAATAGTCTTTGTTAAAAAATTGAAGGTTACATCAATTTTTTACAAATTTTAACGATTCCATTCGAAAAAGCGACCTCGAAAACATGGGAATACATGGTTTTAGTTATTTTTTCTTTATTGTTTCCATCAGTAATATGAGCCTCTAAGTTCATATCTCTTGCAGTGCACTTGGGCGTTAAGGGTTAATGTCACTCATTTCTAAAACACACTAGAAAAAAACGGTTTACGAAAACAGTCACGAAGAACAACCAAATGATCGTAACAAGTTCTAACTCGTGGTGAAGTTGCATTACATGTTGCTAGATCGGGCGCTACGTTGCCAGTCTCATTACTTAATTTACACACCTCGTATACTCTGAGGATTTCCCTTTAATATGAATCCGAGAACTTTGAAAAGGATTTATTATTTTCGGAGTTATTCACGTTTTTTTTTTTGAAAACATCGCAAATTTACTTTTTTACCGATACTTTTGCACGCCACTGACATATCGCCTTCAACTTATTAGACGCAAAATTTCGCAAGCTGTATCCTTTCAAGCTGATAACTTCCTAACGGAAGAAAAAAGTCTATCTTGTAGTACAAAAAATATCAGAATTTAAGCAACCTTCGTATTCAGTATTCGTATATCATTGAGGTTATTTATTTGTTAAAACGATAATAATTATCGAATACAAATTTTAACATATATTACTTTTAGCATTGCTGAGGATCATAAATATGTATATATACTATTATTTGTTTGTACTTAAGCTAGAGCCATGACAGCTCCTAGTAAAATAGTTTTGTTGAATCACTTAATAAAGATAATCTAGTAAAATCCAAAAACTATAACAAATATTTAAAGTGGTGTAAACACCTATTGTTTCACGATGAATAAATAAAATATTTTACAGTATCACTAAATATTTAATACAAGCCACTATTTGCTCAAAGGAACTTGGGTTAATTTAATGTTACTGTTACGAACCCTGGGCCAGTCCGCCCCTGCCTCCCTCGATACCAGCCGACCGCGTCGTCTGATAGACGTATGTGGAAGCGCCTGGAGAGATCGCGGCGGCTCGCGAAGTCGAACTGCCCGGAAGCTTCGAGATATGTCCGTAAGGAGATATAACGCGGGGTTTCGACGCGGGACAGTTCAGTTCCTATTTGAATACCGCCGCGGCTTTCCGTACAACGCTCTAATATAAATTGTATAAAAGTAAATTAGTGTAGTTAAAGTGTTAGTCCGTAGTTGTAGTAATTAAATAAATAGTGTTAGTTTAAAAGTGCGAGTTTAATTTTTCACACCTCACGAACCCTTAAATAAATAAAACGTTACATTACAAATGTAACACTACAATGTATCTACATATTATCTGTTTATTATATCACCACATCATCTGCATTTTTTTTATCTTGTTTTTCTTACGATCATCGCGACAATAGCTGATTCCATCTTCAAGAGCTTCAACGTAATATTCCACAATATCAGGTTTTGCATTTTGCGCCAGAAATCCAATTCTAACAGCTTTTCCAAACATGGGTCCAAAACCATAAGAAATGTTGATCGCATGTCTGAAAACATAAAAAGTATAAAACCACTATAAATCCACTCATAAAATCGCTTGTACTGAACGAGTATTTAAAAACTTTGGCGTAGAAACAGGCAAACAAAACTTACCCGTTGGACTTTGGTTTATAAAAGGGTTATATACACTAGAACTTGTCTTTCAACATTTAATTTTGATGCCGTTCTTGGATTGGGATAAGAAAAAATGTTCTTCTGGACATGTATCAGAAAATACTAAAGCCCTCTGAAGATGATGCCCAGAAAGTCTTTTTCAATTACCTTAGTAACCGGTTGAGACAAATTTACTAAAATTTTCGGTGTCATTTTTTGGTGCTGAATCTATTAGTGGTATCAAAAATCGGACGGGAAGCTCTGTATTTGACGTTTAAGAGGAAAACGGGGTTTCCCTAAACCCCAGATCGACAAATTCCGAAGTAAATATTGAGTAGGCTGCAAAAAAAAAAACATGAGAACAACCCCGTAGTGTCCCCAGCTAATTTGCAGTTTATTTTGAGTTGTTTCGATCGTGATCAGTTTTTCATAAAGTGGAAAACGGTATCTTCAGCTGGCTCTTTTCCTCTCTCTCTCTTCTTCTAACGTTTTTTCCGGACACCCTGTATAACGTTAATTGACAGTTACTTGTTTTTACTTCGGCTTACTTGTCAGAAAGGTAGTCCAAGAGTGAATCTGTGTCCACACGGGTAGAACTGCGCAAGTAAGTCCACCAATCTGTTTTTCGTTTTTTCCACGAAATGCTTCATGCCCAGCTTCGGCAACTTACTGACGAAGAGATCGGTGCATTTCTTGTGACGGTCCCACACGTTTTCCAAACCTTCACAGATCTCCTCGAGAGCTTGTCTGGTTGCTACCAATATAGGGGTGCCGTATGTATAGTGATATCTAAAATTAAAGAATTTTGAACTCTGGACTCTAATGATCAATTTAAATTAATATGTAGCGAAGCCTAGCAAGTCAAATAGGTGTTTTTAGGTATAAATTTCCACCAAAATATTCTTGTTTGAAAAAATATTGTTATATGAAGATTTGTTCTATGAAGTTAAAAATATAAGAAGAAAATTTGCTGTTTCTTGTTTTCAGACACTTTTTCCAATTTTATCGTAAGTTGGAAAAATATTGGTCACATAACAACATAAAATAAAACAACATATTTTGTTTATGGCAAAATATTTACCGTCTGATTATATTTTTCCAAAGACTATATTTGACTGCATGTTTAAAAAAATGTTACAGTCAGTTTTGCCCGAAGAAAGAAAGGACAGAAATGTCTTCACTCTCTTTCATGTTAGTATACCGGGTAGCTCAGGAGGTCGGGCCAAGCGTATATGTACATATGTTGAAAACTAATTAAGGGATTTTTTATTTGGGCGTTTATTCTAGGATTAATTTCTAACCTGGTGACGACAAAATCCAAGATAGCCGACTTCCAGTTTCGCTGAAAATGGCATTAAATCCAGTTTTTTTTAGTGGGACACGCTGTATAATTTTACATATTTGGATTATACGCGTCAGAGTGCACGCAACCCAAGTGTCAAATATCGTTTGGGTGGTAGAAATTTTTTTTCGATTTTGTTTTTCCTAAAATTTATTTACATTTTCTACAATTACTTGAAAGGTAATAACGACAGTATGTACATACATCATTTAAATATTTGCTAAAGGAACAACTGATGGCCCACTATATGTTCCTTTTGAACTAAAGAAATAGTTTTCCTTACAAAGACAGGAAAAAAGCTGATACGAATTAATTTGGTCTCCAATAAAATGAAAATAGAGTATGTTTTTAAGAAGATTGCATTTTATAAATAATATCAGATACTTTTTGAGCACTTAGAGCAGTATCGCAGTCTTCTATAATGAAAATAAAAATTTAGAAAAAAAAATCCGCTGCCAAAAAAACATTTAACACTTGGGTTGTATATTTTCTAAAGCGTAGAATTCAAATATGCAAAAAATTTATAGGAGATTCCGTTTAAAAAACTAGATTTCGTGCCATCTTCGTTGAAACCGGAAGTCGGCCATCTTGGATTTTTCCACCACCTATATTATTATTTCTAGTATATATGACAGAATAGTATAAATTCTAATATAAATTCTGGTATATTATGTATAAATGACTTAAGTATTTAAAAATGTAATTAAAAAAAAACACCCTAGGGAATTGTCAAAACAATTCCACTGATCAGCTAGAGACAGCATGTCGAGTATGTATGGAGTTGGGCACTTCTTTTGTTGCATGCGAATGCTACAAATAGTATAAAACGTAATTAAAAAAAAAAAACATTATTCCTCATTTCTATAAGAAAATCAATTTTTCTTAAATGTTGAAAGAGCTATCAATAATCATACATAAGTCATTTTTTTTTTAACTAAATGTACGTTAAAATTTTATTATGGATTTGAGGAAACGTTTAATTCTGATGTACTTTCTATTTCACGCTTTATTACTTGTAATGAGCATTAGAATTGCACTCTTTCTTTGTTAGATAGTTTCTTAAAAAAAGAAAAAAATGGAGCCTTCGCCGTAGAAACAAATTCACACTTGAAAATATTTTTCCTCAACGCGGAACTTAATCTTAATCATCTCCTGCTGATGCCAACATGGTTGGCCAAACGCGCGTCGAGTGAGAAAAGTGCTTTGTTGTTAGTGGAAAAAGTGGAAAGTGTTTTCTGTGGCAAACTGTGAATTATATAGCCACAGGTGTTAATTACAGGTGTGTTCGGTCAAGGTCATCCGAAGACCTGTCAGGTGTTTCTTCCCAAAAGTACCCCTGCGCCTAACTTCACCCCCCTTAATCCCCTTCATTCCCACCCCTGCCACCCCGTCACTATTTACTTTATTATTATTTACATACTGTGCTTAAGGACTGAAAGTTAACAACACCATTCCTGCTGGAGCTCCTATGCCCTTTTGTGTTCCATCAGTTATCGCATCTATTTTCCATTTATCTACATATATTCGGAGGACGCCAGTTGTCATTATAGCGTCTACAGCCAGCAAACAGTTATACCTACAACAGTCAGTCATTACAGAGCAAGGTATAACCTCAAAATAATGTAAAATAAAAATTTGCAACGAACTGGCACCACGCGAGATATTGTGTTAATAACACAGGCCCACAAAAACAAATTTTTTGTTTTGACCATGGATAAGAACATAGTTTTTTCCCTGTATTTTTTTACGCTGAATCCAAATCCGGTGTCCGTTTAACCGTAGCACGTCAGGATGAAGGTCATTTCAAGGTCAAATCGCGAAATAAAGGCTTAAAAGAGAATAAACCCATATTTCTTTATGTTTCTGGTGTCCTTCCAGCACTGAGTCCAAATCCGGGCAGCAGGCATTCTATATGCACGCACATGCACACAGTCACGCACACATGCACTTACATACGCACGCAAGTACACACTCACGCATACACGCTTTTATACATACGCGTGCATTAGCGCACACACGCAAAAGTGTGTGTCTGGTTGAAGGAGTCTAAACAAGGTTATTCAATGATTCACACACTGATTTTCAGTAAGATGATTACTATGTAGTAGACGATATTCAGTAAGGTGGCTACGAGAATTGGTATCAACTCATCTAATGTACATGGATACACGGACTTAGATATATTTTACCTTAACAAATAATAGCAATAAATTCACGAAACCGAACATCCTTAATCACATTTCCCTAATACAGCTACATGATACAGCTAGGTACATGATGAAAATGAGACCATTTACGGTCTTCTATCATAGGTTTCAGATTTGGATTCAGCAACTTTAAAAACATAAAGATACTTTTGCCTCATTAATGCGTTTTTTAGTGATTTGACCTTGGAGTGCTCTTCGAAGTCGCGTTCTATGGTAAGAATAACATTCAGATTCTAATTCAGCGATCCCAGAAACATAAAGATATATGGGTTTATTCTCTTTTAAACGTTTATTTCGCGATTTGACCTTGAAATGACCTTGATCCTGACGTGCTACGGTTAAACGGACACCGGATTTGGACTCAGCGTCAATAAATACAGGGAAAAACTATGTTCTTATCCATAGTCAAAAAAAATTTTGCTATGTAATTTGGGGGGGCCTGTGCCGAAGAAATCTAGGTGGATGAGACAACATCCGTATGGAAAACTACAGGAGATGTATGTATTTAATATTAACAAATGATAAACCTACTTGTGACAGATATCACCCAAGCCTTCTAAAGGCTGCAGGACACCACTAGTTGATTCTCCATGCGTGACAAACAGGGCGACAGCTTTGTGTTGAAGTAACTGTTCGTCAATTTATTCGAAAGTATAGACTTCTCCAGGCGACTTTTTCAGTTCTATAACGTTGAGATCTGCAGAATTAAAAAGCCTTTAAGACTGGAAACATATGAATTGATGCTGTTTAACAAACTCTTCTAACTGTTCCTTTTTTATAAAACATGATTATATTTGCTTCAGTTTGGATTCATTTTGATGAGATGAAACAAACTGAAGTATTGGAGAGAGACGCCAAAACGTCAGTCAAACTGATTGAATTTGAAAAGCTTTGTTTTGCAGCCTCATGGCTATTGAGCTAGTTTTTTTTGTTTGGTATTGAATATATTCAATACCTAGTAGGTTGAATACCTACTGTATCTCCTTCCCATTTTTGCCACTTTTGTGCCCCATATTCCAGCAGTTGCAACGATTATCGTTTCACCAGGGTCTGCCAGGTTTGTCACCATGGCTTCGTTGCCACCGTTGCCGCTGGTTTGGGCCACAAGCGTCATTAGGTTTTGTGTTTGGAAGACATGCCTCAACATTTCTTTGATATCTTCATATAACTGAAAGAAACCATCACTAGAACACCCTTCCTTATGTGCTTTTAGGTTTTCAAATTAAAGAGTTCAATCCAGTACACCATCAAATCCAGTGATGGTGTTCAGAAGAGTAAATTAATTTTTAATTAGCAATACAGGACCACAAATTATGCTGTGTGTAAAAAATACCACTGATTTCATCTTGAAGTGATTGTTTTTCAGACCACAATAAACGCAACTCTAAAATTTTATTGCACTGAAAATTCATATTAGAAATTTTATATTAAAAAAAAATATATACCTATGTAATTTGTAAGATTTTGGGATCTTGGATACATTTCGATTTGAATGTAAAATGGTTCATGTAATGTGTTTCTTATTTACCTCATTTTTATTATGACTGTGTTATTTTCGTCTGTATTTCGTTCGTGCTATGTTTTATGTTCATTGTTATCAGTAAATGCTGTAAACGATATTGTCAAAGCCTACTTGTTGAAATCTAGTGGGGTATATTTAGGTAAATATAGGGTAAATATAGGGTGTTCCATAATAACGAACGGAATTATGGAAGAAACCGCCTTATATGGAACACCCTGTATATAATGTGAAATTTTTGAATAATGTTCGAATCATAAAATAAAATTATTAAAATTTATGTCAAATGAAAAAAAATCTTACTTCACAGTGCTTTTTATTAGTGTCTATCAGTGATTGGACAGGCATAGCACTCAATACTTTTCCGGACACGTTGCAGGGCCCGGACCCTAACTGGCGAAAAGGTGGCAGACTGAAAATTTTACCACCCTTCTTGATAGGGTTTGGATACTGTAGTTTTGTGGCCATTGTCGCGATTAATACTGAAACTGCACTGCACTTATTATCATTTTTTATATACGAGCCAAATCATGTAACAGATAAGTGCATTTTTCTAATACTACACAAGACAATATGTACATGTATCTAGTTTTGTCTATGTATTTTTAATACGTAACGTATTTTTAGTACGTACGCTATTATTAGAAGTGTTTTTAAAATCTTGCTGCGTATGAGTTTTCCATGACGGAAGTTCTATCTACGAGGTGTGGCTATTAAATAACCGAACTGCTGTCGTAACACTTTTTATTCGTTACCAATTACAGTATTTCGCCTCCAATGTATTCCCATTGGCGATCTCTACACCGCTCCATACGACTTTTCCATTGTTGAAAGCAGTGCTGGAACTCCGCTTCTTTCAGCTGGTTCAGAACTTCCCTCGCTTTTGCTTTAACCGCTTCCACACTTTCATCACAAGTAATCACCGTGTGACAAGCCTGGATCAATGTCAATGTTGTTTAGAATGGCAACGCAAATGTTCATTCTTGGTTCCTTTAGTTTGGGAGTGAGGAGTTTTGGCACCATTTTTGCGCAGACTTTGCGCATGTTGAACGATTCATGCAAAATCTGGCGAACACATTCTTTGTCTATTCCTGTTATTTCAGCAAGCCCTCAGATGCTTAGAGGACGATGTTCGTGGATTAATTTACCAATTTTTTCGATGTTTTCATCCATTTTTGACGTTGAGGGCCGTCCGGGGCGCGGATCGTCTTCGGTCGTTTCACGCCCCTCTTTAAACCGTTTAAACCATTCAAAAACTTGTGTGCGGGATAAACATTCATTTCCGTACACTTCTTTTAACATTGCATAAGCTTAAAATGCTGTAAAAATTTTCCTCAGTTGAACAAGAAACTTGAGATTAACCCTTTGCTCCATCTGAACACTTAACATTCTTTCGACGCGTCACTGGTGCGTAGACTAATTCAAACGACTGCTACAGTCAAACTGAGCGATCCACTCGCTTGTCTTGCGAGCTCAGGGTTGCGAAGGTATCACCAGACACAGTTCTGTTCAAACTTGTCTCGACACGCTCGCAGCGCGCTGGTAGCAGTATCAGTTCGGTTATTTAATAGCCACACCTGGTAAATGTATAGGGTTCAAATGTATTGATTTATTTTTTGGAAAAAGTAACACATCTGCATAAGTTTTTGCAGATGTGAGTTTTATTAAGGCTATATTTCTGATTCGTAATGTTTATATATTATAATTATGATTATAATTATGACATAGTATAAAACAAAGTCGCTTCCCGCTGTCTGTTCCTATCTACTACATATGTATGCTTAGATCTTTAAAACCACGCAACGGATTTTGATGCGTTTTTTTTTTAATAGATAGAGTGATTCAAGAGGAAGGTTTATATGTATAATACATGCATAATATAGTAGAGAAACACTGATAATTTTAGAGGTTTCTAATGTGATGTCGTAAACCGTGCGAAGCCGGGGCGGGTCGCTAGTTATATATAAACTGATAAAACTATTACAAATACTACTCGATTTGAGGATGACTTTGCTAAAATAGTTATGCACTATTATTAGTTAGTTATCTCGCGATGGAAAATTTTAAACTCTTAACTTTCCAAAGAAACCTCTTTGCAAATTGGTTACCAAAATATTAAACTTTGAGGTCGTCTAAATAACATCTACTGAATCTCGAAAACTGTTAAAGAATGTCTAAAATGAAATGCTGGTTAAAAAACGGAATGGAATATTAAAAAAAAGAAAACAAATACGTTCGATAATTTATTTGAAATATCGCAAAATTGTTCAAATTGAAAATTTCCGGTAGTATACGATGGTATTTTTTAAATTTCAAAATTTAACCATTTTTTAAAATTTGACTACCATACTGGATCCGCCATTTTGTTTTTTGAAAATCTGACGTTAGATTCGTAATCAGCGACCCCAAAAAACCCTGGGATATATTATTCACTTGCCATTTACTATCTCACAGGATGAGAAAATACGCTAAAACCACGTTTTTTCACCTTTGGGCAGTTTTTGGGCCAGTTTCTGGTCGACGCCCATTATGAATTAAAAATTAATCGAAAGTACAAAAAAAAAGAAAGAAATTAACAAAAAATTGACAAAAAACCGTGTTATACTTAGCGAAATTTCGATTTTAAACTTTCAATCCTCAAAATAAGGGTGAAAACAACCCACAATAACTTTGAAAATATTTGTATCGTATTCTACGCAAAAAAACACATCGAAGACCATTGCAACCTTCTTTTTTAATTTTTTTAATTTTCTTACCGAGAAACATTCAAATTTTAGAGTCGAAACGAACATTTGTATTTTCTCACCCTCACCATCCCTCTCCTTGTGGCTCAAAAAATCTAAAAGTTTAGGGAAGTTAGTTTTTTTAGCAAGTACTATCGACTGTGATATGTTTCAAACAGAATTTTATTTTGACCTCACTTAGTTGGCGTGAAATGCACCATATGTTCTTTGAGTTAACTACTGAGAATAAATGATATACTTTATTACTTACGGACTAATTGGTAAAAAAATTACAGTACATTGCATAATTTGTCATGATTAATGGAAATTTCGGTAGTTCTATTTTAATTTTATTTTTTTAATATGTAACGATTGGGATCGAAAGGTCGCCAGATAGACAA
Organism: Aromia moschata; assembly: GCA_029963805.1. Taxonomy (NCBI): domain Eukaryota; kingdom Metazoa; phylum Arthropoda; class Insecta; order Coleoptera; family Cerambycidae; genus Aromia; species Aromia moschata. Next base: position 556,471 of record JAPWTK010000215.1, read on the forward strand.
ATGACTGTGTATTTACAATCGTTTATCGTGTTGAACATTAACTTTGCCAACGGTCGCACTGAAGTGACATTCCTGTGTGTTTGTGTGTTAGGTTAATCAACGAACATGGACGTCAGTGCACCGGTAATTCTGAAGCACCCCTTGGTCATCCCCCACAGGATACTGATGGGCCCTGGACCGTCAAATTCATCACCCCGAGTTCTCCATGCTGTGGGGCAAACGGTGCTGGGACACATGCACCCAGAAGTATTCCAGGTAGAAAATATTTTTATATAGCATACGTATAAGAGTTGTTTTAACCCATTAACGCCCAAACGGACATAATTTTTCGTCCTTTTTGGAGCGTCAATCTCGAAGGGAAATTAATGAATTCACTCAATAAAAACCACTTATCCTAATGTTTTCGGATGTGATCTTTCGATTTCCGGGGTCAGAATTGTGATTAAATGCTCTAGAAAAACATATGGCTGACTTTATGGCGAAAAGTACTGAACATTTGGGTTTTTTTTAAAAATTTTTTTTTAGTCCAAAAAATACTCTAACCTACTCCGGATTGTGGAGGGAGGTGGAGGAAATAGTTGGAATTGATGATAGGATTTTTTTTGCCGACCTCAACTGACTCTAATCTTTTCAAAATGGCGGACATTACATAAAATCTCATGAAATATGAAATTTTTCTCTAGTATTAACGAGAAAATAATGTTATTGTGAGTTTTTCTTGATCCACAGTCAATTTCCTCAATCAAAACAATACTACAGAATATATTTGACTAAATTTTCAATTTTCAATGATGGCAGATTTAAAATGGCGGCCGAATTTCTCAAGAAATGGCGCGTTTTTCATTATAAAAAGTAAATAGTAGTTTGTAATTATACTTTTCCTATGTCATTTCATGTTTTAGTAACATTTTGAGTTATTCCTGGTGAAAAAAGTCTGAAATCCAAGATGGCGGACATCATTCTTGAAAATTCAAAATTTGAAAACTCTCATATTTTACGTAGAATTTTGATGGAAAATGTCCTCTCAATCTTTTTCATAAAAATGCGTCATTATAACCTCAAAACGAGTTTTTTTTCCGGTGTTGAGGTTCTCATGATGAAATCATGAGAATTATATATTATGCACTTAGGGATGTAGGCACATTGAAGAATTTTTTTTCGGAACTTCTCCGCATATAAATAGAAAATATATATTTTGAATTCGGGCGCATTGACGAATTTATACAAATGAAAGCAAGTAGTGTCTTTACACTACGTGCTTACAACGTTACACGTGGTTTCAGGCGATGGACGAAATAAAGGAAGGAATCCGATATGTCTTCCAAACGAATAACGAGTTGACCCTGGCTGTAAGTGGTGCTGGTCACGCGGGGATGGAGGCTGTACTGAGCAATCTCCTGGAACGAGGAGATAAGGTTCTAGTTGCTATCAGCGGAATTTGGGGAAACAGAGCTGCTGATATGGCCAGAAGATACGGTACGTTTTTTAAGCTTTTGGAGCTTTAAGAATCCTTGGTGGTATAAAACTTTTTCATTCACCGAATGCAAAATGCATATACAGTGTGTCCACGTTAAGGACTTACCACCCTTGTAAAATCTTTATTTTTCGGCCGATTTTGATGAACTTTTTTTTTTATTAGATAGATATTCAAAATGCGCATTCACCGAGTGGGTAACTTTATTCTTGGTCTGTAATCATGGCCAACTACGACCAATTTTATGGGCTCAAATGTCAAAAACTACTATTAGGGATTTTTTTAGAAAAAAAAAATGATGACAAATTCTTCTTTATCATTACTTAAAACATAGCTGTACCGATTTTAATTGTTCTAAAATACAAGGTGTCCGAGAAAAAAACGGATTCCTTTTTTTAAATTGTATATTCAATACTTACAATTTTTTTACAATAGTAAGAAATTAGAATACAACAAAAGGGAAGTCTGTAAAAAAGTTAAATCGTAGTCATTTCGATTAATCCACCCAATTCCCTTATACATTTTTCAATACGTCGACGACTATTCCTCATTACATTTCGTAACTTTTGTCGAGTTATACTCTGATATGCTTCTCTAATGCTATCAGAAAGTTCTTCTTGGGCCTTGTACTTCGTTAAGTGCGTCGGTAAACTCTGTTTGTAAAAAACCCAATAATATTTTCATTTAAAATGCCACAGAAAATATTTACCTTCGAGGAGTATTGTCTCTTACCCTCAATTACCAAATGTGGATTATTTTCTCTCCACATTCTGATATTTTGTGACGACACAATACCGTTTGTCGTGAATGTAGCTTCATCCGTGTATAAAATATTTTGTAAAAAATCAGGATTCTCTAGGTACATATCTTGTAGCCATAAATAAAAATTCCATTCTTGCGTCAGTATCTTCAGCTTCATGTGTATGAAGAAATTTTGGCTTTTGGAAATGGTTTCTTACCGCTTTTTTCACACGTCCAGATTTTGCTTTTAGAAATACTAGCATCTTTAAGGCTTGAATGTGGGTTATATCATTAAAATAATCAAGAATCACTTGGTTTCCTCTTCGCTCCCGATCACGATACTGGTTAGGAAGTCTTTCAACTGTACCATGTTGGTCAAAATATTTGTCAATATTTAAAACTGTTACATGGTTAATTTGCGTTCTGGATGGAGTCGATTAAACTTATTAGCTGCTTCACGAAAAGTACGTGTCCGTCCCCAACTAATCTTATTATTTCTACTTTTTCTTCCAATAAGTCTTTTTTCTTTTTATGCTTTTTACTTCTTTAGAACAGTATGAACTGTTAGTATCTGATAGCTGGTAACTAAGATAACTTTTTTTTGTTTTCACAGCAAACCCCTTTTTTATCAAACAGCAAACTTTCGAACGCGTTGAGCTATTGTCTTTAAATTTGGTAAACGCAATAAACTCGACAGGGGAAAGGTTCGAATTGTTTTTGAGCAAAATCCCCCAAAGGAAAGGGGGTGAAAATGGGGGTTGAAGAGGGAAATTTTTTCAAAATACGAAATTTTGTTTCTCGGAGACCTTGTATTTTAGAACAATGAAAATCGGTACAGCCATCTTTTAAGTAATGATAAAGAAGAATTCGTCATCAGTTTTTTTCTAAAAAAAATCCCTAATGGTAGTTTTTGACATTTGAGCCCATAAAAGTGGTCGTAGTTGGACATGATTACAGACCAGGAATAAAGTTACCCACTCGGTGAATACCCATTTTGAATATCTACCTAAAAAAAAGTATCAAAATCGGTAGAAAAATATAGACTTTACAAGGGTGGTAAGTGCTTAACGTGGCCACACTGTATATAAATCAAATACAGGTACTTTAGCTACACAATTATTCCCGTTTTTAATTTTTGAAAATAGTGTAGCAATGTGTATAACAAACTTGTACTATTGTTAATGTAGGTGCCGTGGCTAAAGAAATTCTGACCGAAACAGAAAACAATTTTAGTTTGGCACAACTAGAACACGCAATACAGAAAGAAAAACCAAAACTTCTCTTCATTGTCCAAGGAGATAGTTCAACAGGCGTTTACCAGCCACTGGAGGGACTTGGTGACATTTGTCATAGGTGAGTATACAAACAAGTAATGCCCTAAGAGAGAGACATAGTATTTTTGGAAAATATCTGGATGTGCACTGGATTATTATCAGATATTCATCGATTGTAGACTATATCTATAATGTTCAACTCTGGAACTTTCAGTGGCCTTTCATGAGTTTCCAAATACATGAAAAATAGATGATCGATAGGCAGTAGCAGAAGTATTGTGATATATAGTTCTTGAGTTGGGTTCTTCCCTCAACATTCACAAAAGCTACTTCAAACTGATGCTTTAAGCCAAAAACCTCTTTCAGATACAATTGCTTGTTAGCCGTGGATACAGTGGCGTCACTTGGTGGAGTTCCCTTCTACGCAGATCGGTGGAAGATTGACGCAGTGTACACCGGTTCCCAGAAAGTCCTCGGATCTCCTCCTGGACTCTCGCCCATATCCTTCAGTCCCAGAGCGCAGTAAGTGATGAACTAAAACATGAAAACCTAAATATGTACTCGTAATATGAAATATATTCTTTGACCATTAATAACTGTATCAGTACCAAATGCTTACCTTAACAAAGGACATAAAAGATAAATACAGTGCGCGCCTAAAATATGGAATAAATTCAGTAAATGTGAAACAAAATTTTTGGAAAAAAATCCTCGGACAGGTCGATTTTGTTTAATAAAAACACACACTTTTGAGGGAACGTCTATTTTCAGATGTCATTTGTTTTTGAATAATGACGTCATCAACTTATTTTTCAAATGGCAACCCCCCATTTTTTTAATTTAATTTGAGAGACCCTTTCATTGTCGATTTAATAGTATAAAATTGTTGCCACCTTACATAACAACATTTTTGAGTAAATGACAATTGAATGAAAGAAAATAAATTGAGTGAAAATATATTTTTCACAATAAACGAATTTTTTTTTAATAAGCAAATACAATTTTAAATTAAGTGTTCGAAATGCCGTCCATCAACTTATCAACAAGCTAGCAATATGCAAGCCTGTGTACAAACTCTTCTTGTACATTCTGAATGACTTCCGGGGTAATTAATCCCATTTCATATCTAATGCGATCTCGTGGTTCGGCTAAATTGTGTGGTTTAATTATAAAAATAAAGTAAGGATGTAGGAATTATAAAAAGATTTTTAAATATTATTGATATATGTTCGTACAATAGACGTAAATATTTGAGGTTACTTGTTAAAAAGTGCTTATAAAGTTTGCTGGTGTAAATTTGGATTTGTTTGACAAAAATTCATCATAGTTTCGCAGAATTGCAGTCGCCGGTCGGGGTCGTCTACTTTGAGTTCTTGCACAAGCTGAAATTTGTAGGGATGATAGTTTTCTTTCCTCAGGATACGTAGAACTTCTGACTAACTTCATTTTCTGAGGCAACTAGTGTAGAGGTACTCTGAGGGTTCTCTTCCATACTTAACGCAATGTCAATCTTTTTACTTTGTTTAATTTTTGGACCTCCTGATTTTGGTAGATCTTTAACATCACCAGTTTCTCTAAATTTGGACCAATCTTACTAACTATGGATTGGGTGATAGGGTTATCTGGATATTTTGCATTAAATAAATTGCATACATTGCATAAGAATTTTGGTCTTATTTCCACATCCGATGAAAATCAAAATTTCAATTTCAATTCTTTTAAAATTGGAATTTTTATAAATACTAACACGTTACTTAACTTTTCGCACAATTTAATGACAAATCATCTGATTAACTGACAGTAAAAACCATGGATACGTCAAAAAACTTAATCTGATAATTTTTATTTATATCATACTTTGCGCGCGCACTGTATATGGTAAATGTACATAAAAGGTTGACTTGTATTTTTCAGGAAAGTCATATTTGAAAGGAAGACTCCAGTTGCAGTTTTCTATTGGGATATGACTATTTTAGGACAACAATGGAACTGTTTCAACAATGTTAGACCGTAAAAATAAATTTTAGTATTAACCAACGAAATGCCTACTATCCAAACTCTCATTTTTTTTTAGTTACCATCACACAGTTTGTTCGAATCTAATCTTTGGATTACGAGAAGGCTTGGCCATTATCGCTGAAGAAGGTCTAGAGCATGTCATCAAAAGGCACCAGGAGTGCGCTCAACGACTTTACAAGGGCCTTGGTAGTCTGGGACTTGAACTGTTAGTCGAAGAAGAACATAAGAGGTTACCAACAGTGACTACCATTGTTGTGCCTAAGGATGTAGATTGGAAAGAAGTTGTGGGGTATGCAATGAGGACGTAAGTGATATTTTGATTGTTTTTTTTTCAATTTTGTTCAACCGAAATCATGGTCTATTCAAAAACATTATGGAAGAATTTAGAAACGTTAAAACTCAAGGATATTTAAAAATTCATATATCCAAATATTTAAAGTCCTACCCACGTATATGTATGTACTTAAATACGATACCGATAAGTAAAATAAAAAATATGCTAAAATTCATTAAAAGAATGCCACTTAATACTAAAATATTTTTCAGAGTAACAATACTATACTGCATAATATGTTGCATATTATAGTTTATCAAACAAATTAATAATAAAATGTCATCAGAGGTATGTCATAATCGGAGGTAAAAAGTTTAATTTAGTTAACAGTGTCAATGGCATGAGTTGCCAACGATGCAGCATGCTGTAATATGTATGAAAATATATATATACGGCTTATTTGAATACAGGTTTTTATTGATGTTTATATTACACATTAGTAGTGAGTTAATTTGACCTGAAATCTGAATTAACACATGATATAAATAAATATAACTTGATTATTCTCATATAAAACGATTCCTACGCCACCACTGACTATCTCATCTATTGTGTAAGGGTAGGCTCTCCGTACGTGGTAAGCTCATGATCCCCTATACTTTCGCCTGTTTATAATTCGTGATTTGTGATGACTCATTTCATTATTTGTTTGTTAGACTATGGTTGTGCGAATGTGACAACTCAGCAATTTTTTTATTTTCTATTTCAGTTACAGCGTGGAAATTAGCGGAGGACTGGGTCCCACGGTGGGAAAAGTATTCCGGATAGGTCTGATGGGTTACAATGCAACTCCTGAACGCGTCGACTTGGTCCTGAAAGTTCTGAAAGAAGCTCTGGAATACGCTAGATCTGCGAGAACAGCGAAATTGTAAATTTAACCATTTGAATTGTTATAAATAAACGCGATACTTTTAATGTTTAGAAATTTTAATTTCCAAAACAACCATTTGAGTTAAGAGTGTTAAGGCGTATCGAAAACAATTAATAAGGGTAGTTTTATTAGCTATTATAAGTACCCTTATTAATTATTATTAATAAGGGTAACCTATTTTCAATAACAAGCTAGTTATACATAAATCAATTAAGATATTGTCACTTTTAGAGTTTCTTTAGAGTTAACTTTAAGAGTTCACAATATATGTAGGTATGGTATGACAAAGAAAATTTGTTTATTTTCTTGACCCCTTCGAACCTTCTTCCTTGGTCGCCATATTTACTTAAAATTTTGTGAAAACTTTTATCTTGTCAAATAATGACAAGATAAAATTTCAAACTGCTGTGTTTTGCTGTTCAAATTTTATTACAATTGTTCGATTTTTTAAAAACAACTGGTATCTCCTTAACGATGCATTTTCATACTGAGGTAAGTTAAATTAAATCCCATTATTTTGATTCTCTGCATTTGCAGTTTGTTAGGGTAATTAATTTGCCTAGTTTAATACAATAATTGCTGAAAATTACGTAACGGGCGACATCTGTAGTTCGATAGCAAAAGCGACTGGGAAGTGAGGTTGAGAATTGCTGTGTGGCTGAAAAGGGAAAGGAAATGGGAACAGTACTAACAGATGGCGCAACGCGCACTAGTCTTGGTTTTAAAATGTAATTTAATGATATAATTGAGGGGGTCAGTAGAAACGTAGTACAAGTGATGAAGTTATGCTTTGCAATAAATTAACGTCAACGTATATTATTTGTAGTAAAATCACTACATTAGTAGGAGGAAAATTAATTGACTGTAGTTAATAAAATAAAGCTGATAATATTGGACAATGTATTATTAAAATATTTTGTATGTTATATAATATAAAAAAAGTTTTTCGCACTTGTACATTTTCCCCCAAAAGAATAGTTAGATTAAAACTGGTACAAGCGTTCTTAAACTTGTATTTAAAAATAACGACAGGTACATTATTCATGTATAATTTATACTTCTTATAAATTCTCATCAGTCCTCATCAACTCTATAAAAAATCTACCACCATCTTCAAGAATATCTTCGATACCATCCACATCCTCGTTATTATTTTCCACTTCCATGACAACTGACGACAGGTGTGTTTTTTTACAGCACTTTTTGATTTTTTTTTGTTTCGCACTGGTTTTTAAAAAACAAGGGAAGACCACCCACCTAACACCCTGTAGTATGACGTACTGTTTGAACGAAATAAAACACAAGGATGTATTAATGAAGCGTATATTCTAGCTAGCAGGTACACTTAGATTTAAATATAGCTTTACTTGTTACATACTGCATTTGCTAAGGTATTTACAAAAAAAGAAACAAACAAAATCCATCGATATTCATACTTAACGCCATTTCAAAGTTATAATTACCAAATGCAATATCTTGAGGCCCACGTTATCACTATTATATTACAACTTAAATAAAAAAGTTAGTTAGATATGCTTACTTAAACTACATACGTTCCTATACACAAAGACTGAACGTCGAACACAAAAAGTCGCGTCAATTTCCAAGGCATAAAATCGTTTAAAAACCACGTCACAAATATAACCGCTTCTTTATGTGCTCATCGTTCAGCCTTTACTTACACTAAAAAAATTTACAAAGCGTATATCTTATACAGGACGACCCAAGAAAAGGTAACCGCCGTAGACGTCGGCGACTTCTTCTTCGACCTCCCCGTACATTTTCTGCATACAGAAAGTAATTATGTACAATAGAGTGTTCTAACATACGAAAATCACATCACATCCACTCGTAAATACTAAATTAGTCTATAATAATTTAGCAAAATACTGTATATTGCAAGAGAGATTCCAATCGATTGTAGTTTAATAAATGCTCCTACGAGTATAGGCATCGTTAAAAGTCCCTATTTTTCGACCGGGGTTTTCGGGATTTTACGACTATGTGTTATATCAGCGGCTAAAATCGGTTTGACGCCATTTGCGGTGGCCCCGTTTTTGCAAATTTTTGCAGTATTTGTAACATTACATACATCTATAATGGTGTTTGAAAATATATAATAAACTGTGCGTCAAAATTAGCGTAACACTTTTTAGATTGGCGCCACCTGCGTTCTATTCAGGTTAGAAACTTGCGAGTTGGTTTTGACGCCACGCAAATCGCAATCCACACCTCAAAAACAAACCCCATGCCGAAATTTGAATTCATAAAATTTTGACAGCAATTTCAGACACCTACAGGATGAACTTAAAAATATTGTCGAGTAAAAACCCCATCCAGGCATACATTAAGACGTTTCCAACAAGCTTTGAACATTTGGTCGCTGTCCTATCCCTTCAATCCTTTTCCACACCCTATGAACCATTCCTCTGCAGTTACGCTGGGTTTTTCATGGTTTGACCTCTGTTGGGCGATTTCATTGACCCTAATGCTGCTAAATAAATACCCACTGGGTGGGTAAGCCCAGTGGGTAAAAGCGAGTTGTGACACTTCACACTAATTCATTAAGCAGCAATAGGATCAAGAGAATCGTCCAACAAAGATGCGACCATGCAAACCCAGCGTAAATGCAGAAGGGTGGTTCACGGGCTCTGGAAAAGGGTTGAAGGGATGGGATAGCGACCAAACTCTCAGGCCTTGTTGAGAAGGTCTTATTGTGTGCCAGGATGGGGTTTTTACTCTGTAGGTCTCTGAAATTGCTGTCAAATTCTCATGAATTCAAATTTTGAAATGGGGTGAGTGTTTGGGGTGTGGGGTGTGACTTCATGTCGTTAAAACCAACCCTATAACCTACAGAAATTTAAAAACCGCAAGTCTCTAATCTCAATAGAACGTAAATGGCGCAAATCTAAAAATATTATAAACGTTAGTATTGATTAGTACGGTCAAAAACGTGTCAAAAAAAGGGACTCGCTCTTCATTTATATTGCACGTTTTAGCGGCCGCTATAACACTCGAACGCCTACTAAAAACTTACATTTAAGTACCTAATTTCTGTTTTGGTATGGCACCAAATCTGATATGTCCTACAAGAGGCGCAAGCGGGGAAGTTTTACGGAAAACTCCCGCCACTCCTTTATTACTTTTTGATATCGTTCACAGGTGGGAAAAAAACAGAAAGATTTTTTTAAACAATTTTCCGACACAGTTCGTTGCACGAAATTCTTGGAGATTTTACGCAACAAGCCTAAGAATAAGGGTATAAATATTATACATATCTAATAAAAAGTGTTCCTGTTCCTTTCCACGATCTATCAGCCTTCATCTCTAGTGAGTATTGAGTATTCTAGCTCGTAGAAACTCTGTTTACAGCTATGGAATAATTTATAATTTTGTCGAATAAATAGTTTTTTTTATACATATATAAGTAAGTAGTCAAGCGGGCAAGATCGAATACCTTCTAAGTCATCAAACACCAGTCGACGTAACAACACTTAAAAAAATAAAAATAAATTATCTAGAAAAATCTCCTCCGAGAAGTTAGACGACCACGCCCGCGCCACCAATCTAAAATATACAATATAATGTGTTAAGAACTAAAATACAAATAAATATGACAGCTCTTCATTCATCTTACAACTGCCTCAGTCTTCTTTGGTTAGGGGGTAACTCGGGACTTTCAGCCCATCTTTAAAGTTCCATACACTCGAAAAAGTCACGTGCATCATCAAAGACTTCTCCGGGTCGACAGCTCAGCTGTTATGCGACCTGTGGTTCTTCCTGTGCCTGATCCTCCTGCACTCCTTCATGCTGCAGCAGAACTCCGAGTTGTTTATCGGGATTTTCTTTCGCTTCATCTCTATCATCTTCTTGCACGTGGGGAAATCGCAGTGCTGCCTCCTGCACGTCTGCTGGCCATTCTGGAAATGAAAGTCACCATTGAAATACAAAATAAACAGCCCACATACTGTTTTCTTTTGGATATAACAGGAAAACATACTCACATTGCATTTGCAGGTGACACACTTATACTCCCCTAGAGAGTCTATGAATGGATGGTACTCGCTTCCGTTCTGGTAAGGCTTCTTCGGGTTGTTCAAATTCTTGCAGCCGCCTTCCATCAATATCAGCTCCGTCGACTTGGTCGCAGTCTCTTCCTTGGGAGGAGTTAGATTCACCGGCATCTGCAGCTGATCGTCGTTCATGGGATTATCAACGTTGACAGCGCTCTTGTTGCAGTTCTTGCAGCATGACTTCTCGTTGTCGTTCAGCCTGGTGCACTTTATCTCCAGATACTTGGGATCACAAGAACACTCGGTGCACAGATCGAAACCGGTGGGGATCAGGAAGGGGTGGAACTTGCTGCCGGGAGAATACGACTTCCCGTTGAAGATGCATATCTGCATGCTCGGCTCTCTGCTGACGTTCGTCTCCTGCGCGCAAACTGGGCAGCAATCGCCCTTAAGCGTGACGTTGCCTGAAGGGCAGTTTATCGCGGGACATGTCATCACGTCGCACCTGGACACCCCATTCTGGCAGAAACACATCTTGCAAGGGTCCCTGGAAGACACCCAGGACGTCTCCTCCTTGTAGAACTTATCCTCGTAGAAGCATTCTCCGGTTGCGATGGCTTCCTGGTGATCGAACAAGGTCGGGACGTTGTTGTCGGTGAATGGAGGGCGACAAGATGGCGGCACTTTCACCTGGAAACAAATGAGAACATATAGGATACCGTAAAACTGTATTTGGGGGATTAAAACTAACCTTGGTCACAGTTGCCGTGAGCAGAATCACCCTCGTATTCCTATCTCTGACCTTCAGGAAATTAACTCCGCTATCCAACCGGTTCAACTCTTCTTTGGTGAGGGCCTCCACCGGGCTGCCCTCCACTTGGTTGCCTTGAAACTCCTCCAAGTACTTGCTGATGAAGGGCGCGCCAGGTGCTATCATGGGATACATTTCCATGTAGAGCTCCAGTTTCCTATCGTTTCCCAAGCCGGAAATAAAGACATCGTAGTGGAGGTGGCATTCGCTGTCGACGGACACCCAGGCCAATCCGACTACTGAGGAAGGTAGAGTATAGTTCTCTCTCTTCAGCAAGATGGGGGGCTGGGGCGTCTCGCGAATCCGCCACCGGCTTGGATACGAGCCTGCCGTGGATCGTGGTGTCGTTGGAAATTGCTACGTTAACGTCGAGTTTTCCGGAGTACAGAGGCTCCAGAATCTTAGGGCTCAGCTTGTCCAGCGTGCCGTTGGCCCAGCCGTCGTGGAAGTACGGGGTTAAATCCTCCAATTCCGTCCTTCTCTTCGTGCTGATATCCACCAGCGTGATGATCGGATACTGCTGCTTAGGCGGCAAGCTGTCTATTTGGACGCTGTATATCAGGGAACCCTGGTTATTGAGGTACATCCAGGCCAAGCCCGAAGTTCCGTGGGGGTTGCCTTCTCGATCAGATTGACTCGACGCCAGAGTGGTTTGGAACAATTCGCAGGAGGCCTTGGTGATGACGGTGCCGCTCAGGCGAAGAGCTTCCGGCTTGGAGGAGGAGGAGACGCTGAGTAGCAAACGTCCTCTGGTCAGGAGGCGCAGATGGGCCGGGGTCACGGGGGAGCTCATCTCGATCAGATTCAGGTCTGTCGCAGGTTTTGGGACTTTGACGTCCTGAAAAGAAAGAGAAAGTGTTAAATAAAAACAAATGTAATCTGTATATTGCGAAACAGCCAAATTAAATAAATTCAGTATATCGATTATTGCGAATATTTATAAAAATCCCGAAACATGTCAATTTAAGATTCTGAAATTTTATTCTGCACTCTAAAAATTTCGTTTTTAAATTCAACCCCCTTCCAGTGACAGTTGCAATCACAAAATTATTAAAATGGAAGTAGGGGTTTGTAATTACTCATTTGAAAGAGCTCTTCATTCTCCTAAAAAATGTTGTTTGTGTTTTTAAATTTTATTGCAAAAATTTAAAGTAAAAGAAAATTATATTCCACTGCACTGAGTACCGATACAACACGGGATATAATGCTTGAGTTTGAAGAACATCCACATAATTTGAGTAAACAGGCATCTTCAGCAGTGAATGTTAGCCATTTGCTCCATTCTTTGCGTATTAATCGAAAATAAAATCTCTATGAACTGATACAGGAGCTCACTGAAGACGAATATGATGTAAGAATGTATTTTTGTGAACAAACGATGCAAGGGTTAGATAACAATGTTATCAAACTAGAAAATGTTTTGTTTTCTGATGAGCCCACTTTTACAGTTCACGGCCATGTTAAACGTCAAAACTGTCGCTACTGGTCTAAAGAAGACCCTCACTGGATGAGAGAATTACACACGTACAACTCTAATGGTTAAAAAAAAATAAAAAGTTAATGTTTGGACAGGGACAATTATTGGAGAGGAAATTTTCATTAGTTCCTTTTTCACTGATGGAAATTCGAATGAAAATAATCATTTAACACTACTCCAAAATAATATCGTACCAACTATAGAAAATTTATATCCTGCTGAAGCAAACACACAAGTTAATAATGATATGGTTCCAGCAGGATGGAGTACCACCAGATTACAAACTCCTACTTCCGATTTAAAAATTTGTTGAGTTGAATTTAGTAATGATTTTTTTACGTTGCACCATGACATTTCGGAATCTAGATTTGACCAGTCTCAGGACTTAAAAAGTTGAAATACTGAATTTATTCGTGTTGGCTGTTCCACACTGTGTTTAATAAAAGTAAAGAAGAGAAATTGTGAAACCGAGTTTGTCAAGTTGATTTTGAAAGGTTTTATTTACTCTAGCTCGAAAATCTAAATGCTCTCTTCTCATATCGCTAGCAAAACAACGATTCTTGGTAATTCTATATGCTTCCTAACGAGTTAAAGCTTGTTTCGATTCTTACCTCTTGCAAGATGATCTGCTTCTTCTCATCTAAAGTGAGGCTGATGTTCAGCGACACCTTGGACGTCTCCTCCGGAGTGAACAGACCGTTGAAGACGATGGCGATGTGTATGGACGGCGACACGGAGGTGGACGTGGAGACGATGGCCGTACCCCCAGCCCCCGTCATCATCGTGGGGTCGGTCCCGGGCGCCGGCTCCAGCAGGGAGCTGAACTGCTCGCTGGCGAGGCGCGACATACCTCATCAACTGGCCACTGAGGGTGAACTCGGCGTCCTTGACGCCCCAGATCAGCACTACGTACATCTTCTCCTGCTTGAGGAACTTACGGTATTCCTTCGGCAGGCGCTTCCACACGCCGCACACCTTCCTCGTGGCGTTCTGATAGACGCTGTTCACCAGGCCGCCGGCGTACGACAGCGCGAACTCCTCCAGGATGTTGCCCTCCTCGTCGAGGAAGTGGAGCGCGCGCGGCCTGGCCGCCTTCTCCGATATGTAGAAGGAGTAGTGCAGGTTCTTCTTGTGGAAGGTGAAGCGGCCCGTGGCCACCACGTTGTTCTTGTTTGGGTCGTGGGCGCTCGGTTCGTTCTTCAGCACGAGCGACGATCGGCCGCTCAACAGGGCGGCGTAATCTGAAATTGAAATCGCCGATGAGCGCCAGGCGCGAAGATAGAGCGGGATCTAGCCGGCGAAGGAGCGGCAGGCGCGGGAAGGGGCGCACAGGAGGCAGGACCGCATCGAGGGGGGAATAACAGCACGGATTTTTTTACATACTTTTATAATAACAACACTGTATCCCTAATATTAATTGATGTATTTTCATTTATATAGTCCGGTGCGCACAGCTGAAAGAATTACTGCTGTTGCCCAAAGTGTGCGTGAAAACACAAGAACCTCAGAACTCGTCACAGAGCACAACAACTCACTGTCAGTCGCACTTCTCTGAGGAGAATATTGCATAAAGACCTCGGATTATTTGCTTACGACCTTCGGGGCACTAAGAAAAAAAATCGCAGCGCTTTGCAACTTTGAGTGTTTTTTGGGGACACTTTGAGGTTAAAAAATTACCGACGATATCCTTCGTTCATCCACTATATCCAAAGTTATACCAAATTTTCCAAATATCCTTAAATTCGCAAATTTTTAACTTTTTTTCAGCCAACATCATCGCTTCAAATTTTTTTTATCAATCGCCCCCGATTGTCTCTTATAGAGAATGTTTTGCAGTTTCCAAAACCCTACCTCCATTTTATGTACGATGATTAGGTCCCGAGTAATTGATGGACTTTTTTGCTTTGATCGACGATAACTCCGCGGCAAATCATCGTACGAAGCTCATTAAGAGGTCAAATTGAAGCTGATTAAAACGTCTAAAAGAGCTTTATGGTCTCATGATGAAAACAAATTATTTGAAGTCCACAGACCATTTTAAAGACGAGCAAAAATTCGGATTTTTTTTGTTGGTTTTCGGATGATTACGTGAGAACCGCTCCCGCTAAAAAATGTTTAAGTCCAGATCTGAAAACTAGACACTTGAGGCTACAATTTCCTTTTTTTTTACTTTCTGTACGACCATTTTTCTCCGAGTTATCCCTTGTTGAAAATCACCCAAAAATTTGGAATTTTTTTAATATCCTTTAATTTTTGTTACTAGTTTAGTTATGTAGCTACTTAGAAAAATGGAATAAAAGTGCATTAAAAACATAAAACATACAAAATTAATTACTGGTAGTTCTGATTATGTAAATGGGGTATACCTGTTGGGCAATAAACTGTTTATTTATTTATTTATTTACAGAACAGTGCGTTGTCGTTAGCGGAGTCACTACAAATGGTGGACGAAGTAAATTCGCTGCTACAAACTATAGGTGACGCAATAAATGAGTCAGTTAACAATAAGTTCGAAAGTGTATTAAACAGAGACACCGGTTTTACCAAATTAAGACAAATTTGTGATGGTGATATATTTCATATTTTCATTGTATTGCATAAATACTGAACTTGCACACAATAATAAAAAAATCATTAATTTGTTTAGAACTTTTTTTAGTTTGTTAAATTTATGGGTTGGATCGAACATAAAAATTAACTTAAGAAGCATTCATAAGCACATTAATTGGGAAGGTTAGACTTAAATAATATGACCCTGGACAAAATAACCTCATTTATTGTTTGTATTTTCAAGAATATTTTGTTAAATTCATTTATACTGAAAAAATAATCTACTTATTTTAGAATGAACGCTAACATACACAAGTGTTTTTATATACATTTTTATTTGCATCTTGACTTAAATCTATTTTAAAATATCTTTAATGTTTTTCTTATTCATACAAATAAAAATATGTGAACGTATGCAATAAATTATATACACACCTGTAACTGATATTCTCTTATTTATCAAGAAAATGTGACTGATAACATTTGATGTACATTTTTTATTATTATTGGTGACCTACCCTACTACGTGATACTTTTCCTGCTGTCATTCATCGTACTAATAATAGAGAAAGGTATGTACATATGTTTATAATAATTTTGAGCAACGGTGTGGTATTAGGTTTTCAGACTTGGACACAGCGCAACGGATACATTTGCAAAACTTCAACACCCAGGTTTTTTAGCGGTTTAAAGCATTCTCAGAAGGAAGAGTCTCGATTGAAGAGGAACCATGCAGCGGAAGGATTTCATCTTCAAGAACCAATGAAAATGTCGATAGAATACGAGGTCTTGTGCATCCAGATCGTCGGTTGACGACAAGAATGCTCGGGGAAGAGTTAAATTTGTATCACAGCACTGTTTATCAGATTTTGACTAACGAATTGGGGATTAGAAAAATCTGCGCAAAAATAGTCCCAAAAAAACCTTCCGCAGGAACAAAACGATATCAGGAGAGAAAGGTGTCTTGACTTTTTGCAATCGATTGAAAATGATCCCCATTTTATGCAACGTGTCATTACTGGTGATGAGACTTGGGTGTTTGAGTATGACCCGGAAACCAAGCGCCAAAGCATGGAATGGCACACTTCAAGCTCTCCAAGAACCAAAAAAGCAAGAATGAGCAAATCGAAGATCAAGTGCATGTTGGGCATAGGGAATTGTCCACAAAGATTTTGTGCTTCCAGTAGACAGTAAATCAACACTTTTACAGAGAGGTTCTTGAAAAACTTCGGAAAAGGGTCATGCGTGTGAGACCAAACATCAAGAACAACTGGATGGTGCATCACGACAATGCGCCTTGTCATACAGCCATTTCAGTAAACGAGTTGTATACAGTAAAATGTGACATTCATGTGGCTCCTCAGCCTCCTTATTCGCCTAACTTGAGTCCGTGTGACTTTTTTTCTCTTCCCGAGATTGAAAAATCACCTCAAGGGACGTCATTTTGGGACCATATAAAACATTCAAACGGCTGTAACCGTCCAGCTGAAGGCTATTCCAGTATATGAGTTCCAGTACTGCTCTGAGGAATGGAAGAACCGTGTCCAGCGCTGTGTGGAAAGGAAGTTATTTTGAAGGAGACAATACTGAATTGTAATTCTATTCGAATAAAAAAATAAAAAAAAATAGTCTCATTATTTAATTTACACACCTCGTATAACTATTTGTGTATAAGTACTTTTTATTTATCACATGAAAATCTGAAATTAAATTGACAAAATATTTATACAGGGTGCACATTTTTTCGACGGGATTCATAAGCGTATTCAGATTTGCAAAATTTTCAGTGGTACTTTCAGAACAATCCCGAAAAGTGTCTTAATTATTCCAGAAGGGTGATTAGATTATACAGTTCACTAGTTATGACGCAACTGAAAAATAGTATAATAGATGCTACTGATAGATACTTCTCAATCACGAGGTAGGTACACAAAATCATATATCTGGAATGTTTAAAGGTTTATCGAACTAATAAACAAAATTTTAATTAAGATTATCGTTATCTCATTCTAATAATAC
Organism: Aromia moschata; assembly: GCA_029963805.1. Taxonomy (NCBI): domain Eukaryota; kingdom Metazoa; phylum Arthropoda; class Insecta; order Coleoptera; family Cerambycidae; genus Aromia; species Aromia moschata. The sequence goes on from JAPWTK010000215.1 coordinate 574,054, forward strand.
GCAGATCTTAAACGAAAATACGTTTGGATTATATTACCGTTTTTATTTTCTCGAATTTGCGTTATTGATAAGTAGTACGGTTTGTATTTAAGTATGTAAGTAGAACTAATCACTGAAGTATGTGATATTCTTCAGTGATGTGAATTCTGAATGTGATTCTGAAGTATGTGATATTGAATTAGGTAATCGTTTTTACGGGTATACCTCTTGAGTTTCGCTGTTTTACCTGCTTCAAGAATTTAGATACTCGAGGTGAAAACAATAGTGGAAAATTACCATAAAATGATCTGTTCCATAATAATAATTTTCAATCGAAATCAGTGGATTGCGCGAACGAGATTCTTTCTGTAAAAAGGCCTGTTAATACTCCAGTACAGAAGAAAATCCAAATTTCTATTCTTGGTGCATCATAAGAAAACAATTTAAAATATATTTCTTGCCATGATCAAAAATTAAGCGCAAACAGTATCTTCATGAAATTGTATTAAAATGTCTTTTTATGGAAAAATATCAGTCTCACGATTTCAATTGAAAATTATATTTTGAAATTTTTTAAAATCACAATTTCCGGCCAGAACGTCTCTAATTTTTTCTACATGTACATCTCGCCACAGTCTCTGCCCTGTACTTTTGCCGTCTCATATTAATGAATAGACACGGAGAAACAAAAATAATCCAAAAATCAGGTAAAACAGTTTAATAAACTGTGAAAACAGTTTCACCATTTTTATCCTGCTAGATCCTTTTAAGAAAAAATATTTTTGTTGAAACGAAAATTGAAAATAAAATTAATACTTCGACGCTGTATCGGTTACTATTAACTTTTGGATAGGTAAATTTAGTTAAATCGATATACGAGGTATGTAAATTAAGTAATGAGACTGGCAACGTAGCGACTGATCTAGCAACACTGCGAAGATGGGACATGGAAGATGGGGCGGTAGGTTAACATGTAATACACCTTCAGTACAAGTTTGAACTTATTAGTCATTTGTTTGTTCTTTGTGACTGTTTTCGTAAACCGGTTTTTTTCTAGTGCGTTTTAAAAATGAGTGACATTAATTTTGAGCAACGGTGTGTTATCAAGTTTTGCTTCAGATTTGGACACAGCGCAACGGATACTTTTGCAAAACTTCAACACGCCTACGGAGATAGTGTCTTTTCAAGAGCCCAGGGTTTTTATGTGGTTTAAGGCATTTTCAGAAGGAAGAGAGTCGATTAATGATGAACAACGCAGCGGAAGAGCTTCATTTTCAAGAACCGATGAAAATGTCGGTAGAATACCGGATCGTCGGTTAACAAGAAAAATGATCGGTGAAGAGATAAATTTGAATCACACCACTCTTCATCAGATTTTGACTAACGAATTGGCGATGAGAAAAATCTACGCAAAAATGGTTCCAAAAAACCTTTCGCAGGAACAAAAGGACATCAGGAGAGAAAGGTGTCGACTTTTGGGATACTGCATCATAACAATGCGTCTTGTCACATAGCCATTTCAGTAAACTAGTTTTTTGAAGGAGACAAACTATTTTGAAGGAGACAATACTTAATTGTAATTGTATTCGAATAAAAAAAAAAAAAAGAAATCAGTCTCATTACTTAATTTACACACCTCGTACAGTACAGCCTCGATAATCCGAATTGAAATTGGATCTGGATTTGTTCGGGTTACCAAAAACTAGTTATTCGTTATATTAAACACAAATACAGACATATTTATACATAAGCACTATTTCTTAAACGAAACAAGAACACATTTAAACTCCAAATAATTTTAAAGTATATAATTGTTTTATTGGTTTATTTGAAGAGGCTTGATCAGATAAATATGAATCATCTGAACATTCTGAACTAGAAGTCGCTGTAGAAAATACAATGCTTACATAATGCAAATAAAAAAAAAACTAAAAAAAAGCTGACTATCCCACAACAATGTGTTTAATTTTATGTTTTATACCATATGTTTTTATTAGTGTAAAGCAAATTTGAATGCACTTAGTCTGTACATCCTATTATCCTAGTTGAAACCCCACAAAGCCTTAAAACTGGACGATGTTCGGATAATCGAGGTTTGTTTGGATTATCACTTCGAGCGTCCACTGTTCGGATTATCGAGGGTTGTGCTGCACTTTTACTCAAATAATCTACAGTTTCTCTGTGTCCCCTTATTAACGGGACGCCCTGTAAATACACATATAAATTTGAAAAAACTTACGCTTCACGCTCTTCTCCTCCTCGTCGATGATGTTCTGCGGGACGATGTCCTGTATCACGTCGGGATCTGTAAGAAGAGAAGACGTAAAAATTAATTTTATCGCCCGCTGTGGGAGTATCGGCTTCGCGGTGGGCGTACTAGTACTACGTTTAATTGGTAGTTCGATTCGAACGATCCGACATGGTAACGAACCCATTTGTGATGCAAATGGTAGGCATTAGAAACGGTGATAATTTTTTCCATTATCAATGAAATTTTCGAGCGGTTTCATGAATGGGAGAATGCGCGAGGGCGTCAGATGCATCGTTAGAATACGATAGGACCGACATGGAGTCTGAGAAATATTCGAATATTCAAGTTTGCGAGACTCTTTGAGATTTTGGAAAATATTAGTTTGGGCCAGTTTTTTAACGTTTTCTACGCGACTACCTTTTTTGACACTTTCTTTTATAATATCCTGGAAGTACATGCGTATTTTAAACAAAAAATGGGCGTCAAGATATCACAGTCACAATTCCGAGAATTTCGAAGCGGTAACGCTAAAACAATACCTGTATATACGTCGCGTCAAAAAAGATAGTCGCGTGGAAAACGTTATAAAACCGGCCCAAATTAATATTTTTCAAAATCTCAAAAAAATCTCGCGAATTTGAAGAGATTTATTATTTTTTCTAGCCCAACCCGGTCAATATCGTACAATAAACAAAGACATGGCGTCATTGTTAATTAAGGCTTGCAAAACAAATGCGATCGTTAATTACTCGAAAAGTTATTAATGGATCGAACTGAATTTTTTTTGTAACTTCATACTGCAAACAGCAGTCCCTCCAAAAATTTCATGATCACAGTCGCCTTACTTCGACTTAGTCGAAGAAAAAAAATGGTGAAAAAAATCCCTTTTTTCAACTGCAAGTTAACAATAGCACTTGGCGACTTAGGGTTGGGCTTAAAATTTTGTAAATTCAATAGGCTACAACTTCTTAAATGCATATGCTATATAACATATGACAAGCAACGGATATATAAGCGGAAATGTGAAATAAATTAATATTTAAAAAAAAACAAGCATTTTATTTAAATGCCCTAAAAAAGAAGAAAATAAACTTTAAATTGAATCAAACCCATAAATTTATAATATTACACAATTTATATGATATAAAAGCTTGTCACGAGATTTACTTGTGTAGATGTAAATTGTGTAGATGTTTATTTACCTATTTTATAAAATACATACTTTTTTCTTAGATTTTCTTATGTCAAGATCAAGTTACATAATTATTACATTCTTGATTCTTGATCTACACAAGTAAATCTCGAGACAAGCTTTTATATCATATAAATTGTGTAATGTAATAAATTGATGGGTTTGATTCAATTTAAAGTTTAAAGTTCAAATAAAAGCTTGTTTTAAAAAAAATACCTATTATTAATTTAAATTTTATATTTTAGTTATCGTCGTGTTTTTGTATCTAAATGTTTCTCAACCTGTTCATACTATCCCTAACCTATACCAAGTTATAACTCTTTAAAAATGGTATGGTGGCCATCTTGTTTTTCGCCATTTTGAATTTTTTTCACCACCGCTAGAATTTGCCTAGGGTATAGGTTGATATTAGTTAAGACACGACCCCGCTAAGTCTTATAGTTTAGCCGGGCAGTAGTACACCATCTCCTCGAAGGGTTGAACGCAGACGTCAGTTTATTCGTATTCTTCTTTAGCCTAGGAAAGATTTTTTTCAAAAAATTCCTCAAGCGTTAAAAAAAATTTGGTAATTAGGTAAAAAATAGTGCTATTTGAGTGCACTAGTTTTGGATCAAATCGGTTTGTAGGAACATAACCAAAAAAATTCATAAACGTGTGAAAACCCGGTAGGCCGAGTAATTAGATAGTAAAAAAAGGGCAATTTTCGATTTTGCAAAAAGTTGAGAACCGATTTTAATTTTTAAAAACTGATTTTCTTCGTCTTTTTAAGCGCTATAACGTGCTATTTTTTGTTTTTTTTCTGGAATAATTTTTTTTGGTACTTAAAAAAGTTAAAAAACCGGTTTTTTCACACGATTATGAATTTGTTTGGTTATGTTCCTACAAACCGATTAGATCCAAAACTAGTGCACTCAAATTGCACTATTTTTTACCTAATTACCAATTTTTTTTAACGCTTGAGGAATTTGTTGAAAAATTGGACCTATTTTGGCTATCTTTCCTAGGCTAACATAGGAGACCGTCAAAACTAGCCCTATATGTTTCAAGAACACTTTTTGATGATTTTACATAGCTCCCCGCCTACTGGACTAGTATGCGTGTTGGAGCAAAAACAGACAACATCGACCTGAGTCGGCGAGCTCGATGCGGGTCCGGTCTCGCTCTATTAAGACGAATCTGCGTGGTAAGATAAGAGAACAAATGGAAAGTTCGAAAACAAACACGGATCGTCGTACACGAGTGCATATAAGGCGATCGGGAGAGGCGAACTGCCGTATGGGATGATTTTTCACCCGAAGGGTCGTAGATTTTTGCGCAGCGACCTGCCAGCCGGCGCCATTTGTTAGGACGGGCGCGAACATACACTTTGGCCGTAAAAATCCGCCGGTTATCTAGCCGGAGGCGTCGAATATGACATCTGAGAGCGCGCGAGAGCTTAGAGGACAGGGCCGGCTCCAGGTGGCGGCGATCGCACGAAGAAACAGAATTTAAACAGCAATTTGGAATTTAGTACGAAGTCTGGCTATTAAATAACGAGACTGCGCGCGCAGAATGCGTCCTAGAGGGAAGAGGGGGGGGGGGGGAACGAATGCAGCGTTGGATAGCTGAAAATGTATACTATTCCAGTACTAAAACACGGTTTTGTCGATGTAGTGGTATTTTTTCCATTGAGGTTAGAAACGAACGTGTTTTTTTTTCTCGTGCCGATAACGATGTGTGTTTTTACACGAGCAACGGATCAATGTGAAATTTCTCGTTGAATTAAAAAAAACTCCGACTGAGTGCTATAAGTTGTTAAAAGAGGCCTATGGTGAGAATTCTCTATCTCTTGCGCGTGTTTTCGAATGGGATACGCGGTTTTCTGAAGGCTGAGAGCGCATCGAAGATGACCAACGTCCAGGTCGACCTGTCTCTGTTTCAACTCCGCAAACAGTGACCAAAATCAGTGAAATTGTGCGCTCGTCCGTCAATGCGATGAAACCTGGATATTCCAATACGATGTTGAAACTAAGCGGAAATTCATGCACTGGAAAACTCCTGCATCGTCAAGAATGAAAAAAGCAAAGATGTCGAAATCAAATTTTAAAGCCATGCTAATCGTTTTTTTCGACATCAATCGCATCGTGATGAGTGAATGGGTTCCAGAGGGTCAAACTGTAAACCAAACTTACTATTTGAAAGTTTTGGCAACACTACGAGAGCGAATTCATAAGAAACGGCCGGAGTTGTGGAAAAACAAGTCCTGGATCTTGCACCAGGATAACGCACCTGCCCATAACGCGCTGTCTGTGAAGCGTTATTTAGCCGCTAGGGGCACTCCAGTGCTCGAACAAGCGCCGTACTCGCCTGATTTAGCGCCCTGTGACTTTTTCCTCTTTCCGAAGATCAAGTCCCAAGCAGCACGACAATATTGATCCAATATTGGTCCAATATAGAAGATATATAGGGCCAAACTAGTTTCCACATATCGGGCCAATAAAAAATGTGGACTTTTTGGAATATAGACCCAATATATTTTTCTAATATTGGGCCTATAAATTATTATAGGCTATATATAATATTGTCCAAAAATATTGGACCAACAAGTTATAAATATATTGCCCCAACTAAAAATACAATGTTAGGCCAACATTGACACTCTTTATTATACCAGTATTTGAAATGCAAATCTCCTCTTCTGGTTACACTAATATCCAAGATATCACTGAGTTAAAACTATAAGGTTCTGTGTTATATGTAGCATAGAACCCTATAAATTTAACCCAGCAATATCCTAACAAAATACCTAACTGAAAAGAAAGATGCCACCTGCTTTTTAATATTAAAAATAGTAAAAATTTAAGAACAGATTTTTCTTTTTTTGAAAAAAATGTGTTACTTACATTTAAGATCCACTATTAACTTTCCTCATAATTTTGTTATTACTGCAGGATAAAAAATAAAACAAAATATATAAGGTTCACCAAACTGTATTAAAACATTCCAACTAATTTTACAAAATACTATGCATACATTTTGCATTATGGTTACATTATGCATAGATGCATACATTATTCATCTTGGTTTGGCGTTTCAGCTAAAAATAAATAAATAAATGAGTATTATGTCGGTGACACACATAATTACATGACCATGGACATATAACGACATATAACCAAGAAAGGATTGTTTGCATTTGTCTTAAGTCATACATTCATACATTCATTAAAAAAATGCTATTGGCAACAGCACTTTAATTATTTAGAGACAAATAAAAAATTGTATACAAAATTTGTATTGCATTATTTTTTCCAACACCCCTTGAGGTTTTGCCACTCCGGTTGTAAAATAGTTCTTCACTGTAAAAATTTGTTTAATATGTATTGTAGTATGCCAGAACGTTAGAACATAAACAAACACATAAACAAACTGATGGAATAAGTAACTCTCAACAGGATAAACGTCAAATTAAACTAAAACTACTTGGCAGGTTTTAAAAAGCTATGAACTAGATCTCTTCCACCTGTGTAGTAGATTTGTAAAACAATGCTTGACCGCGTTTATAGGAATTTTATGAATGAAATGTTTTGTGTCCCCTTGGTTATATGTATATGCCTATAACATTTCGACAGTTACAAACCAACCTCTAAGTTGTCTTCCACCGTTCCGGTCTCCAGCTGTTGCCAAAGAAACACCAATACAACATGTAATCTCCAAGTCGGTGGCATCTAAAAAGTTCACTTTAACAGCTTCTAAAAACAGACAGGTAATTTATCAATATGGCAGTCCAATAGTAAATTAATAATATCAGTTTTGCCTAAATTACTAACAACACGTACTATAAGCTAACATACCTAAGACAGTTTTATATACCGATAGCTTGGAAAAATATTTTTTTTTGCTTTTTTCCTTTTGCTGAGTATTGTAAGCTCAGCTCCTTGTTCATTAGTTTTTTTCATTATAAAATGTAGATTCTTTTTACGGTATCTCCACCTACGTGTGAAAGGATGTTTACCTACAATGAGAAAATATGTAAAAACTAAGAGACGGCGAATAACAAAGTAATTTACCAAATCTTCTAGGTCAGTAGCATTTTCAATTTTGTTTTCTAATTCTAGCAATTGCTGTGGAGTTGTCAGCGGCAATTTAAAATCAGAGGTTGACTTGAACGACTTAGATTTGTTTTCTAACATATCAAGCTTTATTTTGATATGACTTATATTATTTTTCATATCTGTAATATCATATTTGATGCCTGCTAATGCTTTAGTAATCTTTTTTATATCTCTACTTATATTATTATCAGCAAGACCTGAAATGGTTACACCAAGATATAAATGACTAACCATGTACAATTTACGAAGCATTGAAAATATTACCTTCATTAGTACTGTCTGAAGTTGTTGTCTTCGTAGGGCCATTTATTAAAGATTTACTACTTTTCGGTGTCTTGGTAAAACTGTAAATTAAGTTTCTTTGCGAAGATGAATACCCTAAAAAACAAAAGTATATATATAACTTCTTTTGAATTATAATACGATCTTGATTTATTTACCTTTAAATCCTGATGGAGTAGTGACTCGGTTTGTGGAATAGTTATAATTCCTTCCTGTTTTGTTCTTTAATTTATGTCCTACTGACTCAACATTATCACCAGATACTTCATCTTCCTCATCGTCCACAGTATTATTATTGTCTTTGTCGTCTATTACCAGTCCCTCAACATCAGTCTCATCCACTGATAAATTGGATATGTATTCCGCCTTCTCTGCCAAATTTTGAGCATGTTTTAGGGTAAATACGGTAGCCTTGCAAATACCATCCCATTCTTCATATTCGATATTTAGACTTGGTTCTGAACAATTGTCCCTTAACTTTTTGATTTGAGTTTCAGACAATTTCTTGGGCCATAAGTAAACATCTTTTTTCGTATCAACTGCCCAAGAAGTAGGTACATATTCAGAAGTATTGTCTCTTAAGAAAAAAACTATATCCCAGCTTGTCATAATGTCTGAAAGATACAATTGTAAACTATATGTAAATTACACACCGTAACTAAAAAACATACAATACATTAATGTCGGTGTCAACACCAGTGTGATTTGATAAATGTAAACTGCAATCAACACTCTGACTATCTGATTCTTCATCTTGATTCTCAAGAAATCTTTTAACATACATATACTTTCTGGACTTTTTTGACATATTTCCTACAATTGAAAAATCCCGTTTATTTAAATGACCACATACAACCATGCACCACTAAGCGAAGGTCCGTGAAGTTGGCGCCGAAAAATAAGGTGCAGGGAGGGAAAGTGGCTAGTTCATTTGACCATCGTTAGGCCACCAATTAATTTCGTTGACCACCTTTTGTTTTCTAGTTTCGGGGCTAACTTCATGCAGCGAAACGATTTTCTATAAAATACTTCATCCAGGATGTTTGTGTCTTTAAAATTAAAGAAGTGAGTTTTAAGCGGTTGTTGACATTCCGAGTCGTTAGACCAACCCTAAAAACTTTTTTTCCACTCCTTAGTTTCCAATATCAACCGATCAGATGAAATTGCAGCGCAATTATATATGTATATGTTCAAAAATCACATTTTCACTGGGGCTAAATGAATTTTAACGATTATGGAATTTTTTATTCCCTTGATTTCGTTAGACCACCCTTAAAAAAGAGTTACTGCAAAAAAAACGTTTTTAAAAAAAATCAATCGGGGCTAACATCACACGTTGCTGAAATTTAAGGCTTAATAAGGGGTTGGTCTAACGATTTGAAATGTCAACAACCGTTTAAAACTCACTTTTTTCATTTTAAATCTAAGACGCGTACACATCCTGGATGAAATATTTTCTATAAAAATGTTCTAGTCCTAACTTAGTCTTACCTTAAATGTGTTTTCAAAACTAAATATATATGTAAACTGGTATAATGGTCCAAGAAAACCTTTCAACTTCCCTATTCCCATAGGAACTGCCTATAGAACCGTCCTAGAAAAGGTATTACGACAAAGAAATTAAGGAAATAGGACTAATGAATGGTTCATGAAGCCAACGAAACTAAGAATTAAAAATTAACAATTAAAATTAAAATTACACTAAAATTTATGTACCTAGTTCATGGAAATAAAATTAACAATTAAGAATTATGAGTAAAATGATATGCTGTGTGCCAGTTTATTTTTTAAATAATGTGTTTTTATTGTAAAAATATGGACTTCCACACTTTTTCTACAAAAAAAATATCATTTTATAGTACCTAATATTTTTACTTTACAGATAATAAAATAACAGCGAAAAAATATAACCTCAAAATTTATACCAAACGCCTGCGCAGACCACATGGCAAAAATTAAGAATTAACAACTAAACTAAAAAAGATACCTAAAAGTTGGGCAACTTTGTAATTGCTTAATTTTTAATTTTAATTTAGTGTAGATTCCATGAACGCTAACATGGGTTTGTGGATAGTCATGTTTACATATATGTAATTCTTAATTGTTAGTTCTTAATTTAGTTTAGTTGGCTCCATGAACCCAGCATAAGTGAGGACTAATAGGACATTTTTTATGAAACAAGCATTACTAGGTACTTTTACTTTAATAACCAATCGAGTACCATTATTTGTTAAAATTATAAATAAAAAGAAAAATTAAGGTTAAATGATGCTTCATAAACCAACCACCTTATTATGACCCTCTAATCTTGACAACATTCATTTAAGTATATACTTAAGGCTTGATTTATGAAGACATATGATTTACCATAATAAAATCAATTGAACTACAAGCGATAAATGTGCATTAAATCAACCCTAATTAACAAAACGTCGACTATAAGATTAAAATTGTACTTATTACATAAATACTCACTCAACAACTTTATTTTTCACTTCACACTTCACTTTTTATGCACCAGTACCACTTATAACGGCTGGTTTCACCTACTTTAATAACCAAATACCAAATGTTGCTTTTCAAGTTTTCACGAATCGTTATAAAACTCAAGATGCCGGCTAGCCGGCTCGTCGTTCACAATGCTCACGTGATCCAGCTGCTGACGCCGCGTTGTCAGATTGCAATTTCAGATTTACAAATTTCAAGTCATTATTTGACTATTTTATTTGACTTTGACAAAAAGTGGTATTCATTAGGGGTTTAGTGATCGTAAAAATATTAACGCGTTCATTTAAAATAGTCTACAACAATAAAATTTGGTGCTTCTCAAAACTTAAACTGCTTAAACCATCATGTAACTAAAATGTTTTACGTATGAGTTGGCAACAGCTACATACAACAATCAGCGATTCCACAGAACACGTGATTAACGCCATGTTAAATCGAATGAAAGGAAGAAGCGGTCTTAGGACTTCTCATATTCTCGTCTCTTTTTAATTCTGTGGTTCACCGAACTGCCGGAGATAGGCGCCACTAATCATTGTAGCGCCTTTATTTGAATATTTTCAGAAGTAATTGCATCAAAATTACCGACAATTTTGTACGACAGTCTAGGAATTATTGACAATTTCTATGAATAAAAAAGTAGTACTTTACTGACATGTTACATACAATATTTTTTTCCACAACTGTCAAAAAAGCCAAAAGCTTTTTTTTACGCAAAAGTGTTTTAAGAGTTGGAAAAAATAACCTTTTTTACACTTTGCGTAAAAACGATAACAGTATATTTTGTAATTCAAGAATAATATACTTATTCTGACACACATTATACACAAAAAATCATTTTTTCACATTTTTTTGACATTTGTAGAAAAAGAATAGGTGTACATTACTTACATAGATAATTTTATAAATATTATTCTAACTGTATTATTGTAATAGAGATGCATTCTCAGATTGGCCCGATATTTGTTAGAAATATTGGCCCTACATTGAATAAACAGTATTGGAGATATATGCAAATGCCAATATTAACATGCAAAATAAATACTGTATAGGGCCAATGTTGTAATAAAATATTGTAAATACCAATAATGGGCCAACATTGATAATTACAATAATGGCTAAACAAAGGTCAACCAATATTGGCGTAATATATGTCACCAACATTACATTTATAGAACAAAAAACAATGTTGCACCAATATTGGTACAATATTGATTTATTAACTGCAATGAATCGATATTGTGCCAATATAGAAACAATGATCAGCCAATATATTGTGCTACTTGGGGTCTGCCTTAAAAGGCACCCGGTTCGAGTCAATGGAAGAGGTGAAGCGAAAATCGGCGGAGCTCCTAAATTCTCTTACAAAAGAACACGTCTAGCATTGCTTTGACCAATGGAAAAAAGAATGGAACGGTGTGTAGCGAGGGGAGGGGAGTACATTGAAGGGGAGCATTCGATTGTAGAATAATTTTTAAAATAAAACTCTTTTTCATAAGCAGTCTCGTTATTTAATAGCCAGACCTCGTAAACCATTTAAGAAATATGAATAAATATTTTCCGTGAAAATGAAACGTCCCTTTAAAATCCCCAACGTGTTTAAATATGCCGTTAAGAAATCAAAGGAATACGTAGCACTTTTGATTTTTTTTTGATAACTCTTGCAACTTTCCTATAATATCTTTAATACCTGTATCTATTATACCCACTTTTTGAAAATTGCTTAAATTCTGATAAACTTTGTACTACAGTATTGATTTTTTTCTTCTCATAGGATTAGAGCTTGTGAAATTCTCCATTTAATAATCATTTTCAACGGAAACCTTCATATAAACATTATAAAAATTCAAAACTCTACCATCCTTACTGTGGTTTTCGTAAAAATTAATGTTCATGAAATTTTAATAAACACATATAGTTTGAGAGGGATGTTAACCCGTTACTTAATTGTTTTAGAGATATATGTGGCGTACACGGCTTTTTTGAAAAAATATTTTCAAAATGGATCAGTATACCAAGTAGATACTCTGAAGATTTCCTTTTAGGATGTAATATTTTCGGAGTTATTCATGATTTTTTTAAATTGTTGCCAACTTAAGATTATCAAATGGAACATCCTGTATATTAATAACGAATTTCTATTCTATCATAAATTTATAACCTTATTTAATTGTCAAAGCTGGTGCATTATATGACAGCCATTATTTATTTTATAATTGTGACAGTCACTTGTCAAAAGTTTGACATAACCGAAAAGCTTCGACATAACCGCTATTTCTATCTCTCTCGTTCATAACCAACTTTGATGACGTTTTTTTTTATTTCTACATAGTGCCAAATAAGTTTTCTCAAATGTGTTTTATTTTTTTTTATATTTTCAATTTAAGTGCGTCATGACTGAAATAAATAAAATACTGAATTAAATACTGAAATAAAACCAAAGCGTTTTGCTTAAAATATAGGCATCGGCGTCTATTCAATTTCTACCATTTGTTTTTGCCGGTAATATTTTATGTCACCGGGTGGCCCCGTTAGAAACTCTCCCTGGAGCCGGTCCTGTCCCCAATAGTACTATCTCGTCTCGTGGGCGCCACTGCGGCGTATACGGATCGCATTCATCTCCAGCAACCTGTCCATAAACTCATTGATTATGCTACAATCGATTAAAATATATGCACATACATCTATAACTCATTACTTCGAGATTACCTTCTTATTGGAAATTTTTTAACGGGGCCACATGGAGGACGAACGCATTCGAGATGGATGCAACGACGCTCGTATTCTTTTAAGACGATTGTGTCGGCTGGTTTAAGGAAAAAAATTACAATCTTTAAAATAAATTTCTTAGATAATTTTGGAACAAAAAATTTGCAGTATATCAATATCGTAGGGAAAGTAGTCGATTTTAAGAGGTTTTGTTTTACTTTTATTGTAATGACGATTTCCTTAAAATTTCTTTGTAACATATGATAATATCAAGCCAAAAACTAGAGAATCTACTTTTCTTATCATTATACTTTAACATCTTTGGTTACTAGAGTTTGTGGTTTAGATTTTTAATGCTCACCTAAATAGTATTGCGTATGAGTACGAGCTTAGTAATCTACATAACATTTGCTATTTCATAAATTCAGATAGAGATAAGTAAGGTATTCAACCGTAATGCAGGAGATTATTTCAAAAAGATTACGTATGTTATGCTTCGTTTAATGATGAATGAATGTTCTGTAGCAAAAGTAGAATTGATAACGAATTATGTTAATAGTGATTGGAAATTCAAAATCTAATAGCTTGGGTACCAAGAGAAATCAGAAAAAGCGACAAAATCAGCGTGTTATCATTTGGACCTACATTTGGACGAGGTGTGTAAATTAAGTAATGAGACTGGCAACGTAGCGCCCGATCTAGCAACACCGCGGAGACCGAACTTGGAAGGGCGGTAGGTTCATATTTGATGCACCTTCAGGACAAATTTGAACTTGTTAGAGCCATTTGTTGGTTCTTTGTGACTGTTTTCGTGAACCGGTTTTTCCTAGAGAGTTTTAAAAATGAGCGATGAATGAACAAAAATAAATGAACAAAAGGACATCAGGAGAGAAAGGTGTCTTGACTTTTTGGAATTGATTGAAAATGATCCACAGTTTATGGAACGTGTTTGGTGAGACTTGGGTGTTTGAGTACGACCCGGAAACCAAGCGCCGAAACATGGAATGGCACACTTCAAGCTCTCCAAGACCCAAAAAAAGCAAGAATGAGCAAGTCGAGGATCAAATGCATGCTTTTTTGACAGCCAGGGAATTGTCCCACAAAGAGTTTGTGCCTCCAGGTCAAACAGTAAATCAACACTTTTACAGAGAGGTTCTTGAAAAACTACGAAAAAGGGTCATGCGTGTGAGACCAAACATCAAGAACAACTTGATCTTCAGCAACAACAACAACAGACAGCAACAACAGTAAACGAGTTTTTAGTCAGCAAAAACATGCCTGTGACTCGTCTCCTCATTCACCCTGACTTTTGCCCTTGTGACTTTTTTCTCTTCCCGAGATTGAAAAATCACCTCAAGGGACGTCATTTTGGGACCATAGAAAACATTCAAACGGCTGTAACCGACCAGCTGAAGGCTATTCCAGTATAGGAGTTCCAGCACTGTGTGGCTTCCCAAGGAAGTTATTTTGAAGGAGACAATACTGAATTGTAATTATAAAAAAAAAAAAAAATTAAAAATCAGTCCCATTACTTAATTTACACACTTCGTATGTAGTCACTCAAAAATATATTCATATAAACATTAAAGAAGAAAATTTCAGAAACACAGAAATACAATTATTTTTCAACATGTTAATGTTTTGTCTTGTATGACTAAAATGACAGACTAACAAATCTAAGACCATCAAAGAAAAATGGTTGAAAATATTGATTACTCCATATCCACCCTCTTCTTCAGACCTTTATCTTTTTTTTTTTTGGGGTCAGTCCCAATGCGAGGAAGCCTCTTTGACAAAAAAGTTGTTCCTCTAAACTGACTGTTTCACAATTTTTTTAATTTCAAGTTACCGTTGAAAAAGTAACCACATGCCACAGAGTATATTGTTGATTAATACAGGCATTTGATTATCTGAATGTACTTTGAATGTATTCAATAAAAACGCTAAGTACGGACGAAGTACGTGACCTTTTGAAATGTTAACAAAAAAAAATGCCAATGGATTCTCTAATAGTATTTTTTTTTTTAATTTTCTAGAATTACATTACGCAAAATAATAAACACAATAGGACATTAAGCATTTCTTTATCTCTAAAACTGCACGATACGCTACAAATTGCGAGTGGACCGAGATTGCAACAGAAAAAATTGCAACTGTCACAAAACGATATTAAATAGACCGACGACGTCTCTATAAATAACTAAACTTGAGCACAGACCCCACATGTAGACACTATAGCGAGATACTATACTATTTTGTCGTGTCTGGAGCAAAATATTTACACTGGCGCCACGGTATCCTATGCAAACGTCATGCGGCGCGCCGTTCTTGGACAAACAATTCTAATAAAACGCGCGCTTAACGCGGATAACGTTAAACGCAAATTGTTATTAAAGTAATAGACCAGGCGACCTATGTCAAAAAGTATCAAAAAACGACAAAATAGTCCATAAAAGTAGTCTCAACGGTTTTATATAAAGGAAAGTGCCTGCATTATGTTTTAAATAAACACGTTATTTCTGAAACACCATTTTTTTCGAATTATCTCGAAAAGTATGCGTCTTACGAAAAAATATCAAGAGTCAAAAGTTGTTTATTATTAAATTTCACACCTAAAATCCGCATAGAGTCGTTATAATCCAGGCGATCTATGTTTCGGACTGACAAAATAGTCCATAAAAAGAAGTCTCAAGTCGATTAAAGATCAGAGGAGGCGGAATCACGCAAGTGCCTGCATCATGTTTTAAATAAACAAATTATTTCTGAAACACCATTTTTTTTCGAATTATCTCGAAAAGTATGCGTCTTACGAAAAAAATATCAAGAGTCAAAAGTTGTTTATTATTAAGTTGTTCCATTATTGCAAAATTAATTTTTTTAACGAGAAATCGAGCAAATTTTGCGAAAAAAACCGTTTTTAAACAAATTAAACGGTTAATAATAATCGTATCGTCATGAAACTGTCCAAAAAGTTGCCTTTTTTATTGTTAATAAGCTCCCGCAATCGACATTCTGTGCGATAAGTAGTTCCCGAGTTATAATCAATTGAATGCGGAAAATTGATAATTGTTAACAATTTGTTATAACAAAATAGGGGCTTTTCGCAAGTGCCAAAACCTTTTTTACACACTGTTGGATGTCCTTTATCATATGCCGTATGCGGAATATCGATAAATTAATTATAGAGTTGTTTATAACAAAATTTCTGGAGGTATAGTTTTTACGCGACGTATAAAACCTCGTACATAGCAGCAAAAGGAAAAATCCGTAGTGCAAATGATTTGCAAGTGAAAGTACTTCAAACAACGCACATTAAAAAAAAACATGTTGCTAAGTTATTTTTTTGTTGAGATATTTAACGTCAAAGTTTTTGGCTCATATCTCCGCTCCTAATAAACATTGTTAATAAGCTTTGTTAATAACGCGTCTGCGACGTAATTAATGAACGCAGACTTTTCAAATTTTAGGAGGAGATAGCTCATGAGATAAGCTGAAAGTTGCTTAAAGCGCTAATCGAAAAGTTTATTAGGAGCGGAGATATGAGTCAAAAACTTATAACTGGCGTTAAATATCTCAACAACAAAATAATTTAGCGACATGTTCTTTTTAAATGTGCGTTTTTTTG
The DNA here is from genome assembly GCA_029963805.1 of Aromia moschata. Classification (NCBI taxonomy): domain Eukaryota; kingdom Metazoa; phylum Arthropoda; class Insecta; order Coleoptera; family Cerambycidae; genus Aromia; species Aromia moschata. Next base: position 590,691 of record JAPWTK010000215.1, read on the forward strand.
AAGTACTTTCACTTGCAAATCATTTGCACTACGGGTTTTTGCTGCTTTTGCTGCTACGTACGAGGTTTTATACGTCGCGTAAAAAACTATACCTCAAGAAAATTTGTTATAAACAACGCTATAATTAATTTATCGATATTCCGCATACGGCATATGATAAAGTACATCCAACTGTATGTGTAAAAAAATTTGGCACTTGCGAAAAGTCCCTATTTTGTTATAACTAATTGTTAACAATTAGCGATTTTCCGCATTCAATTGATTATAACTCGGAAACTATTTATCGCACACAATGCCGATTGAGGGAGCTTATTAACAATAAAAAAGGCAACCTTTTGGAAAGCTTCATGACGATACGATTATTATTAACTGGGTTAACTAAATTTGTTTAGAAACGGGTTTTTTTTGCAAATTTTGCTCGATTTCTCGTTAAAAAAATTAATTTTCCAATAATCGAAACTACGTATTTCGATGGGAAATTTAATAATAAACAACTTTTGTCTCTTGATATTGTTTCGTAAGACGCATACTTTTCGAGATAATTCGAAAAAAATGATGTTTCAGAAATAATTTGGGTATTTAAAACATGATGCAGGCACTTGCGTGATTCCGCCCTCTCGGATCTTTAATCAGGACGGTTTCCTCTATATGAAACCGTTGAGACTTCTTTTATGGACTATTTTGTCAGTCCCAAACATAGATCGCCTGGATTACATATAACGACTCTATGCGGATTTTCTGTGTCAACGCAACGTACCGCCTGATGCAATCGGAAACTGCATTTCGGTTTTCGCACCGTCCGAAGTTTGTTGACATCTCGAGCATATTAACGACAAGGGGGACCGAAATAGCGCCCGGTTACTTTCAACAAAACAGCGCTGGTTTTTGGAGTGGAAACATGGACTTACATAAATAATATAATCCGCTGGAAAATATGAGAAACCTGCAGTAATTCTGTCGTTATTATAAAAATACAAATAAAACACTATACAGTGTGGAACGGCCAAATGGAATAAATTCAGTAGCTCCATTATTGTGAATTGTTTTAGAAAATCCTGAAACACGTCAATTTATAATTCTAAAATGACATCTTTCGACGTAAAAATGTCATCCCTAAATTCAACCCCCTTCAGGTGACAGCTACAACCCCTAAATTTTCAAATTGGAAGTAGGGGCTTGTGATATTTCATTTGAAAGGTCTTTTAATTCTCTATTCAAAACTGCTACGGTTTTAAATTTTATTGCAGAAATTAACAAGAAAAAAAGATAAGTTTCTCCAGCGTATTAAATTCGTTACATTAAAATAAAACTTTTATAAGTAACACCATTTGTCAACTTTAGGTTCTGATATGTTAATAATAACAAAAAATAAATGTCTGTAATTGCCGACATTCCCTACTATAAGATAAAAACTTACTAATACATACGTACAATTTTTTGCTTGAAAATCGAACGACAAAAACGAGCAAGCAGCAAAGAAACAAACCTGAAATTTAAGAAGTTGGCCATTATCAGCTTTAGTGAAATTACTTAGAAACGTGCTTGTCATTGTAACAGTAGTTAACAGTTATCAGTGTTACACTTTTTGCTTTAGTTTTCGTGTTGCAATTCAGAGAGATGGTTTACCTCACAGAAATGCATAAGATAACGATGCAGATGATTGGTTACGGAAACAGAACACGAACGCAGACCGAAGTTGTTCGCCTATTTCATAAGAAAGATATAGAAGCAGTTTCGGGAACGTGGACATGTTCAGCTAAAGAAAAATCCTCCCAATAAACTCAGTGATGATCAGAAATCAGATGTAATGCTTATGCTTGAAGAAAATCCACATACGTCGAGTCGTCAAACAGTTTCAGCATTAAATATTAGCCATTCCTCGATTCTCCTCGATATGTAAAAAGTATGGTCTACAAAACCACACCTGACGATTTAGCTGACTTAAGAAGAAGAATAACACTTGCAATTAGGTCGATTACCCCGCAGATGTTAACTAACGTTAGAAGACATTTCTATTTACGTCTAGGATGCTGCCAAGATGCTGGAGGCATGCATTTTGAACATCTGCTGCATTAATAATGATTTGTTTTTTATTTCAATGTAGCGAATTTCTACGCTTTTCTGCAACACCTTATATACATGAAAACTATATCATAAACAAATCAACATTGTACCGTAAAATTTTTTTATTTATTTTTTTATATGGGTAAAGCAAAATAAAAAAGTTACAGGGGAAGGGGGGGGCATTTATAATGAAATACTCGGTATATTTGTATTCTGTTCGATTTTATCTGTGTAATTTGAGGACACCCTGTGTAATACTTAAAACAAATGAAATGTCTTCGCTTTTTAAACAGTTTAAACAGTTTCGTCAACAATTTTTAAAATATAAATGTTAAGAAGGATTTATTGCTACAGAAATTCGTATATCCGAAATTAGTCGGTTCGGAAACCGTGTGGACGTGTCGATGCATGTGCGAGAACTTCGCGTTTTGGCTTAAAAGCGACGGTACCCTTGAATGTGTCCAAGGTATCAGACGGTGCGAAAAAATATAGCCGCCGACAGCTGTGACAGGGCTTTAAATATATTACTCGTAAAGTTATATCAGAGATCAGCATCCAAACTGTCTCAAATCGTGGTTCTCGGAACGGAACAACGATTTCGCTGCTCAGGAATGTCTGTCTGCGAAAGCATCCCCGCGAAAGGTATTTTAGACGTCGTTTTTTTTTGTGCGGTAAATATAAATGAGACTTAGATAAATGAGGTGGAAACGTGTTGAAGATATTTTAGCATTCAAGCAATTTGTTACGAGTAATGTACTTACTATTTTTTGATATTACTCCAAAAATGGTTTGCTTCTAAGTTAATACTTAAGAAATCTGTGAATTTGATGATTATGTAATAGCACATTTCATATAATTAGTCTTGATTTTTACAAATTCTGAAAATGTTCATGGAATAGGTAAATAAAAAAAAAGGGTAAATAAAAAAACTGATTAAGTAATAGTCACTTCCTGCGAAAAAACAATCGGATATAACAGTAAACATTCTTCTTAAGATACTTCTTGTAAACTCCGTAATAAAATATAATATTCCGTAGTAAAATTTGACTTGAGGGGGTGAGGGAGAGTCAGAGACTTGAAAAATAGTCATTTTTATAATTATTTCTTACCGTTGTACACTTTTTATTTTAAATTATTTATCTCCAAAGGTATTGATTAGATCAAATTGAAATTTTGACTAGCACTAAGAAAATTTGATTTTTTTTTAAAGTCTGACTACCCCTATTTCAGATTCAGATAGATCTTAGAAGATCAAGATATCCATGTAAGATGCGAAGTGAATTTTTGTGCATGTAGCAGGCGTATTCACAAACTCACACCTTCGTTCAGTTCCCAGTTGAGCGACAAAAAAATTATTTATAACATAATCTAAATCGCTTTATTAGTTGTAATGGAGCTGCGAAAACTTTCGAGCAAATAAAAATAAAGCGTCAGCTGGTGATAACGTCGCGCTATATACATATATATTTTACATACATACATGCATGGGCAAAAGTTTGCATACAGTGAACTATTTCAAATAAAAGACTTAAAAACACAAACAAGATATCATTGAATTTACAATAAACAACAATCAAGTTATACATTTGATAAGCAAATGATCTCAATACATCATACAACCACTAAATAAAGCTAGTTACATTTCTCAAAGTTTCTGAAATGGTTGGTCAAAAGACCCCTTGACTGCCGAGAACAAAGATTTTTTCGACTTGGCCCAAACTGTCGCAAAGACAAATCTTTGTCTTATAAGTAAATGCTCTACTAACGCCTGATAATGTGTGAAATGTAATCAATATGAGTTTTTGGAGATGCTGAACAAGATCCCGGGGTTTATTGGGTTCTATTTTGCAGCCAAACCAGACTACAGCTCTAAGGAAATGAACAAAACTTCAGTTCTTTAAAAAAGTTCACTCAAGTTAATGCTGCATTCTACCATAGGTCAAGTCCACCGAATAACAAATGTGATAGAAAAACCACTAGAGGAAAAGCTAATTTGCTCCTCTGTATTCCTGGACGTAGCCCAGGCATTTAACAAAGTCTGGCACGAAGGTTTGATCTATAAATTGAATAAAATACTACCAAGACAATACGTTGAACTATTAACGTCATATATTACGGAGAGATTATTCACAGTCAAACAAGAAGATCATTATTCGGAAGTGAAAGAAATAAGGGCAGGAGTACCCCAAGGCAGTGTTCTGGGACCTATCCTCTACCTTCTTTATACTATATTTATCTACCGCAAGTAGAAAACGTAACAGTTGTTACATTCGCTGATGACACAACCATGTTAGCGATAGGAGAAAAATGGAAAATAAAATTAAACGAATCCAAATCAATACATACAATTTTTACAAACATGAAAATAGAATAACCCGTCGCAATAAACCTAAATGGAAACATAGTTCCACACGCAAACACAGCAAAGTATTTAGGCATGACATTAGACATAAAATTAAGATGGAAAGAACATGTAAAAAAGAAACATACAGAGCTTGGTCTCAAATACAGACAAATGTACTGGCTTTTGGGAAGGAACTCCAAACTCTCAATACATAATAAAATAATGATATATAACCAGATCCTGAAACCAGTCTGGTTATACGGCATTCAACTGTGGTGCTGTGCCAAACAAAGCCATATCAATAGTATACAAGTCTTCCAGAATAAGGTACTACGAAGCATGGTAAATGCTCCATGGTATGTACGTAACAAGGATCTACATAGGGATCTTGGTATCCCTGAGGTAGACAAAGAAATCAAAAGATTCGCCATTAAACACGAATATCGTCTTCATCATCACCCCAACGAAGAGGTCCTTCAGCTCCTAGACAACCAAGACCTGGTCAGAAGGCTGCAGAGGACCAAACCGTTCGAGCTTGTGTAATGCTGCATTTAACAGTTAATGCTGCATTTAACAGTTAACTGCATTTAACAGTGTTATTTTGACAAGCTGTATCATTTACGAGGTATTTTAACCCGATGAACAACACCATAATGGTGTTATTATAATTGGCTGAGTACTAAAGGCCACTATTGGGTGGAATTATCCCCAAAAATGACTCAATTTATGGCACTTGGAAACACTGTTTTGATTTCTGTTCGAACTCTCAAAGTTTGTATATTATTGAGAAAGTCAAGGATTGAGGCGAAGATTGGACAATACTTTCTTACTCAGTGCGTCCAAATACGTCGGAAATAATATCTGAATAAAATATTGGAAAACTGTGGGTTGGGGATTTATTAGCTGATTCAACGATAACATTTAGATTTTATGAGAATTTGGTGCGTGTAAGAAAAATTCAGATAACGCAACGATGATCAATGGGTCAAAATACGTTGAAAATGATATGTCTGGTAAAAGTAGCAAAATGTCATAAATTGGGCCATTCTTGGGACAATGTCCTCCCAAAATTGGCATTTCGGAGGATCTAGTTCAAATTCTGACAACGCTATGCCGTTCAGTGGGTCAAAACCCGTCGGGAATCTGATAGCAGTCTAGTTAAAGTTGACATAACCTATAAATTCATTGATTTTCAACTATTTTTGTGTTTTCAAGTGTTTTATTTGAAATAGCTCACCAAGAAGTCTAGAACTAAGGAGACCGAACTGCGGCTTTTCGCTGTATAACGCGACGGGCTCGAATATGTCCGCCTCCAGAGGCGCTGTAAACAGTTGTGTACTCTGGTTGCTACGGTATATAAACATATATCTATACGTATACCGTGGTTCTGTACTAATCTGTGTGCATTACAGGTTAGAGTCCGTGTGAATGTCAAAGGTGCGAACAGACGCTCGATATTTTTCGTCAATTTGTTGTTGTTGAATATTATATTGAATCTACACAAGTAATGTCTTTGCAATTACAAATTTTCACAATGATCAATATGAAAATGTACTCAAAATATTTCATGTTACGTGCTTCAACGTTAACAACACAACAAAGGAAAATATTTCGTTTCATACATACTTACATCAGTAATTTGAAATAATGTCCGGTTATTTGGACCGCTTCTTATATCACACAATGCAACACAGCACTTTTGAACCATATTTCTTTTTGTATGTATTTTTTGTTAAAGCCAAACGGCATGTAAGCACCCGCTTTGACAGCTTAATGATAAACGTCATATAAAACCATAACATGGTTTTCTACGATAAACAATGACATGTGGACCGCTGCTCATCACGTGACTCGAGTACATTACTGTTTACAGCGCCTCCTGGAGGCGGACAGATTTGATCCCTAGATACCGAACGAGTTCGGTCTCCTTAGTTCTAGTCTTCTTGTAGCTCACGGTGTGCAAACTTTTGTCCATGACTGTACGATTTATACATATGACAACGACGGCAGCATCAGCAGCAGCTCCGTCGTGTAGAGACGAGGTGCGCCGAGGGGCCGACGGCGCCGGCGGTCGTGGGCGCTGCATGGGACACCCACCCGACGCAGATGGCGCCACCATTATATTCCTTGCGTCTGCATACGAGCCTCCTTTATTAAATAATACTCCTTAACATGCCCGATTGAGTCTCGTTTCTTTTCTGCGCCCGCAAACAAACAACTCGTTAAACGCGATAAAAATGAAATTTTGTTGCGCGGGCGAGCGGGGCAATCTGATGCGACGTACGTCCTTACTAGAGTCACATATTCTCGTTTCGTTTCCACGCGTCGCGTCGGATCGCGAGCAAGAGCTTTCGCTTGTGCCCGCTGGTAGTTTTAACCTTTCCGCTCATATATACAGCGGTGGTCATATAATTAGGAACGATAGTGTGTCAAAGTTAAACTGCTGCGAAAATTAACTAGTATTTACGATGTGTGTAAATTAAGTTTTTAATAAGATTTATTAAAAACTTTTTATCCGAATAGAAATACAATGCAGTATTGTCTCCTTCAAAATAACTTTACTGGGAAGCCCACACAGCTCTGGAGACGGTTCTTCGATTCCTCATAGCAGTGCAACTCATATACTGCAATAGCCTTCAGCTGGTCGATTACAGCCGTTTTCTATGGTCCTGAAATGACGTCCCTTGAGGTGATTTTTCATTCTCGGGAAGAGAAAAAAATGGAGGAGGCTGAGGAACCACAGGAATGTTTTTACTGGCTAAAAATTCGTTTACTGATATGGCTGTGTGACAAGGCGCATTGTCGTGATGCAACATCCAGTTAATCTTAATGTTTGGTCTCACACGCATGGCCCTTTTTCGAAATTTTTCAAGAACCTCTCTGTAAAAGTGTTGATTTACTTTTGGCCTGGAGGAACAAACTCTTTGTGGGCAATTCCCTGGCTATAAAAAAAGCAAATCAACATGCATTTGATCTTGAACTTGTTAATTCTTGCTATTTTGGGTCTTGGAGAGCTTGAAGTGTGCCATTCCATGTTTTGCGCTTGGTTCTAGGTCGTACTCAAACACCCAAGTCTCATCACCAGTAATAACACGTTCCATAAAATGGGGATACTTTTCAATCGATTCCAAAAAGTCAAGACACCTTTCTCTCCTGATGTTCTTGTGTTCCTGCGAAAGGTTTTTTTGGAACCATTTTCGCGCAGATTTTTCTCATCCCCAATTCATTAGTCAAAATCTGATGAACAGTGGTGTGATTTAAATTTAACTCTTCCCTGATCATACTTGTCGTCAACCGACGATCTGAACACACAAGATCCCGTATTCTATCAAAATATGAAGGCCTTCCGCTGCGTGGTTCTTCTTCAATCGACTCTCTTCCTTCTGAGAATGCTTTAAACCACCGAAAAACCTGGGCTGTTGAAAAAACACTGTCTCCATAGGCGTGCTGAAATTTTGCAAAAGTATCCGTTGCGCTGTGTCTAAGTCTGAAGCAAAACCTGATTGTTTGAGCACACCATTGTCACTGATGTCACTCATTTTTTAAAACGCACTAAAAAAACAGTTTTCCGAAAACAGTCACAAAGGACAAATAAATGACTCTAACAAGTTCAAACTCTAGCAGTGTTGCTAGATCGGGCGCTACGTAGCCAGTCTCATTACTTAATTTACATACTTCGTATAATCAGCAACGGAAGTATTCATACACCCACTTTTTTGAAGGTTAATTAATTTCTAACAATTGTTGTGCTGCACTATTGATTTTTTATTTGCTTTTGATAGGATCACAGCTTGTGGAATTCTGCGTATAATACGTCCAAGTTGAAGTGTGGCATATCGATTGTGTAATGTCAAATTTGACATGGACAGAGACCCCCTACACCTACGCCACTGGTGTTATTTTGGTTTCAAAACAAGTAAAAGCCAAGCCTAAAATCACATAAAGAAAGGAAGCAAATAATCATTAACAATAAAAAAGTTTTCCCATTCGACGCGGACTTTTTGGAATTCACAAATTTCCGAACAGATGGTTTTCTTATGTGTAATCATTGTTTTTGGCATGGCGGGAAGTGGGTTTGCAGTTTTCCCATGAGGCCACTCGTCAGAAAAATCCAGCCGGCCCATTCCGATCGTTCCATCTGCATATTCATAAAGCGGGAGTAGGCGATTGCTATTCAAGACGGTGAAAATCCCTGGTGTTATGATGCAACGACGCGCGGAATTTCTGTCTGTCTGTGCGTCGTCCGTGCGACCGATCGCTTCGGACAGATGCAGCCTAAGGTCACTGAATCTCGCAGTGCGCCGCGTTCATACAGGTAGCGGAATCCCATTCCAACGTGTGCGAGCGGCTCCCTGAGACGTTATCCTTTGCAAAAGTATAGTGTGTCTTCGAAATTTTATCAATAGCCTAGGAAAGATAGAGAAGAAGAGAAGAGAAAAAATTCCTCAAGCGTTAAAAAGAAATTGATAATTAGGTAAGAAAATAGTGCAATTTGAGTGCACTAGTTTTGGATCAAATCGGTTTGTAGGAACATAACCAAAAAAAATTCATAAACGTGTGAAAAACCGTTTTTTTTTTCACTTTTTGAGTACCAAAAAAAATTATTTCATAAAAACAAAAAATAGCACGTTATAGCGCTTAAAACACGAAGAAAATCAGTTTTAAAAAATTTAAATCGGTTCACAACTTTTCGCAGAAAAAATAAACACCTTCGAAAATTGACCTTTTTTTTACTATCTAATTACTCGGCCTACGAAAGTCGTAGGGACTTTAGTCCAGACATATAGACGTAGTGACCAAATTGTAGCTCTTTTCGGCGGCTACTTACAGTAAAAATTGTATCGAAAACTATTCATAACTTTTGGCGCAATTCCAAAAAATGTAAAAAAAGGTGTTTTCAAA